>OX371224.1:152940065-153550623 GCA_947310385.1 Nephrotoma appendiculata | reverse complement strand
ACGGAAATAGAGTTGTTTCTTTTTGTTTGTTTTTTTTATTATTATTACGTCAATACGTGCAAGAAGGAGGAGTGTAAAAAAAGGGCATTGTGATTGCACATGGCGATTTTTGTAAAATGAAGTAAAAAGCAATAAAATAAATTTATTAAAAAAAAAGGAAATTGAATTTGTGTTTTTACGTAAAAAAGTGTACAGTCCACAATTGATTTAGAGTTAAAAATCCGGTTGAATCAGCATATTAAACCACACAAATAAAATCTGAATATTGGTTAACATCATAACCAAAAATTAGAGAGCCCATGGCATAACAGGCCCAATTTTTGTTTGTTCCCAATTAGCACAAATTCATGAGCTAATTTAGCTTATTGTTCCCAATTAGCACAAATTCATCCACTATATTATTCGGATGGCAATGAACATACCTGATAGGAATATGCTATCAGAAGTGCAAACTTCATTGGTTTGTAGAACAATTTTCGTCAGAAAATTGTTTATTCAACGGTCTTTGTTGTTCAACGGAATTGGGCCAATTCCGAACTAGCACAAATTCAGCCACTATATTTTTCCGATGGCAATGACTATACCTGATAGGAATATGCAATCTGAAATGCTTATTCTTTGATTTTATAATAAGTTATTTCATTTTTTAATTTGTTGTTCAATAAAAATATTATTGAACGGTATACATCTGAATTTTGTATGATCAATATAGTATCTTTTAGGGGCTAGTTTGTTTTTCCTCACTTATTTGTTAATGAAAATTTCCGAAAATCATATTTCTAAGATAAGCACAAATTTCGTCGGTAGTGTCGCTTTTGTGAAGTTTTAAAATTAGGGTTAAACTATTTCTGGTTTTTTCTAGAAATTGGGTTTTTTTTCGTCTTTCAGGCGAAATTTAAATTTTCATTTCCTTTTTTTCGGCTCCTGGACTAGCACTAATTTTTTCCCGTGAGCACTAATTAGCACACATTGGGCTTAATCGGTATGCCAAGTTTCATTTCGAAATTCGAAAGTTTTCCTGCTGCAGTTACCCACACTGCCAGTGAGTACAGCAACCCTCTTCTTGAATACGATACGAAAGCGAAAATGCAAAATTCATTTTTGAATTGAATCAGATTTGTACGATTCTTATTTGAAATTGAATATGAATCTTGTACATTTGTTTTCGTATCGTATTCAGGAATAGGGCCCCAGGTTACTAGTAACATAGGTACGCATTAATAAAGGTTCTAAACTAACTGAATTTTGGAAAAAAAACAACTCAGCGATTCAAGTTACAAACTTTATTTTCCAACACCTTTAAAGTAAATTTGTTCAGCAATTCACAAGTTTCCTGGTGGCTCGCGTACTGCTCGCTGCTTTTTCCAAAGTAGATAATCACTTATTAATGGACCAGCTTACCTTACCATCTTCTAGTAAAATCTTAACTATTCATGAGGCACAAGGATTAACGTCATCAAATCTTATACTCGTCAGAACAAAGACTCATCCGTATAAACTCTTCAGTAGTTTACCACACGCAATAGTTGCAATATCGAGGCACACGTGCTCATTTAAATATTTTGCACCTGTAGCAGATGATTTACTCCATTCGTTAGTGATGAATGTGCGCCATTTTAACGCCAGTTGTCTTGTTATTCATGGATCCAGAATCACCAAATACTAGACGTACGACTATAGGTCCGAATTTTATCACCATCTGCACATTGCATAACTGCGTGCCAGCCTATACTGGAATGGAAGATGGGTCGGCCCATGAATTTTAGACTCCGACAGGGGGTCATAGATGTGTTACATTTCATCACAGATCGTAATCTGTTGATGAAATTTCACTTTGATTTCTAGCTCTATCGGGATTCAAACCCAGTACCTCCCGATCCAAACGCCAAAGCTTTAATCATTACGCCATTTGGTCGGTAGTAGGCGACTTTAACCTTCCAAATATCAACTTTAAACATGACATGGTGTTTAACTGCATTCTTTCATGTAATATCAATAGCGATGCCGAGTCCATATTCGTCGATGCCATGCTTGGTCTTAACCTCAACCAAATTAATATGATTGCTAATAACATCGATAGGTTTCTGGATCTGGTCTTCACCACTGAGGAGCATGCTTTCAAAGTAGGTTAGGTTAGGTTAGAGTGGCTGCTATCGCACACTTAGGCCAATAATGGCCCATTGTTATACCACAGGATCCAATCTTTCCTTACTCCCGCTGAAACCAACCAGAGCTACTGATGTAGCGTAAAATATCTCGCACCCCACAGTCCGTGAGTTCAGAAATGCTGTCCATGTCGTACACACTCAAGTTCTTACGTGTTTTGTATGATAGTGCCGGACACGAGCATAGGAAGTGATCTAACGTCTCTTCCTCCTCTTCATCCATAAAACTTCTACAAAAGTCATTCGTCTCTAGACCCAGCCTTCTCGCATGTTCCGCAAAAAAGGCAGTGTCCTGTCAGTATCCTTATGAACAATCCTAAATCTCGTTTTCCCAGGGATACTAGCGCCGCAGGTCCAGTTTTGGCCAAACCTGTATTGCTACCCTGCACGTGAGAGTGTTGGTCAAGGCGATTGCCTTTTTACTGAGCACCGGTTTGAGCGCTGCTGTAGGCCTCCCCAGACCTGCCCTTTCCGGTTGCATCTAGAGAGTCGTACCGTACTTAGCTAGTTCATCTGCCCTGCAGTTCCCGTGACGTCCGAGTGCACCGGGACCCAGATTATCTGGATACTGAAATACTCGTTCATCTCATTAAAAGATGATCGGCAATCCAGCGCACTCGTGACTTCAGAGAAACCGCATCTAGTGACGTGAGTGCCGCTTGACTGTCCACACAAATCGCGATATCCCTAACGGATACCACGTTATGCTTCAACCATATCACGACTTCCCCTATCGCCACGCCACCACTTCAGCCTGGTACACGCTGTAGTAGTCAGGGAGACGAACGGAAATATTAACATTGAGCTTCTCACAGAAGACTCCGGCTCCTACTTTGCCATCTAGCTTAGAGCCGTCCGTGAAAAATTTCAGTGCCTCGTTTTCCAGAATTGCTCCGTTCATCCAGGATTCTCTCGAAGGACAGATGATCCGGAAACCTTTATCGAAGCACAACGTTGGTTTAATATAATCTAGATTCACCAGTTCTCCCCTTAGTGATCTAACTATCGTGGAGTGTCCCGCTTGAAGATACTTCCACTGAGAGACAGCCGAGAGCCTTGTAGCCACATTGGCTGCCATCTGCTTACCAAAAAATTCGATTAGAATAAGGTGGAGCATAACCTCTTAAGCGTATGTAGGTGTTGTCCTAAGCGCCCCGCTTATAAGCATACAGGCCGCTCTTTGAACCTTCTCCAACATCCTTATGTAGGTTACCACTGCGGTATAGAGCCAATGTACCAGCTCTGGTTTCAAACCCCATCTCTTACCTATGGCGTTCCTACACGAGTAAATGGTTACATTAGCCGTATTCACCCTTTCTACAATGTTAGGCTTCCAGCTGAGTTTACTGTCCAAGATTATGCCCAAAAATCTCGCTCTGTCAGCAAAAGCCAGTCTAATGCCGTTCACGGTAGGAGGGCTAACTACTGGAATTTTATATTTCTTAGTAAATAGTACCAGCTCTGTCTTGGACGGGTTGATCCCTAATCCGCATTTGCCGGCCTATTTCGTAACGATCAGGAGTGCATTCTACATAACACCCCTAATCGTATTCAGATATTTGCCTGATACAGCTATCGCTACATCATCTGCATACGCTACAACCAGGATCCCCTCTTTCTCCAGTTCCAACACCAATCCATTTACCACTACACTCCAAAGAAAGGGGGATATTTCTTCTCCCTGCGGAGTTCCTCTAACCACCCGTCTTCTAGTGGTGGACTTCCCCAGTTTCGAGGTAATAATTCTGCTTACTAGGATAATCCACCTTCAAAAATGACAATCCTTCCATGATCGCCTCCGTTTTTATATTTTTAAAGGCACCCTCAATGTCGAGAAATGCTACCATACAAAACTCTTGCGAGTAAATTGACTTCTCAATCATGCGTACTAGATCGTGCAGAGCTGTGTCAACTGACATGCCCTTACAGTATGCATGCTGCGACATTGCCCAACTCCCGGCCTCATTTGTTGATCGAATACCTATATCTACTAATCTTTCCAAGGTTTTCAACATAAAGGATGATAGAGTTATAGGCCTCAGGTCCTTTGGATAAGCCTGTGAGCTATTTCCCGATTTCGGGATAAAAACCACTCTGACCTCCGTCCATTTTCTTGGAATATAGACCAGTTGCAGACATCCCCTGAAGATAACCTCCAGCCAGAAGAGGATAACTGCAGAGTTCCTTTGGATCTCTTCTGGTACAATCCGATCCGGGCCCGCCGATTTATAAGGCTTAAAACCGTTCAGCGCCCACAGGATTTGTTTCCTGTCCAGGTGCCATCCACATCCGTTAAAGGTGTTCCTCGATGAGCTCCAGGCTTCATCGAGCCATCAATGCTTCCCGGAAAATGGGTCTGAGAAGCTCCAATGATTCCGCACTTGAAGCTGTCCATAACCCGTCCGGCCTAATTAAGAAATTAGGACTGGTTGGGTTAGTAGCTAGAATTTTCCTAAGGCGAGAAGTCTCAGAGACCCCCTCCATTCTACAACAGAAGAGTCTCCAAGGCCTCTTTTGTGCCCTCCTCAACTCTTTTTTGTATTTTCTCAGGTCTTCCTTATAGGAATCCCAATCCCGATTTACCCTTGTGTTCATATCCTTATTAAGGGCTGTCCTACACGCTCTCCGATAGGTTCCCAACTCCGTGGTCCCCCATGTCTGCCTGCCCCTAGGTTTTATCAGGGGACACGCAGCATTACATGAAAGATTGCATGCCTTTGTGATAATATCAACCATGCCATCTAATTCCTCTACTGTCGCCGGAAGCCCAAGAACCTCCAGCGGCAATATTTCCTTCAACACCTCCCCATATTTGTTCCAGTTTGTCCTTCTGGGATTCCTGAAGGCTTTCCGGGCAACAGGTTTGATGTTGAGGTTATATGTAATATATCGGTGATCAGAGAATGAGTGCTCCTTCGCCACTCTCCACCCACTGATCATATCAAAAATTGCTTCTGACGCACAGGTTACATCTAGAACCTCCTGTCGATTTCTAACAATGAATGTTGGTTCACACCCAATATTGCAAACTACAAGGTTAGTATTTAATAAGTAATCAAAGAATAACTCACCCCTCTCGTTAAATTTGTGCTTCCCCAGATTGTGTGATGTGCGTTTGCATCACATCCAAGTATCACACCTACCTTCTTCTGACCTGCTTCCCGGATCAGTTCCCCCCAGAACCTCCTTTTCGTGATCCATATAGGCTGAGGCTAGTCATAGTTTTTCACAGCCTACCTCAGCGCTCACCGCTGTGACGTTCCCGCTACTAAATTGTGGAAGAAGAAAAATATTCTAATTATTTTTCGCTAAAATACACGATCTGATCTTTTCAGAGTTGCTTGAGTATAATAATTTATACCCTTTCATTCTGAGGCCACAGATCCTGTTATTGTTAATCCAAGGTTCTTGGATTAACACCAAGTCAAGGTGTCAAAGGATTTCAAAGTAACTGAATCAATGAATCCATTTGTTGTAAACGCGATATCAACCATACACCTTTGGACATTGTATTTGATAAAACCTACTGTAACCTGACGAGTTCTGAGCACCTTCCAAGAATGAAATACAACTTCAAGAAGGCTTACGCTAGTTTACAAAATTATTTAAAAGCAGCAAATTGGAAACTAATTTTAAATGTTGACAATGTGAACGAAAATGTTGATAAATTTTATAACATCCTCCGTGGTTCGACGACCTATTAAAAAACCGAAAATGTAAAGCCTATACTAAAATGATGAAAGCTCGATTGGAAACCGACAAGGTAGCTTTTTTACAGCACAGTGAGGAATTTGACGTCTATTCCAATTTTAAGTACAGGTCTTACTTTGCAATTGAATAAAAATTAAATTAAATCCTAAAGAATTTTGGAAATACTTTCGATCCAAACGGGAAACCAATATGACTTATAATAATACCAGCTCCTCGGACGCAAAAGTAATAGCAGAGATGTTTGCAGCATTTTTCCAATCAGTCTATAGCCTTTGTGAAAATGTGGGATACACTAATCAAATAGGCAACAACAATACTTCTATTATTCCGCCTGTCATACATGAAGAAAATGTTATATCAGCCTTAAAAGAATTTTGAGATGGATGTGGGTCTGATAATATACTCGCCTTTATATTAAAAAGGTTTGAGAGTAGCTCGCAAACCGTGCGAGTAGCACAAATCCACTCTGCAAACTTTTCAACCAATCAATAACCACGGCCGTGTTTCCTGATAAATGGTAAATTTCAAAAATAACACCTATCTTTAAATCGAGTAAGAGAGAGGATGTCTCATGTATGTGACAAATCGACTGCAATATGTAGTAATTGGGAATGAGAAATCCAACGTTATCAAAGTGACCTCTGGTTTCCCCTCAAAGATCGCATATTGGACCCTGAATTTTTATGGTGTTCATCGATAGAATAGTCAAGTTAATTAAGCATACAAATGTTCTAATATTTGCTGATGTTGTAAACAATTTTCAGACAATTAAACATGAACATGATGTTGATAAACTGCAAGATGACCTCAACAGACTTAGTGAGTGGTGTGTTCAAGATTCATTACACCTCAATATTAAGAAATGTAAAATTATGTCGTTTCATCAAAAAAAAAAATATCCAATAACTTCGGTATATAAAATGAATGGCGCGTAAGTTCCAAGAGTAAGCGAGATTATTGATGTGGGAGTCACATTTGTTGAAAGCGTTAGTTTTAACTGTCATATAGATAATTGTATTGCTAAAGCTAACTCCATGTTTGGGTTTGTTAAGCGGTGGGCTGGGGAATTCACGGATATACAAACCCTACGCACATTATATTACGCTTGGAATTGTGATTATAATATACCATTCTATGAAAATGTGGCTCGCTTACCTCCTTACTCTACAAGGTGCAAAGAATATAATATGTGCACGCATAAAACCAGACGCCTTCTTCTGCATGTCGCTTTTATTGGAAATGTCCTCGGTCATATCGATTCATCCTTCATACTGGAAAACATATTCATAAATGTCCCAAGCAGGACTTTGCGTAATCATCAATTTTTGGCGCTCGAACACCACCCAACTATGGTGACAATAATCCCATTAATCGATCAGCAAAACCATTCAATACCGTAGTTGATCAATTTGATTTTATTTTATCAAAAAACAGTTTTAGAAACAAGTTAAAATAATATTTTATAAATTTTTAATAAATCTTTTGACAGTTTCATATTTGAAATACTAACTTTTAATTTAAACAATTATTGCTTTATTTATAATTCTTACTTATTTACAAATTACAATTTAAGTGGGAATAGATTATTTTTTTATATTTTATTTATAAAATTTTACTTTTTTTAAATTTGAAATCATAATTGCAATGTACTAAATCGAGTTCCTTTAATAATTAAATAAATAAATAAACTAATTCACTATAACTGCTCACTTTTACTGATCATTACTTTTCGCACTTTTTAAATTAAAACTGCCTCTTCGTCCCAAATTGCTCACGCTTATATACTTGTCTATCGCTGACCGAGATTCTTCTTTTTATTGCATCTGCCGGTGAATTCATTTTGCAATTCTAAATCACTTTCATGTAGTTGTCCCCTATCTTGATGATTAACGCCGTTCTTATTTCCAGTACCTTCCATGATGGTTATCATCCGGAATGTCGTTCTAAAATCCAAATCCCCCCGGACAGTATAGCCGACACATTTGTGAACAATTGGATTTGCAGGTTCGGAGTACCGTCGATTGATTCGGACGACTCAAAATTGCTACCTTGATCCGACTGTAGGATCAAGGTAGCAATTTTGAGTCGTCCGAATCAAGCGGGATGGCAGAGAAGTTTACCCATACACTGGAAGAACATCTGCGAAATGAAGTCAATGCCAACCAGGGTAACTGGGATCGATGTATACCCCTATTCATGTTAGTGTATCGCAATTCGCGTGCAGATACAACAGGAAACTCATCTGCCATGGTGCTGTTTGGTAGAGAGCCCCGCCTACTATGAGAAGTTAAGCTTGGGTTACGAAAAAACGAACCAATCGCGCAGCAGAAGTACATAGCCAATCGAAAACGGCGGTTGAACATGTGTTCATAATGAAGTCAGAAGCAATATCGCAAAGGCCAGCGATGGAATGAATACGAGACATGAGGTAAGAGCAGATAGCAACAGATTTGCAGAACCGGATTTGGGTTAGCTTTACAACCTCAAGATAAGAAAAGTGATACATATTACCGAAACTACAACAAAGTTGGGAAGGGTCTTATAAAGTCATCAAACGGATTACCGATATGTTGTATACCGGATTCATGTAGGCCCCAGAACTAAGATGAAAATTGTCCACATTGATATAGATTACGACGATACAACATGAGTCATTTTCGTCATCGTCGTAATCTATATCAATGTGGACCATTTTCATCTTAGTTCTGGGGCCTACATGAATCCGGTATACAACATCGGTAATCCGTTTGATGACTTTATAATACCCTTCCCAACTTTGTTGTAGTTTCGGTAATATCACTCTTCTTCACGAGTCCATTCCGGACGAACAGATTTAAGGTGGGAGTAGTGTTACGAATTCTACTCTACACAAGCATATCATTTGGTGGTCGAGTGGTTAAGGTATACACCACCAGCTGCTACCAACCCAGATTCACAATCGGATAGGCATCCACCCACTTGCTGAAGTAGGCAATACCATATTTTGTTTCTGAAAACGGGCCAGTATATTTTGCTTATGAACGTATTGTTGCATTCTTCCTTTCGCCTGAGTTTGCGATCCCTTACTCGCAGCACACACTTTACACTGTGCACCAGTTATCAATGTCCTTGCTTCAATTGACCCATTAAAACCGGAGTTTTATCTTATCCACGGTTTAGTTGATTCCCAAATGTGCTCCGAATCTTCTACTGTGTATTTCTTGTAGCACTTCTTGTATCGTATTATTATTGTCGCCTTTAACCGATTCCCAGATTCTTACTAGTATCCCGTCATCAATTCTCAGCGAGTGCTACTGCGCCGAATAACTTCAAACTATACTGAAATTATAATGGTTGACTTTTTCCTGTTAGTAGAGACTTCGTGCATCATCTGCGAAATTTGGCACAAATCGTCGATAGTATGGACATAATCCTAGGAAACTTCCTATAGTTGGCTAATATCATTCCGACGTGCCCATCAAATGTGCGGCCTAGTAAATAATGTAATCCAAATAAACCAGACGTGTTTTCCCATTTTGGCCTTTAGAACATGATTCCATTAATCTCTCAAGTGGAGCAGGCGCATTGCATAATCCATACGGCATTACCACAAATTGGTAAATACCCTTTCCTGCTAAAAATGCCCTTTTCTATCTATCATCAGAATGAATTGCTACTTGCCAACATTCTCTTTTCAGATCCAATGTACAGAGAATCTTGGGCCCTGACAGCGTGTCTAAGATATCGTCAATGCGCGGTAACGAATAGCTGTCTTTCTTCGTCACATTGTTTATTTTGCGGTAATCAACGCAAAATCGTGTGTTATCTTCCTTTTTCTGGACAAGAACCACTGGCGAACTCTATGGGCTGCTAGACTCCTCAATTACTACAATACGTTCCGTCTTTTTAGTTAATTCGACTGTCGCCTGCTGCTTTGTGAGCGGTACTCGTATTGGTACTTCCCGGACTAGAGTAGCGTTTCCTGTGTCGATTTATGTTGCACAATATTAGCTTTTCCTAGTTCATCATCATTAAGAGCAAATACAACGGTTAATTCATCCAGTGCTTCTACTGCGACATCAAATGGCGGCACAGTGAGCGACTGATCTTCTTCTGTCTATACGGTTTGGTGATCGCCAAAACTGTCCCCACTGGTAGATGGCAACATAGTTGATACCCTCAGCAACACGTATTGATACTTTCTGCTGGAATTTCACTAAAGGTTCTCACACACATTAACCCTTTAGTTTTGACATTCATAGGCCGCAATTGCCATCTTGATATCCCAAAGCTCACCGTGAATTTTCGCGTAGATGGCTATTTTGCACATCAGTGAGTTCCCGAACAATCAAAAGTTATCCCAGCTACGATAAACCGATGTTTGAACCGCATTCCGCCGAACGTTACTGGAAGGGTTCACCCTTTTTTGACAATCGCAGATTCACCTGTTGTTGTTAGCAAGTTATAGCGAACAGTAGCATCTATCTGTTATGGATCGACAATGTCAGGGCGCACCACCGATTTCGAAGGTCCGGTATCCAGTGTAAAAGTGCATTCACGCTGTGCCAATACGCTGATAACAGCGATACTTTTGTAATCCACCCCTAGTTGTGTGATTTTAATGGTGCTCTTAGAGAATTTTCTTCCTTCCACCAGCTTACACCCCGCGATGCTAGTGTAGCTCAGTTTTCCGGATCCATATTCATTAAATGAGACAGAAATAGTGCAGTGTACTTGGTTGCTCATATAATGCCCGGGTTGTTGGAATCGGAAATATCGAGACTGCACACGCGATCGTTTTCTTCCGTTACCTCGAAAAGCTGGCCTTGGTTTCCTTATCTTAATAAGAGCTTTTATTTGCGAGATATCCTCCGAATCCAGCTACACTTGCTCTAGTTGCCTCATATTCTAACGCCATCGCCAATACTTTGTTCATGGTTTTACCTTTAATATTGGTTCTTAAATGAAGTTTCCGATAGTCGTCCGTGACCACTGACAAGTGCCTCCATTGTTAGTCTGTTCAACACATCTGTAGGTACATTGCCGTATACTTGATGCGTCAATTTTCTTATTTCTCTCTCCAGGTCTTGCAAGCTTTCCCCACGTAGTTACTGTTTGTTTTAGTACCCCTCCCTCTACGTAGTATCCCGCCCCTTTATGTACCGAAGAGCCATAATAAGTGCGTTGAGGTGGTCCTCTGTACTTTAAAATTCTCGAATGAGATTTCACCGTCGAATGTCGGAGGCTTTAAAATTCTTCGTGAGGTTCCAGCAACTTATTCGGTTGGAAACGTTACATTTAGCTGGCCATCTGGAATAGCTTGCTATGTTTGTGTTTCGAGATGGGCCTTACACTTTCTTAATTTTATTTTCAGATTTCTGCTTAATTTATCCCTCTAAATTCCTGAACTGTGGCTACCTTCTTCTACCTCGAAAGACTTCATTTCGTCTTGTAGCTCTTTAACTTGGATATCCTGAGCTTGCTGAATTTGAATGAGTTCCTTGTTTAACTAGGCAAACCGCCCACCTTGTTCTGCTCATAATGCTGCCAATTGGGCGTTTCGCCTTACGAAGCCCAGCAAACTGCCCACCTCGCTCTGCTCTTAGTTCTGACAACTATATATGTACTTTGCTGCTCGCTGGTTGAATTTGGCACTTTATCGGCCAAACTTGGATGATTTCTGTTGTTCTGGAGTAGGCGGCAGTACTAATATGGTTGTTTCTGGTTTAATTTCCAACACGTTTAATTTCTTCAGCAATTCACAAATTTCACTCGTTCACAGCCACTAATTCACTGTAACTGTTCACTACTTTTAGCATTGTTTACTTTTCATTTTTAATTTGAAACGTTAAATTACAACTGTCTCTGAGTTTCAAATTGCTCGCGCTGTTGCGATCATTCTAAGTCATCAGTTCAACTATCCTGATGTTTAACGCCGTTCTTAATTCTGGTACTTTCCATGATGATTGTCGCCGCCGTTTGCAATTGATTTCGTTATCTTCATATTCCCCTCCACTTGGAATGTCATTCTAAAATATAACTCTCAAAATTGACAATGATGTTAAGAATAATAATCGCTTAATAAAATTATAATCTGCAACTACGTTCGAACTCGCAACCTCGAATGAAATCAATCGATTCACTCGCAATGGTATTTCGTCGCGGAAAGGTGTGAATTGTGAGAATTTGTTTGCACGAACGTGTTAAAAAAACGAAATAGTTGTATGACTGCTATAGCAGTCATTTGCGCGAACTTATTAACTCGCCCCTCAAAAGCCTGGTGAGATGTCAAAAAAGTGAGACAACGAAAGGGCATAAGCACGAAAAAACTGAACACATTTTTACCGAATTATAATTTTTAATACTTACATTCACAGAAAACAAACAAATATAATAACAGAAAAATTACTCACACTAATACAAAACTGTATGCTATACTCCTTATACGTATACGAAAACGAAAGTTTCATACAATAATGTATGTTTTTTACGTCTTAAAAAGGTCAAGTTTTGTGCCTACATATTACGATTTGCAGACAACATTGATTTTTTGTTATCATTTGAAGAAAACTGCTGCAGAATCACATCGAATGCTTGCCAAAGCTTACGGTGAGCATGCTCTTGGTAAATCACAATGCTATGAGTGGTTTAATAAATTCAAAAGTGGTGATTTTGACGTGAGAAACGAAGAACGTGGAAGACCACCAAAAAAGTTTGTAGACAGTGGATTGCAAGCATTGGTGGGTGAGAATGACGCAAACACAAAAACAACTCGCGGATCAATTGAATGTGTCACGAGAAGCCGTCTCCATATGTATAAAACCCATGAGAAAAATCTAAAAGTTGGGAAAATTGGTTCCGCATAAACTGAATGAATGACAACAGGAAAATAGAAAAAAGCACTTGCGAAATGTTGCTTGCCAGAGCAGAAAATGGATCAATTTTGAGAATCAAAAGCGCAATATGGCCTGGATTTGATCCAGGACAACATCGACTATAAGGCCAAATCGCTTCGGACGGAAGACAATGCTCTGTATTTGGTGGGATCTACTAGAGTGTGATTTATTTTGAGCTGCTAAAAATCTGGTGAAACCGTAAATACTAAACGCTACCAATAACAAATTGAATCGAGCTTTGCGCGTGAAAAACGACCAGAATATGATAAAATTTAACATAAAGTGATTTTGTTTCATGATACTGTACCATCTATCACACAAAGCAAAACCGGTCATGGAAATGTTGGAAGCACTTAATTGGGAAATACTTTCATATACGGCTTACTTATCAGACTTGGCTCCGTCCGATTATCACTTATTCGCATCGATGGGGCACGGGCTTGCTGAGAAGCACTTTACTTCCTACGAAAATGGCTCGATAACTTGTTTGCCTCAAAAGAAGAACAGTTTTTTGGCGTGGCATCAACGCATTGCCAGAAAGATGGGAAAAATAGATATACATTTATTACCCAGTAATAGGAAATACTTTGAATAAAATACTCTTAATCATTATCATACGATGAACGTGTACTTTTTACTAAAAAATTCTGATTTCATATTTACACACCTGGTAAATAAGAAAACTATCTTTCTTATTTCACTTTTCAATACGATATTCGGTTATAAATCAATTTTCTTTTTATTATATTCTGAAGGAAATTTTGAAACTTTGGTGGCCCCGGCAAACTTCTTACGGACCCCCAGGGGGCTGCGTCAACCCTGTTAAGAATCACTGGGTTAATGAATCGAAAACAATTGTATTTAATTATTTAAATTGTTTTGCTATAATGCAGATCAATTTTGAAACCATACGCTTTACGAATAATTTTGTATGAACAAAACGTATTTATTTATTTATTTTAACTGCTTAATCAAAATGTGAACACAAAAGTTTAGGATCTAATTAAAAAAAATACAAACTTTCTTCAATACCTCCCAAGCTAATGAGTTTCAGTTTGCACCGTTTCCAAGATAAAAACGTGGCATTTATTAAACAACTCAACCTATATAACTTATGCTATGAGCTAGGGTCACTACATATGGCGCAGCAGAACTTTGTTCTGATTCCAGTTCATATTGGTAAAGAATCCGGCAGAAAGTTTATATGTCGCACAGCAATATCATCCAAAGTGTGTTCATACGGTTCCGACTGCCCGTTCCAACTAGATTTCCCAAATACTTCTGCGACAGCGTAATATTAAAACTATTATTTTGCGACACACTAATTAATTAATTTTATTTTAATTTTGCAGTCCCGCCAACAAACACCGGTTCATTTGGTGGCCAGTAGGCAAACGGGTACAGCGACCAGTATATTACGTGCCTTATTAACAGCAGCCGGTAAGGATATTCGAACAAAAGCGGATGGGGTAAGTAATTTTAGGTGGAATATAAATAAATTTTGTAAATTGTTTTTTAAAACTTTTATTGAAACACAATAAATAATAATTTAACAATTTTCATGTAAGCATTCGCTTTGATATTATTTTAGCATGATTTTTGTCTTACAATAATATCGAATAACTCGCGTATACGATATGTGTGATAATGCCACTCAATATAAGTACTACATGGTACCATGAATAAAGATTATAGTTATTGAATTTTTTTTTATTTTTTAGATATTTGCACAGTGTTAACCCAAACCCCGCGTTTAATGATATATAATGTGTCATTGACTTTATTTTATAGACCCATAAATTATGCAGACATTAGGAGCGGTACTTATTGCTTTGGTTAAGAGATGGCCCTCAAATTTTTTTAATTTTATTTCGCAAACTATTTACGTACTACTCATAAGGTATAATCACATGTATATTTCGAAATAAGTCGTCTCGCTCTGTGTCTATTTTAACAACAGAAACAATGCTGGCACATATAGATATTCGGTATGAATTCAAACAAAAAATATGTTTTTATTTAGTTAGATCGATAAAAGTGGATAGTACACCGTAAAATATTCAAAATAAATAATAGTAATAGAATCCAAATTTGTATTAGTTGAAATAAAATAGGAAAAAAAAACGTTCAACAAGGATTTATCTGTCTATGTACGTACGTAGGTATGTACAACCGAACATGCTTGTGTATACCCGAAAATTGTTTAACCCTCCTCGCGCATATAGATCCGAGTATGTGGGCACGCGAATTCGATAAAGGGTTTCGGCAAAGGGTGTAATTCGATTTTGCGAACATGTAGAACATAATTAATTAATTAATTTTCCGTGAAGCGGATTCCCATTTAAACATAAAATTTGTTTTGTTTGCATTATTTTGATTGAAAGTTGGTTTCCCATCATGCCTACCTTCATACCGAATATTATTTTATGCCAAAGACAATTTTGCTTTATTATTTTTATTATTATTGTTATATAGTTTTTTGTTTTATTTAGTTTTTTTTTGTGTATGTACGAGTATGAAGAAGCCTCCTCGGTATACAGTTTTGTTATTTATGCTATTGGTATTTTGAAAATCATATTAGTATTGCTTATCCTTTTTACATAATAAGACTCTTTCAACTTTTAATATATTTTTTTTTTATATATATTTCTACAAATTTTTTTGTTGTTGTTGTTTATGTTACTGTGCGTAAAAAAAGTTTTTTTGTCGATCCTCTAAAGAGAGGAGGCACATAATTAATGCGTTTCGACGCGAGTTGGAAAAAATGTCATAATATTCGAGAGTTTGTACGGGTTCGCAAATGTCGAAATTGAATCGGTCGAATGTAATTAGTAGCAGCAACAGTAAAAAACCAGCGTTTACCGATTTATTTGGATCGGATCCGAATTTAAAAGGACCAAATGATGGTATACCACCACTACCACCAATCATGGACGTGGACGAAGTGTCAAAAACAAGTGGCAGTGACAAGGATAAAAATAAAATCGCATCGAAATTTTCATTGCAAAAGCTCGCTAAAAATTTTAATAAACGCTACGACGAGAAAAAACAGCAGCAACAACAAAAAATTACATCTTGGCAAAGTTTAGTAAAAAATGCGTTAAATTTGCAGAAAGGGAAAATACCGTTGCTGCTGGCGGTCGAAGCTGGGAATCAATCAATGTGCAGGGAGTTGCTGTCAGCCCAAACGGCGGAACAATTAAAGGTAAATAATTTTGATTGTTATAATACAGTAAACCACACACACATATTATTTATTGATTAACTATTTAAATTATTAAATTAAATGTCACGATGAAAATTCGCGAAATTATGCTTATATAACCAGATGAGTTGGTATGTCATACGATACTAAAGTAAAAATTTCAAGTAAATATCAAAAATAAATATTCTCTGGTAAAATTGTCTTTCGTGTTTATCCATCGTACAGAGTGTTTCATTATCGTTTTGGAAAATTCCACTTTTTCCGCAATTGAGAATATTCTAAAACACTTCGAAGTGGCGTAAGAAGTTAGTGAATACGTATTATAAACATAGCAAAATCAGTTATAAGAATAAGCACATCTAGTGGTTTCCCAAGTACCTTAACATATATTTGTGTCGGTTTAGACCTGATACTTCAAATTTTATGTTAAATTCAACAGGCGCAAAATAAATCGACAGAAATTTTTATGTCATTTCATTTTCTATAAAATACTAGCTGAGTTACCGGGCGTTGCACGGTAGGTATATAATTCAAATACCTTGATTGTTATGCAAGAATTCTCTCTTTACATCGCTGTAGTTGCAATCAAAAGAAAATTATAAGTAGCTGAATTCAGTAACGGGTGCCTCCGTCAATGAATCCAGGCGAACTTTTGTAATGATATTAATGGACATCCTGTTTGTGAGGATAGTTATTTGGTATTTGTTACCAATTGCCAAATAATTATACTCCATTTTTACAAACCTTCAACCAAATCAAAGTGAATAATAAATATAAAGATATTTTAGTTAATAGTTTTTTTATAAAGCCTTTTGATAAACAATATTTTTGGTTTTTCCATTTGGTGTAAATAAATAAATTTTTTGGCGTTCCCACTCTGAAGCAAGCAACATACAGTTGGCCATGTGTAAAGGGAATTGCAGGCGCTTGAATTCAAACGGCAAATCGGTGGGAATCATAGGATTGCGCGGAATTAGCACATCTTCTCCTTTACTTTTACCGGTAATAATCGTTGCTTCAATCACATTCGGCATCAATTTCTTCACACAAAGCCGTGTTCCGTTGCACAATTTCGGTGGATCTAAATTTCGGAGCAGTATTATTGGTGAACCCTCTTTTAAAAATAGTATGTGTGGTGGAATACCAGGTGGCTCCAAAGAATTAAGAAACTCTATTGGATAATTGACGGATTGATCCACATCAATAACCGTGTCGATAGATTTGTATTTCATTAGTGGCCCGGGTAGTTGCGATTGAATTTCATTATTTAATTTATTAACGCCGTCATTTTTGGGAGCTAGGAGTGCACGTTCGCACAGCCAATCATGATTATTGAAGTTATTTGGTAGATTTGGGAATAGTTTCATTACCACGTCCTGTATTGATTTGCAGCATTTGACAAAAAAAAGGCGGGAACGATATCTCACATGTTACAGGGTCATTTGGCAATTTCCCTTTACTCATGTCCAAAAGCTGCCTGGCAAATGTTTTAGCTGTACCATCGTGATGTAAATTCACACGCATGTTTGCAGATAGTGTGATTATCGTAACGTGTTTCCAAAAATGAAACGCCTTCAGGCAGGCATTAAGTTCATCAGCGGGTGTTGATCGTGGAATGGCTTGCAAAGTTTGACGAAAATCACCTGCTAGTAGTGTTAGAGCTCCTCCCATTGGTCGGGTCAAATGCTTTTTTGTGTGTCATGGTACATTCATTCCAAATAATGATTTTACATGTTTTTAATAACGTGGCAATTCCCGAATTTCGTGTTATATTGCAAGAAAAAAATTATCCGCAGACGATGCAACACCGAGGCCGATTGTATTCTGCTGTCTTACTTCAGCAAATATCAAATTAAGAAGAAATGTTTTTCCAGTGCCTCCGGGTGCATCAAGAAAAATAATTCCTCCGTTACCGTTTGCTATGTATTGCATCACTTTAGCGTATGCCTGTCTTTGATCATCCACTAAGAGACTTTTTTGAGTCTTAGCGAAAACTCGTAACTGACCAACGTCATAATTTTGTTCTCGTAATAGATCTTTATCACGAACAATGTTTCCATGGCGTGTCGGTGCTGGCAACCCAAGTTGGGAAATGACTTTGTTTGCATTATAAGTATGGATAATATAAGTGTTCAGAGATTTGTCTTCAGTTAAAACGATGAAAAATTGTCTTAAATTTAAATTAATAAAATTAATTTGAATAATTAAATCAATTATAGTAGAGGTATGATTTGTGTATAACAATCGCACGCTAGATATCCTTTTTGGTGTCTAAATTTGCGGCTAAGGCGCTATTTCGAAACATTTAAATAATTGTATCTATACATGTGAAAATGAATCCTTGATCCAGGGCAGACTTCCGGATTGGAGCATGTCACTAGTTTCATAAAACCCCTTTCCTAAAGTCATTCCCGTCAAAGAATCTTAAAAAAATTGAAATTTGAGAAAAAATTTGTACCACAGCCCCTAGACCACCGAGGTCCAGCCCTTCAAAAGTATCGTGGGCTTAGTCCTGAACATGCAACATATACTGGTAAAAATTTCATGGTTCATCGGTAAAGCGGCTAAGGCGTTATTTCAGAACAATCAAATAATTGTATCTTTACATGTAAAAATGAATTTTTGATCCAGGGGCGGATCCCCCGAATTCGAACATGTATCTTATTTCATATAACCCCTTTCCAAAACTCATTCTCGCGAAAAAAAAATTTTTTTTGAAAAAATTTGTACCATGGCCCCTAGACCCCGGGGTTAAGCCCCTTCCAAAATATCGTAAGGTTGGTTTTGGATATGCCACTTGTACATGGTAAAAATTTCATGGCGATCGGTTGAGCGACTGAGAAGTCATTTTGGAATAATAAAATATTTATGTAAAAATTAATTTTTGATCCAGGGCTGGGCCCCTCGGATTCGAACATGTCAGTAATTTCATATAAACAGCCTCATAAACTCATTTTCATGGAAAAATTTATAAAAAATTAAAATTTTCGAAAAAATTTGTACCGCAGCCCCTAGACCCCGGGGTCCAGCTCCTTCCAAAATATCGTAAAATTGGTTCTGGATATGCAATTTGTATATGGTAAAAATTTCATGGCGATCGGTTGAGCGGCTGAGACGCCTATTCGGAACAGACAAACAAACAAACAGGAATTCATTTTTATATATAGACTAGCGGACCTGCCCGAACGTTGGCTTGCCTGCTATAAGCGGGTTCAGTAAACATTTCTTCGATTTGAATTTTGACTTATAGATGGAAAATGTGTAAGAATCTCAACAATCAGTTTCGAACGGATGAGATTACTGATTAGAAAAAATCAGCCTTCACATCAGGTCGCGACGACTAACCGGTGTGAAGTTTCTAACGTTAATTAAAAGTGTAGCATACGCAACAAATATTCTGCAGCGCATGCAACTTATATATGCAGTGTATGCAAATTATTTAACATGTAAATAATTTATAAGAAAAACCACAAAAACTAACATTAAATTAATAATTTCGAATTAAAAACAAACGAAAAATATATGTACAAATATGTATTAAAGTTTTCAAAGTTTTATCATACACTAATATTTTCCAAATGAGGTTAAACACATAATTAACAATCCATCCTAGAGTTTTCGCAATATAGCCACTACTATTATCGAATAGTAGACATTCGAGCCTATTTAAATTTGTATAGCCAGTACATATAAAAAGGGTTGGGCTCCTCTGAAAAAATTTCATATTTTGAAGTGTTAATTTCGGAGTGTAGGTACTGCTTCCATATAATTTTTTTATCAAAATATGAAATTTTTTCGACGACTGACATTGTATTATTTATTATTTTTCTTCGATATTCGAATTTTCCATAAACTATATATACTAAGTGACATTTGACATTCCTTTACGCTTCGTCGATGTGTGATTTCCTGTTGCCCAAAATAAAATAAAAAATGAGTGCAATTTCTCATTACTCTGCGCCGTTCGATTCTCGTGTCACGGCCGGACGATATTTTGGCACATTTGGCGAAAGAGGGGGTACTTTTCGTGAGATTGGTGGTAAGTATAATAATGTGATTGCAAAAAAGATATTGCTATTGTTGCATGTGTGTAAATGTCAGACGGTTGTGTTTTTCATATGTATTAGCTGTGTGGAGAAGACTGTGTGAAACTCAGATGGTCGGTGAACTCATAATGGATGTAGAAATGACTGAAGATATGGCATCTCGTGAAAATGGACGCTTCAAGGTTGTGGGTTCACTGACCCATATGTACAAAATTAGACGATTTTCATTTTGATTAAATAAACTCAACGGTGCCGATGGATCGTTTTGCATACGTTGGACATGCATATTTATGTTAAGGTGTAATGTATTTGCATTTCACCATAGGTATGATTGTTTCAAACATGCGTTAATTTCGTCCACACATGTAACGCGTAGAATGACCGGTAATATATGTCTGAAATCACCGGACAGGACAGCAACAGGAGAGCGCCATCGAAAAGTCTGCTATTATCGTTGAGATGTTTCATCGGTTTATCGAGAGGTTCAAGTGAATGTTAGTCACAGTGCATTCATCCCAGATAATAATTTGGCATTTTTGCAAAGTTTTAGTTATGCCGAAATAGTTCTATATGTTGTACATTACGTCTGGATTGGTGTGAACGATCAATGGCAACTTGTGTGCTGAATGTGCAGTCCTTCCACCATCAAGTAAATGCCAGATGAAGCAATTGCCAACGCAATATGATTTTGTGATCTGATGCGCGCAAGTATCAGTGAGATGAGGAATATTTTGCCAGTGTCGCCAAGTGCGTCCTGTTCATTATTTGCCATAAAAAGGGCTGCATCAAACTTTTGTTCACGCTGATAACCGTTGTAAGTGATGTCTGTTGCTGAAGGGTTAGGCGGTGGCATACCGAAATTAATCAGTGGCATATTCGAAATGAGATATCTCCAATCTTCAATGATGCCCAGCGGTCCAAATGCGATGCAGAAGAGTAGGTTAGATTGATTGCCATTGAATGCGCATGTATATAATTGAAATTAATTAAAGATCATATACGGTATTCAATTCAACATTGAACCTTACACATTTTATTCAATGTAAGTGTTTAAGTATACTTCATTTATAATCTAAAACGTTATTTCAATATGTTTCGCGATGAACAATACATTCAATATGCACGCAAATATAATACATGGAATATCGAAACACAGCAAACAGAAATTGAAATATAAAAACAACGCCAAGCAAAGCTTGTGCATCTATTGATGCGTACGTCAAACAACACAGAATTCGACAACAGCGCCGCCTATGGGTACACAAACATAACTATGAATTATTCTCAGAAAATCAATTATTCACTACGTATTTTTTCATTTTATAAAATATTTGGGGAGGGGGGCGCTGGGAAAGTGAAATTTTGGGGTTATATGTTCTGATATGTGAAAAAAAAATTAAAAAAATATTTCGCCAAAAAACAAAAAAAACTCGTCGTAGAACCCGATTATAGTGCCACCTACCGGGTCCAATTGTGAATCGAAACTATCCAGGGACCCACTCAGATAAACACCCAAAATTTCATTAAAATCGCTCCAGCCGTTAGAGAAAGAGAAGAGGAGAATGAGGGTAAATGCCAATCAATCACTTACTCTCGAATACGTGCACAGTCCTTTTCTCGTGACTGTTATATTAACAACGATGCAGAGAGCCAGTTCTCTTCATGGCACCCAGCATTCGTGACAGCGAATTGAATTACACACATCACTGTTGATCGTAGTATCAAACAAACAAACTCTGCACTCGGTTTCATCAAGCGTTGGTCGAAAGATTTCGATGATCTTTATGTTACAAAGGGTCTTTATTCAACGTTCGTTCGACCTCTGCTCGAGTATGCTAGTCAAGCGGGGGCGGCTCATCATGAAGTTCACATAAAGAGGATTAACGCAATTCAACGTAGATTTTTTCACTTTGCTTTAAACGGGCTACCGTTGGTGGACATGTTCAACGTGCCTCAGCAAAACTCGTTTAGGAGTTTTCCGGTAGGGTGCGGGTTCCTTTTTCTTAAATTTCGAGTACCAGGAATCGATTGCTATGAGTCCTGATCTTGTAGGAATATTTCTATAATTTGTTTTCGGCTGTAAAAAAGTTGGTGAGGGCGAGAGGCCAGAGGAGCATTTTGGAAAACGTTTTCAGAGGATCGAAAAGTTGGCCTCGGGTTTCTTTCTTTAATTTATCTATGTCTCGCTCGAATTTTATAAAAATTGGTGTGGGAGGGTTTTAGAGTGCCGACGATACGATGGTTGCCAATTTCTTGAAAATACGTTCAGAGAGCCGTCTGGTGGAGTACGTGTCTCTTTCTTTAAGTTTTTTCAGCTCGAACGATTTTTGTAAAAATTGCTAGGAGGAGCGTTTTCCATTAACAAAAACCGATTTTGATGGGGTTTTATTTCGAAAAAAAAACACATTTAGGGGAGGTTGGAGCACTCTCTCTTTTAAGATTTTATTTGGCTTGAATGGTTTTGATAAAATTAAGCGAAATCGGGTTTTCGAATGCGCAAGAAAAGATTCCAAGGAGTTCTTATTTCTAGACCATCATTTAAGAGTCCTCCAGATGGTCTGTCATGTTGAACCATGTTGCGAAATGTTTCACCATGTTGCATGATGTTGCTCAGTATTGTATTATATTGTACCATGGGATGTTGTGCCATCGTGTTGTATCATGTTGCATCATATTGCACCATGTTTTGTGGTTATTAAATGTTGCATCATGTTGTGGGATGTTTCTAGATATTGCACCATGTTGAATTAGATATCTGGCGTTATATTTCATCATATTGCGGAATATTGCACCATATTGCGTTACGATGACATTATATGGTTGCGTCCTTTTGAAAATGTTGGTAGTTATGAACAACAATATTGATTTATAGCCTTCGCTATTTAATTAATATTTTGACCTTGGTCCCTTTTTCACATTTTGTTGTTTTTTTGTTGCAGGCCCGCTATGCTTGAAATCGGTGGATATTTCCGTCGGCGGATTATAATTTGCATTAAAATACTTTATATTATACGAATTTTTCGCCGACTACTTTAATCTCTTACAAATTTGCTTGCAAGTTTTCTATTATTTGGGGAATAAACCCGCATTGATTTACCCAGTCGGAAATTTTCACCGTTTTCAAGAATAGCGGCCCAGGTCTATTTATTATTTAATTTTTTTGGATATCAAAATTTGATAAAAATTGATAAAGAGAATGCCGACGAATCAAATACCGGGAGTCGATTTTGACGTCGTCTAAATTCGGGAAAATTCATTCGGAAAGCCCTTTGATGGGGCCCGGGATCCGTTTTCAATTATTTTCGGTTCGAATGAGTTAAATAAAAATGAGGGTTTTCTAATGCCAAGAAAAGTTTGCAATGAGTCCTAATTTTGGGAAAATTCATTTCGGGTCGAACGACTTTTAATAAAAATGGGTGTGGTGGATTTTCGAGTGCTAACAATCGATTGTGATGAGTTCTAAATTCGAGAAAATTGGTTTGGATGTTCTCAAATGGGATAAAGGTCCTTTTTTAAAAAAAAATATCAGATCGGACGATTTAAATAAAAAATTTGAAAGAGGATATTTTCAAATGTCAGGAAATGATTGCAATGGATCTTAATTTTGGGAAATTTGTAGAGAGGTGCTTTGGTTTAGCCACTATGGTGTCTTGTTCCTCAATAGCACTATGCCATCTCTATCGTAGGGGATGGAACTCAGATTAATGATGCAAATGGGAATCTAATATAAATTTTGGGCATGCCTCTGAAAATTTTCAATTTAAATATCTTTGTATGTTAAACATTGGATAAGGTCTCAAAACGAGTTCCGAAAGTGATTTTAAAAAATGAGTAAATAAAACGGAGATCTTTGGCCGAGGGACATATTTTGGAACTCGTTTGGTACGTAAACAAAACCGCGGGTTCTTAAAATTGAATGGAGCTAAGCCGCGGTTGCTTAACCAAGTGTTGCGTAGTTATTATTTTGCTTCACAAAGTAAAAGTGAGTAAAAAAGTGAGTTTCGAGGTGGTGTCTGTTTGTCTGTACCTTCTATTATAGTCCAGACGAAATTACTGTTTTGGGTGAAACTTCATACTTACATTTTTTGCATAAATTGGCAGGTCCCAATTAAATTTGGTGGAAATCGGTTTATCAGGGAATGAAGCTTTTCCGCTTTTTCAAATTTGTTAAAAAGTATAGCATCTGTGAAAAAATCGACTACAAAATTGCTTTGAATCATTTCTCCAAAATTAAAGCTTAATAATAATTTTTGATAATAATCTGTTATTTGACCATAATTTGGCCACTCTACAGACCAACCCGGGTTGAGTGATTGGCAAAAACTTCATACTTAAGTTAATTAAAACTATTATTGAGTTATTATTTAACTATTTTAGTTTTTTAGTGGTTATTAACTCTAATATTAACAAAAATCATTTATTTTTGCTTGAGCTTTCGACACCCTTTCGGTGTTATTTTCAAAAGCAATATAAAACGAATTTTGATTAATATCGTAAGTGATTGTGCTTATATTGGTAATACTTATAATTTATTTGTCTAATTATTGTTGTTTTTTGTCTTATTTATACATGAAATTTAAAGAGTGACCGCAAAATTCGGTTGTTTTTGGGTAGTCTGTAGCAAGAACGGGGAAGGTCGTACAGAGGTCCCCGTGGGCATAAATTGACCGTCATAAAAAATGTGGGTGAGCATAACTCGATTTTTTCAATATTGAGTCAATTTACCCCTACTTGAGGGGTGGAAACCAAAACGCAAAAAGATTATTCATTAAGAAGGGAATATCATTTCCTGCCGTTTTCGGCAATAGGGGTGGTTTCCCCCCACCCAGAGGGTGTGTTTCGCCCTGAGGATATTTGGAAGACCATTTCTGATGTCATTCTTGCCATGAAATTCCAAGCATTTTTATCAAGAACTTCCCGACCGTTTTCCCATTTCTTTCTTCTGGTAGTGGTTTCCACCCCTAAAGTGGGGGTAAATTGACTCAATATTGAAAAAATCGAGTTATGCTCACCCACATTTTTTATGACGGTCAATTTAAGCCCACGGGGACCTCTGTACGACCTTCCCCGTTCTTGCTACAGACTACGCAAAAACAACCGAATTTTGCGGTCACTCTTTAAATTTCATGTATAAGCACAATCATTTACGATATTAATCGAAATTCGTTTTATATTGCTTTTGAAAATGACACCGAAAGGGTGTCGAAAGCTCAAGCAAAAATAAATAATTTTTGTTAATTAATAGAGTTAATAACCACTAAAAAACTAAAATTCATACTTAAGGTTTCCTAAAGATAACAAAGAAAATGACGTGTTATCAAAAATATGTCGACTTACATGCACATGAGAATCAGACTCCACAAATCGGCCATAATATATACACCTGCCCTTTTTTATTAATAGCTGGTAAAAAAACATATTTTATAATACACACGTGAAGCTATCGAGATTTTTGGATCCGGTAAAACTTGTTTGAAACGAATAACGTGTCCGTAGTACAGCATAGGAAATGATGGTCAATGAAAATAAAAAAATGCCTTTAATTGTTGAACATTTGAAATGTGCCATTTCAACCATCTTTGACCACCTATGAGGCAAGGCTCAATGTTTCAGGGACTAACTTTCTAAACCGGTCAAACATTTCTGTTCTAAACATTTCTGTGCCAATTTCTCTCTTTCTCACGATGCGGGGAAAATTTGGTAAAAGATTCATGCAAAAGCATCAGAATGCCGAAATTCTGCTCTTACGATTGCGCGATGCATGCTGTTCAAATCAAAATGGCAATTGATGGTTTGTATATAATTTGATTGTGGTTTGGAGTTGAAAATCAGGTTAAAACCCCAAAAACAATTACTACACGTCTCCAGTTTCTTCCGACGTCGCAATTTAGTCCTAGATTTATAATGAGGTTCTATATTAGTATATGAGTACCGAAAGATCAAGTGAAAGCCTGGACATAGTGTTACGTTCTATAATTACCCTGGTTTATTTTATTTTGTACGGTCGTAAATTGACGTGGTGTTAAAGAACCCATCATACCGGAAGATGGTTCCCGCATCTTGCAATGTCATCACGTGCTGGCATAGCTAACGCCAAACCACAGAATAGATATTATCCAGAACCGCCATTGAGTAGACCAAGAAATTTATTTTCCTATCTTTTTTAACGACTCTGAACTGTAATTATTTTCTTAAAATTTAGCCACTGAACGATATTGAAAAATCACACTGCTAGAATTATTTGCTAATTGTCAACAAAAAAAATTGGCATTTGTTGTTATTGTAAAGTGATTGATACTCGAATCAGGTGAGTTATCCGAACAAAATATTTTAAATATAATATTTTTGTGTACTTTAGTTGTTGCACATACAATTTATTGATTTAAATAAATCAATTTTGACCAAATCGCTCAATCATTTTAGCTGGGAGCTGCACATCTAAATACAAATATCACTCGTTGAAAATGTTAACTCTATCGTATGTATGGGATTTGGTTACATACAATCCGGCATTCGTGGTGCACCCGATGATAACATGCTGGATATTGTAACACCAATACAATTTATTATCGGACCAAATTTGATGCGTGTTATTCAAGAAGAGATTGAGTCATTTCAGGAAAATATGCACGCGCGTAGAATGTTCGTTTCGCGTGGGCAAGAACAAACGTCAAATTGAGGGAGTTACACAAACTATACACAAGAATTTGCAACAAGTTGCAAAAAAACAGCATTCGTGATACACAAATAAAACCTCGCTTTTTAGGGTTAAGTTATTAAATTATTTTAAATATTATTTTTAATTATGAAATACAAATAAAATAAATCAGGTCTTCAGGCCATCTTCTGTAGTATTTGTCTTCTTTGTGAATTGTTCGAATTTTTTGCGACAATCTGAGTAGCGTTCCCATAGAAAGGCATACTGCATTCGACTAATGAATGTCGATGATGGAGTTGGTTGACTTGTATACTAAGACTAACCGATGGTAAACTACTAGTTGATGTGCCTGAATCATTCGATGGGGATGATGGTGTAATCGGGGTGTCGACGAACATGTGTTGCCATTCCGAATAGTATATGGTTTTTGTTCATTCTGGCATAATCCCAATCCCAAAGTATGATGTAATTGTATTTGACTGACAAAACTAGAGACTTAGGGGCAATTTGATTAAAAAGCCATTTAGGAGAAAGGGGAAGGCGTAGTCAAAATGATTAAAAAAGGATAAACTTAGGGACAATTTCGATTGAAAACAACCATTTAGGCGAAACTTCAACAATTTTATTCATAATTTATGAATTTTAATCGGACGTTCAGGCAGTGTGAGTAACTGCAGCAGTGGTAGTCCAGGAGCCGAAAGACGGGAAAAGAAACTTTAAATTTCGCCTGAAACACGAAAAAAATAAAACCCAATTTCTAGGAAAAATTTAAGCCTAATTTGTGCTTATCATAGAAATATGATTTTTATAAATTTTCATTACTAAATTGAGGAAAAACAAAGTAGCCCCTAAAAGATACTATATTGAACATACAAAATATAGATGTATACCGTTCAATAATATTTTTGTTGAACAACAAATTAAAAAATTAAAAAACTTAGTATAAAATTAAAGAATAAGCATTTCAGATAGCATATTCCTGTCACGCATGATCATTGCTGCCCGAAAAATATAGTGGCTGAATTTGTGCTAATCCAGATTTGGCCCAATTCCATTTAACAAGAAAGACCGTTGAATAAACAATTTTCTGACAAAAAGTGTTCTAGAAACCAATGATGTTGGCACTTCTGAATGCATATTTTTCGGATGGCAATGAACATATCTGATACGAATATGCAATCAGAAGTGCCAACTTCATTGGTTTGTAGAACATTTTTTTCATAAAATTGTTCATTCAACGATCTTTGTTGTTCAATGGAATTGGGCCAATTCTGGATTAGCACAATGAACATGCATGACAGGAATATGCTATCTGAAATGCTTATTCTTTGATTTTATAATAAGTTATTTAATTTTTTAATTTGTTGTTCAACAAAAATATTATTGAACGGTATACATCTATATTTTGTATGTTCAATATAGTATCTTTTAGGGGCTACTTTGTTTTTCCTCAATTTAGTAATGAAAATTTATAAAAATCATATTTCTATGATAAGCACAAATTACGATGGAGCCGCTTTTGTGAAGTTTTCAAATTAGGCTTAAATTTTTTCTAGAAATTGGGTTTTATTTTTTTTTGTGTTTCAGGCGAAATTTAAATTTTCTTTTCCCGTTTTTTCGGCTCCTGGACTAGTACTAATTTTTTCCCGTGAACAGTAATTAGCACAAATTGGGCTTAATCGGTAAGTCAAGTTTCATTTTGAAATCCGAAAGTTTACCTGCTGCAGTTACCAACACGTTCAGGCAAAATATTCAAAATACTTAGTTTTGCGCATACTTTTAGGAGATATTTACTTTTAGTTACAGTAGAAAACCGGTAATCAAATATAGTACACGGATGATAACCCCGACCCCAAATACTTTCATTATTTATTAACGGGGGGCGGGCGGGGCTTTAGCACCCGCGGCGCAAATCCAATTTGCACATGTCCGATTTGCACAATTGGGGCCCGCCTAACACCCTAATTATTTTGGATGATTTAATGTTAGAAGCTTACAATAAACAGGTCTGTGAGCTGTTTACTACAGGGTCACATCATAGAAATTTGTCTATAATTTTAACAACCGAAGACGTTTTTCACCAGCGGCCCTATTCCTGAATACGATACGAAAACGAAAATACAAGATTCATATTTGAATTGAATCAGATTCGTACGATTCTTATTTAAAATTGAATAAGAATCTTGTACTTTCGTTTTCGTATCGTATGCAGGAATAGCGCAGCAGGATAAATATGCTCGTGATATATCTCTTAACAGTAAATATTTAGTTTTCTTTAAGAATCCTAGAGATCAATCTCAAATTACTCCTCTAGCTAGACAGATATATCCAAAAAATTCTAGAGAGTTAATTAGGGTATATAAGGAGGTTACTGTGAAACCTTTTGGCTACTTAATGTTTGACCTAACACAGACAGGTAGCGCACTAACCAGATTTCGAACTGAATTTTTTAATACACTTTTTAGTGGCTATATACCAAAATCAGCTTTAGAAAATAAAAAAAATTGTGAGTACGACGTTTGCGAATATGAAAAAATTGATGGTGAAGAAACATTTTTTACACATATTGAAAAATGATAGTCCTCGCTCAATTACGTAAAAACATTTTAAAATATTTCAATCCTGATTTAATAAAAGCATTGTGCACATGTATCAATACATTAAATGGAAATATGACAATTTCTAAACCAGTTAAATTACGACTACGTTTAAAAGAATTTACGTAATTTATCTTCACCAAAAGTAAAGTTAACACGAAAGCGTAACATACTTATTCAAAAAGATGGTTTTCTCCCGGTATTATTAGGTTCATTACTACCAGGCGCTGTTGGAAAGTTAGTGTAGCATCTTACGCAATGAATACGAATCAAACCTTTGATGAAAATATATTATATTGAATAAAACAATGAATGAGACTGATCAATGGTACAAATATCGTCCAGTGTTACTGCAAAATCCTCATAAATTTGGGTATTGGCAAAATGAGGATCTACGCCCAATTGAAGTTTATACTAAATTAATCCTAAACCAACAAAAACAAAAATTAATGAGAGTGTATTAGTTTAAAGCAGTCATTCAGGCGAAAAAATATTTCTATTGAAATAATTGTTTAAATATTTATTTATTTTATTCACAGTTTTAAATTAAAAACAATAATGTTTACATATAATTATAGACGTTTATAAAAGTCTAAAAACAAATAAAAAATTAACAATATGTATAGCTCTAAATTAAATTATATTAATTTTATACGCTAAAATATATTTCGAACCATAAAATTATGAACGATCAAAAAACATGTCAGTATATAAGTTAAGTAGACCCAAATGGTATAGTGGAAGATAAAAAACGAGAAACAAAATTGTTCATTCTAATGGAGCTCGCATGTCTAAAACAACATTCAATTGAAGAGCGGAATTTCTTAGTAAATTTGATTCTAAGAAAATTCATATCTCAAGATTTTCACCGATCGGCAAACTTGCCACTATAATATTTTGGTAGACCTATATGTGCACTCTACTTGGGCCAACCCGATTAAAATTCTAATGGGGCTCACATATCCAAAACGACATTCAATTGAAGAGCGGAATTTCTTAGTAAATTTGATTCTAAGAAAATTCATATCTCAAGATTTTCACCGATCGGCAAACTTGCCACTATAATATTTTGGTAGACCTATATGTGCACTCTACTTGGGCCAACCCGATTAAAATTCTAATGGGGCTCACATATCCAAAACGACATTCAATTGAAGAGCGGAATTTCTTAGTAAATTTGATTCTAAGAAAATTCATATCTCAAGATTTTCACCGATCGGCAAACTTGCCACTATAATATTTTGGTAGACCTATATGTGCACTCTACTTGGGCTAACCCAATTAAAATTCTAATGGGGCTCACATATCTAAAAGATAAGATGATAAACTAGAATAAAATTTACTAAGAAATTCCGCTCTTCAATTGAATATCGTTTTAGATATGCGGATATGAAATTATTAAGAACCAAGATTTCTTGGAAATGCCAAGTTTCACAAGAATGTGGTTTTATCTATTTAATATTCATTAGAATTTTATTTTGGTTCGCACTAGTAGAATACCTGTGTAGGAATTTAAATCATCTATCTTTCTTTTTTTTGAGCACTTTGAAGGAATAAAATGCGTAATGACTTAACGATTATTATTATTTTCCGAAAATTCTCACTGTTATTTGACCCTACTTTTTTTTTTTTTTAAATCTGTGAACGATGTTCAGTTACTTAATAATAATAATTAATAATTTCTCCACAATTTTGCTGTTATTAGAATAATGAATTTTAATCAAATGGAACCTAAATAAACGTTGTGAATTTAATTTATTTGTAACCCTAACAATTTTGTAAAATCGCCTAAATGTTCGCAAATCACTAATACATCTTCACATTTTGTTTTATTTTGAATTATATTATAAACTTCATACTTCTCAGTAGAAGATTGAAGTTTTTCCTAAAATAGTACTAACCGCCATTTTTACTATTTAGGATTAATTTAGGATAAACTTCACTGGCATGGATCTACACCCATATGATGTAACACAAGGTGAGACTAAGTGGACAAGGGGTAAATATCAGTCTAAAGGCACTCAGAATGAGAATATTGAGATAATACCAAAACGTGATATAGCTACAAAACCAAAATACAACAGTCTACCGACAAACTACCAAAACTGTTTGACGAAATATTTCACGAAATTAAACCACAGGCATCTCAAAATGTTGAAAATAAAATAATTAGAACGTCGAAAGGTAATAAACCTTCCGATATAATAGAAATTAAAACCCCTAACCGATTAAAGAAGAATGCTAATGCAATAATATCTGAGAGTATTTTACGAAAAAAGTCTTTAGCACAGTCGGCTCCCGGGTCTATCCGTCCTGATGAACCTGTGACTTTTATTTATATGTATTTAGTATTGTTTCATTAGTAGGGGTGTGGAAAATTAATTTTGAAAAATTATTTCAAATATTTCTACTCTTTACCTTACGTTTTAATAGGCCACGAAGCATTTCAATTGCCAAAACATTTCATAAGACCTTATCCAGGATGTCACATAAGAAATAAAACAAATTGCAAAGTGTTTCATTGTCGATTGTCGAGAGCACGTCAAACAGTGGAGAGTTCTTTTGGAATTTTGAGCACTCGATGGAGAATATATAAAAAATTTAAGTCTGAGAAAAGTGGACAAAATCATCAAAGCCACTTGTGTACTTCATAACTCAGCAAGTGCATGATTTTGACTCGGGAGATTTTGAAGATCCAACCACTAACTTTTAAATTTACTTTCTAATAATGCAACAGATTCGAATGAAGCATTTCATATAACAGCATTTTCGCGGTATTTATTTCTACAAATCTTATAGAATTTACTAGCTATTCTATTAAAGAAATTGAGAAGCACAACCAAGTTGACTTAATATACACCGACTTTGCAAAAGCAGCCATTGTAAAACATTGGAACACATTTTCAAGTTCGGTTTTTCCCGCCAGTTTGTAGCCTGATTCAAATCTTGGATGTAAAACGTTGAATAGAATACAAGCAATCTCTGGTGTACCACAAGGCTCTCATGTTGGCCCATGGATTTTCACAATCTTCATAAATGGTATCTTCAAAATCTACAAAGCCATCGAGTCAGTCCACGATGCCAATAAAGTACAGGAACAGATTGACAACCTAGCGTTATGGTGCTAGTTTAATTCTCTCAGTCTCAATATTGCAAAGTGCAAATCTCTATCATTTCACCGAAAAATCAACCCTGTTACTCAAAGCTACACGATAAATGGTATCCTTCAGGTAAAGTACTTGAGACTAAAGACTTAGGGGTTATTTTCGTTGAAAACATCGCTAGGGCGAACTCGAAGCTCGGTTTTGCCAAACGTTGGACGGGTAATCATTTTGATGTGGAAACAAATAAGATCCTGTATTGTGCGTTAGTATAATAAGAAAAATGTGGCACTGTTACATCAACAAAATAAGAACCCCACGCCAACAACAAAAAGGAGTTTGGTGGGTTTTGAGTTGCGTTTCTAATTATGGGATGCCTTCGGAAGAAAGACGTCGAAATAACTAAAAAAATTAATATAAATTTATTTTTTAAGTCCACGGATAAGTCATTTGATCACTTACATTGCAAAAAGTACTTACCCATTTCCTCGTACTATGGTAAGGTTCCATCGACCACTTTCTCTTGTTTACGCTTATGATCTTCCAGCGCCTTAATAAATTGTCCAATTTCCGGAAAACGAACTAATTACACTATAGCCGCGTTCCATTGGCATTTTTTTTAATCCATGCCATCTGTTTTGGGGCCGAATCACTCCCTGCTCTTTCGTGGTTTATTTTTCCGTCTTACTTTACGCATCATCTGCCAAACCGAAGACGTACGGCTATAGGGCCGATTTAAGTTACCATCTGCGCATTGCATAGCTCCATGCCAGCCTATACTGGACAGAGAAGATAAGTCGGCCCATGAGTTTTGCACGCCGATAAGTAGTTGTGTTCCTTTTTAATGACAGATCGTGATCTGTTGATGAACATTTCCTTTTGCATCCAACCCCTATCGGAATTCAAACCCGGTACCTCCCGATCCAAACGCCAAAGCTTTAATCACTGTGCCATTTGGTCGGTTTTTTTTATTTTCTTATGTTTTACTTCTAAATTTACGTTCCATTGAACATCTACTCACAAGTATTTGCAAGTACTTTGCTAACGCCAATGAAACACGGCTACTAACGGATATCGCTCGTGGCACAGAAGTTTTCAGACAATCAATAAATATCCCAGTTTTTTCCACTTGTATTAACAATTCTGAAATGCAATTCCAAGATGTTGGTCCAATTCCAAGTTTAATGCCACCTTGGAATATTTTCTGTTGGCACATTTTTTCTCTACCGTAGTCAGAAATGGGCGCGTATATACCCGCGATCGCATAAACTATGTTCTATACTCCAGGTTTTTCGGTTAATTAACCCGTTGGAATGGTAAACATTTCACTCAATTCGATACATTTTTCTGTTTTTTTTGATTAAATGTTGATTGTTGCCATAGTGGCTTTTCTGTCAATCCGTTCGAGATCTAAAAACAACAAAGAAATTATAAATAATCTATATATAAAATAATTTATAACTAAATAAATATTAAAAATTAATTTTTATAGCATATAAATACTTACAATATGGCCGAATGTCTGATTATTTTTTCTGTCAAAGTCGATTGTCAAAACTTTTGTACACTGTTATCAATTAAATTTAAAATTTACAAAAAAACTAATTTTTCCTACCTTTTCGCGAAGCAAGGCCAAAAAAATAAGTCGATATTTTTCATACAAACATATAGCGTTAAGACGGTATACTGTCTCTTCTGTGGCCAAACCCTTAGCGGCTTTTACATCAAACGAACATGCATTAAATTTATTTGATAGATTTTTTATGATTCTTGCGACATCTATTAGACATTGTGAATACTATGAAACTGTCAGAATTTCGAATTGTAAAACAATGCAATACAATTATGTCTATTGAAAATTAATAAATAAAATAAAAATGATAATTTCATATAGACTCTGAATAAATGGAAAATTCAGAGATTCGTTTGACTCGATTTTAAATTTTTATAAGACACGATAACTGTATATGCCACATTAATGGCTGGACTAAGAGGAGCCACTTAAATTTAAATAGATTTTTTTTTTTCAAATAGAAAGATGATATATAAAAACCAACCAATTAACACTGTTACATTAAAATAACAATTGTGTAAATTGTTAGATTAAATTATTCAATACCACCTTATTGCTAAAAATCTGTGATAAATAATAAAATTAAAAAAATATAATTTCTCCGCCATCCTTTTTCAATATTTTAACATATCTAATACAATCTAATAAGCGCGGGTTACTCGATATACTCACATTAAAAGTGAAATAGCCTGGTAGAAGTAATTAGTTTTATCGACAACCGCAACCTTTTTGTCGATTTGGCGTTTCTTTAATAAACTTTTGAGTTCAATAATGCGGCTTTTTTTATGATTCTTGCTACATCTATTAGACATTGTGAATACTGTGAAACTGTCAGTCGACATCGTTCGACACGAAAGAAGACACGATTAGAAGACACGAAAACTGATTATGCCACATTAATGGCTGGACTAAGAGGATCCACTTAAATTTAAATAATTTTTTTTTTCAAATAGAAAGATAACAAAAAACCAACCAATTAACACTCTTAGATTAAAATAACAATTGCGTAAATTGTTAGATTAAATATTACAATACCACCTTATTGCTAAAAATCTGTGAAAAATAATAAAATTAAATAAATATAATTTCTCCGCCATCCTATTTCAATATTTTGACAATCTATAATACATTCTAATAAGCGGGGGTTACTCGATATACTCACATTAAAAGTGAAATAGCCTGCTAGAAGTAATTTTAGTTTTAACGACAACCGGAACCTTTTTGTCGATTTGGCGTTTCTTTAATAAACTTTTGAGTTCGATAAGTCAATTCTTTATCGAAGATTTTATGGAATATTAAATTCGCTAAAAAGTTCATAAATCGCATGGCTTTAAATTTTTCTTTATTTTTAACAGTTTAAATAAGATCAAAGTTTTCAAAAATAATCTTTGTTCATATTAAAATCAACTAAAAATATGGTTTTTCGTTAGCAAAAATGTTTATCAAACAAAAAGTTTACTTGATGTAAAAGCCGCGTATATCTTTTCATGGTTTTGTTATAAAAGAAAGAAGTTAGATATTTTAAGTTTGGCGGGCCTTTTCCACCAACTGATGCTAGTAAATGTGTGAAACTTAAATTTTTGGTGGTAAATACCAAATTCATCCAATCGGCATGATATCTATTACTGAATTCTCACGAACTATACGTATTATATATCCAATACAACCCTTACATGGCACGACATATAGATGCATTCGTGACACTAAAACTAATTTTTATTAATAATTATGCAAAAACAAACTTTGAGAAATAGTTTTAGTCGCAATTATAAATTTTATTGTTAGATTTCAACAAGTTTTTAGAACAACAAAACTTCTATATAGGTTTGAATGACGAACTAAATAACTGGAAAGTTACCACCCCCACCCATATACACATATCGTTTATATCGCACTAAACATATATAACATAACGATTTAATTTTATTGCTGTTTGTGTATTTTAATAAACAGGCAACAACAACTAATGGTGATACAGCGCTACATTTGGCAGCGAGACGGCGCGATGTTGATATGGTACGGATACTAGTCGACTACGGTACAATTGTGGATACGCAAAATGGTGATGGCCAAACATCACTGCATATAGCGGCGGCGGAAGGTGATGAGGCATTAGTTAAATATTTTTATGGGGTACGAGCTTCGGCGTCACTGATCGATAATCAAGACAGGACGCCGATGCATTTAGCGGCGGAAAATGGCCATGCAAATATTATTGAAATTTTAGCAGATAAATTTCGTGCCAGCATCTATGAACGTACAAAAGATGGTAGTACTTTGATGCATATTGCATCGTTAAACGGGCATTCAGAGTGTGCCACAATGCTTTTCAAAAAGGGTGTCTATCTTCATATGCCAAACAAGGATGGTGCGCGGAGTATACACACGGCGGCACGGTATGGCCACGTAGGTATTATAAATACATTACTGCAGAAAGGGGAAAAAGTTGATGTCACCACAAATGTAAGTAGTTACATAACCTATTTGCATTTTTTTTTTTTGTAATACCTAGATCCTAATTTGAAAAATTATTGCAGGACAATTACACGGCACTTCATATCGCCGTGCAATCGTGTAAACCTGCCGTAGTGGAAACACTACTCGGTTTTGGTGCCGAGGTTCACGTGCGTGGTGGTCGTCTACGTGAAACACCATTGCATATAGCTGCCAAAGTAAAAGATGGAGATCGTTGTGCTCTGATGTTATTAAAATCGGGTGCAAGTCCAAATTTAGCCACGGACGATGGGCAAACGCCCGTCCATGTGGCCGCCCGACACGGTAATTTAGTTGCACTAATATTACTACTCGAAGATGGTGGTGACCCGTTGTTCAAGTCTAATGTAAGGAAAATGGGTTTAGATGGCGGCACAATCATTAGAGAAGAGCGACTCAAAGTAAAATCATTACTCCACCTATTAGATAATAATTGAATTATATGTATAATACTTCTACTAAAATGATAATCTTATATTATTCTAACTGCACTATAAAATTAGGTATACTACACGCATAATAAATAAGTATAAACTATTACTGTACTTCCTAACTATATTAGCGCATACTTAATACCGTATTTCCAACCGCTTTTTGCAAACAAACATAACCAAGTTTGACGTAAGATAAATTTATTAGTCTGTTCACATCTAACAAAGTGCACGTAACTATCAATTTCATATTTCATAGACCGCTTCGGTGGTCTGGCCTTTCATTTTATTTACTTTATACAATTAATACAAAAAGTATCGGGTGCTTTTGGATCTACAATTGAGTCAACCAACGTATTTTGTAGGTAGACTGTAATTATTGATGTAAATGCAACCGAGCGCACTACATGTTGTTAGCCGTATTGTTTGATGTATGCGGTTAGACTGAATATATGTCGATCCAAAAGCATTAAATTACGTATTCTGGAATGTACTAACATAATTTTACCTTTTTACATAAATTCAAATTGAATTGATCGAAAATCTAGGTGGGTGAATCTCCGCTACATTTAGCCTGTAAATATTGTCATTTGGATGTGGTGAAGCATTTAATCGAGATGGTAAAGGAAAAGCACGGGACCGAAATTCTAGCGAATTATATAAATTCGGTGAATGAAGATGGTGCAACTGCATTACATTGGGCGTGCAGTGTAACAAAAGAAAGTGTGATTAAACCAAATACGGATCGACAAATTGTTAGTGTTCTGCTGGAGAATGGTGCCGATGTAAATATTGCAACAAAATTGGCACACGAAACAGCATTTCACTATTGTGCGATCGCGGGCAATAACGACGTACTCACGGAAATGGTAACGCACATGACCGCGACCGAAATTCAAAAAGCATTAAATCGACAATCGGCCATCGGCTGGACTCCGCTATTGATCGCATGTAATCGAGGCCATATGGAACTTGTAAATAATCTTTTAACAAATCATGCTCGAGTCGATGTGTTCGATATTGAGGGACGATCCGCGTTACATTTAGCGTCCGAACACGGATATCTACAAGTATGTGATGCCTTGCTAACGCATAAGGCGTTTATTAATTCTAAGTCACGTGTTGGCCGGACAGCGCTACATTTAGCCGCGATGAATGGCTATACACATTTAGTTAAATTTTTAATTCGTGATCATAACGCCGTCATCGATATATTGACGTTAAAAAAGCAAACGCCATTACATTTAGCGGCCGCTAGCGGACAAATCGAAGTATGTAAATTATTGCTAGAATTAGGTGCTAGTATTGATGCAACAGACGATTTAGGCCAGAAGCCAATTCATGTAGCTGCACAAAATAATTTTTCTGAAGTTGCCAAATTATTTTTACAACAACATCCCAGTTTAGTAATGGGAACGAGTAAGGATGGAAATACATGTGCGCATATAGCAGCGATGCAAGGTTCGGTCAAAGTGATTGAGGAGCTAATGAAATTCGATCGGCAAGGTGTTATAACGGCGCGAAATCGTTTAACCGATGCCACACCACTACAACTGGCAGCCGAAGGTGGTCACGCGGATGTAGTTAAGGCACTAGTACGTGCTGGAGCATCATGTACAGATGAAAATAAATTAGGATTTACTGCGGTCCATTTGGCCGCACAAAATGGACACGGTCCAGTTTTGGACGTAATGAAAAGTACAAACTCTTTACGAATATCAAGTAAAAAGCTCGGTTTAACGCCGTTACACGTGGCGGCTTATTTTGGGCAAGCCGACACCGTTCGTGAGCTACTGAGTAGCGTTCCAGCTACTGTGAAATCAGAAACTCCAACTGGAAATTCTTTAGTACCTGAACTTGGAACTGAATCGGGAATGACGCCGCTTCATTTATCTGCGTACTCCGGAAATGAAAATGTAGTACGGTTACTTCTCAACTCGGCGGGAGTGCAAGTAGATGCCGCAACAACAGAAAATGTAAGTTTTGGTTTTATGATATAGATGTAATCAATCGATTTACATATTTACAAAATTTAATTCACTGTTTAATATAATTTCAGGGTTATAATCCACTCCATCTAGCATGTTTTGGTGGCCATATGTCTGTCGTTGGATTACTGTTAAGCAGATCTGCCGAATTACTGCAAAGTATCGATCGCCACGGTAAAACAGGTTTACACATAGCGGCCATGCACGGCCACTATCAAATGGTTGAAATTCTGTTGGGCCAAGGAGCTGAAATTAATGTGCCCGATAAAAATGGTTGGACACCGTTACATTGCTGTTCTAAAGCTGGCCACCTAGAAGTTGTCAAATTGCTCGTCGAATCGGGTGCATCGCCTAAAAGTGAAACAAATTATGGGTGTGCACCAATTTGGTTTGCCGCGTCCGAGGGTCATAACGACGTGTTAAAATATTTAATGCATAAGGAACATGAAACGTATAGCCTGATGGAAGACAAACGTTTTGTTTATAATTTAATGGTCGTATCCAAAAATCATAATAATAAACCAATTGCCGAATTTGTGCTTGTGTCACCGGCACCAGTAGACACGGCAGCTAAGTTATCTAATATTTATGTAAATTTATCGACTAAAGAAAAAGAGAGAGCCAAAGACTTAATAGCAGCTGGTAAACAATGTGAAACAATGGCAACTGAATTATTAGCTCTAGCAGCGGGTGCAAATTCGGCGGGCAAAATTCTTACCGCAACGGATCGTCGTAATATGGAATTTCTTGATGTGCTCATCGAAAACGAACAAAAGGAGGTTATAGCGCATACAGTAGTGCAACGATATCTACAGGTAAACAATAGGTATAATTTTAGGATTTCTCGAATTGACAAATAAATTTTCATTTGCCTATTCCTCAGGAACTTTGGCGCGGAAGTCTAAACTGGAGCGCGTGGCGAACTCTTCTACTTTTAGTAGCATTTATTGTGTGCCCGCCTGTCTGGGTGGTGTTCACGTTACCCCTAGGACATAAATACAATAAAGTGCCGATCATTAAATTCATGTCGTATCTAACGTCACACATTTACCTGATGCTACATCTAATGATCGTTGGCATAACACCGTTATATCCTGTCGTTCGCAGCACATTAATACCATATTGGTACGAATGGGGATTACTTATTTGGTTGAGTGGTCTGTTGCTATTTGAATTAACAAATCCAAGTGATAAGTCAGGGCTGGGATCTATAAAACTGCTAGTACTTGTATTTGGCATGGCTGGCGTGGGAGTACACGTGTCTGGCGTATTTTTTGTAGCCAAAACTTATTGGCCGACACTGCTGTACTGCCGAAATCAATGTTTCGCCCTATCATTCCTATTAGCATGTGTACAAATATTAGATTTTTTATCATTCCACCATCTCTTTGGGCCATGGGCCATTATCATTGGCGATTTGTTAAAAGATTTGGCACGGTTCTTGGCCGTCCTCGCGATCTTTGTATTTGGATTTTCAATGCATATCGTTGCACTCAACCAAGAATTTCATAATTTATCGAGAGATGAAATTCGTGATTTGGGTAAACAGAAGTTGCCACTATTCCATGATGGTAAGTTTTAAATCAAGTATTTGTCCAACTTCTTTATGATTTCATTTATTATTTTTTTTTAATAAAACACACAAATTTAACCCGAATTATCCCGTAATTGGAAATGATTTATTCTAAAAACGATCTGGTACGATAAACAGTAAAGATGAATTAACAAAACAAAAAAAAAAAAAACATTTGTGATTCATTTAATTTAATTTATCAAAATTTTTAATTAAATTTTTGTAGAGAAGCCAGTAAAACGGGAAACCGATTCGAATGCGGGTCGCGCATCTTATACAGACTATCGTAGAAAACATAAAACCGACAGTAAGTCAATTATAAGTTTTTAACACGATTTTTAATTTTGGTGTAATTTTAATTTTACTAATTAATTTTTGGTTGGATCAATGTTAATTGGAATATGATACAAGTTATGAGACAAAATTTGTTTGGCCATTTTTTTACAACAACAAATATTTTTTTAGTTTTGTATTTTAAGTTGTGACTGTTGAATCACTAATTGATCTGTGTTTTACGTTATGTTTAACATTTTAAGTTTAATTCATTTAATGTTTTTTTTTTGTTTAAATTGACAATACGAATGACATTACTTTCCGGTTAGATGGAATGAATTTTTTAATTACGGCATGGCCCAACCATTTGAGTGCGACAAAAAATACTTCCAAACCAAGGATTTAATACGAGAGATATTCTCCTGACACATGCAGGACAGATATAAACTTAACGACATTATTGTCTTGACATTTGTATTGACATTTTATTTAATTACCGATTAGTTTCAGTTATGAGGCTCCCATGTTACAGAAAGCTGGTCCCCTCATAACCGAAATTCTATTCCACTGACAGGGCAGATTGATAAGACGGGTACACTCCTTGAAAGAAAGTCCTATATAAACTAAGAAGCTAAGAGCTTAGACAACGAATTGAACATGCAACCTCACACAACATAATTTAGACTTTATAACATTAGATTACAAAGCCGCCACTAAAATTCAACCCTACTGATGTCTAATTAATTACTATTGACAAGTTTTGGATATTACCAATTACCGGCGTCTCATAACTGCACCACGTACAATTTACACTCTGTTGCAATTTAACCCATACGCCATGAGTTTTAAAAATGGAACAACACCCAGTCAGGTCCATTCGACAATAATATAATTTACAGGACACTCCTTTGAGTTTAAGCAGTCCATCAATAGCATTGAAGTTGATGTTACATGCTTAGAATGACTTTGGAATGTACCTAAGGCCCCTTACAAACTTAAATTTTAAAATCTTATGGAACACTCTGTCAGGCCCATTAGAAAATCATATGCATGTATTTCACAGTGAAACAAGCTTTTTCAGTAAAAAATACTGAGGAATCGAAAAGAGGAGAGTATACTATACATATTAAAATTACGTTAGAGTGACAAAGTAAACAAATGTTGCCATAAAAAGTATTGAGTTTCATACTTTTTATAGCAACATTTTCCCCAGTAAATTTATTGAATTTTTTTTTTGTTTCTTTCTAACAACTAAAGGATTTATATTTTTAACCCGTTTTAATTTTAAGTTTGATTGTGGAATACCAGCATTACTGTGCCCCCAGTACCTAAGGCCCATTAATTAAATTTTCTAAGCATTTAACATGAACGTCGGCGATATTTGTAGACTGCTTATACCTAAAAGAGTGTCTTAGGGCCTTAGGTACATTCCAAAGCCATGCTAATTATTATCTAACCATTTTTTAAATCTCATCGAATACCCTGTTTGATCCATTACAAAATCATGCACTTAATAGGGACACTCCGCTAGACCTAACCAATCCACCAATATCACTGAAGTTCATGTGACTTTGAAATTTGCCCAAGGTCCATTAAAAAATCACCTTTTTAAATCTCATGGAACACCCTGTCAGACCCATTATAAAATCATATGTTTTTACTAGGGACACTCCTTGGGAATAAGCGGTCCACCAATTTCGATAAAGTTTTTACTAAATTCATAAAAAATACTTAGAATGGCTTTGGAATGTACCTAACCGCTTAATGGGTGTTAGGTACTTTCCTACGTCATTCTAAGTATATTCTAAGCATTCTAGGCATAAACTTCAGTGATATTGATGGACTGTGTAGACCCAAAAGAGTGTCTCTAGTAAGTTGTATGATTTTCTAATGTGTCTGCGGCGTGATTCCATGAGATTTAAAAATCTGATTTTGTAATGGGCCTTAGGTACATTCCAAAGCCATTCTAATTATTTTCTAAGCATTTTATGAGATGAAATGACATTTTTAAATCTCATCGAACATCCTGTCAGACCAATTAGAAAATCATATAACTTACTAAAGACACACCTTTAGGTATAAGCAGTACAACAATATGACTGAAGTTCATGCTAAATGCTTAAAATGACTTAAAAATGTACCTAATGCTGTGTGCCTGACGCCGATTTTTTTTGTCTAAATTTCCGACTAACTAAATTGATCGTTAGTTCGTATTGTTAGATGTCTCTAATATTTATAAACCAAAATCTACCTGATATTTAGTTCTAAACTCCAAACTTATTTTCGATTTATCAATTACTGATTAAAAATGTTTTGTAGAATGTTAAATTTAAGTTTATATAGCAGATTTTAATTAACATCAGATGCGGTTTGTTTTGTGCCATCTTTGAACGTTTGGTATGAACTAACCATCAATTTAGTTAGTTGGAAATTTGGACAAAAAAATTGACGTGAGGCACATAGCATAATACCGAAATTTCAGGGAACGTTGTAATTCTTCGAAAATTTAAATATTTCACACTCCTAGAACTTACACAATACAAATACGCCTGAATGTTTACTTTTTACCAATGCTATTACAAACAATTTCGTGTTGTTGTTGTATTTTTTGGATTAGTTTGGATAAATTTCACTAGCAGGCGTGGAGTAGAAGACAAACCGCTAGTAATGGCCCTACATACAATAATTTTCAAACTTAGATTAGTAGATAAAATACATCATTTTTGGGGGATAGTGGGATTAGTATACCCAACAAGGTTTCTACGATTAGCTTACGGCTGTTGAACTCTACAATGTGAAGAGTTTGTTTCATTAGCTCGGATATGATATTTAAGTGTTTCCCTTGAATGCCAAAGTGTCTTTATAGAGAGGTAATGAAATTTTTTCGTGTACTTATCAGAAAATACAACACACCAAAAGTATTATAAATATATTGGTAGAAGTAAACATTCAGGCGATTTTTTATTGTACAATTTCTACCAGTGTGAAATACTATATGAAATTCTTTGTGATTTTGTTGTACTGTAGATAATCACAAAGTTACATGATTTTTTGATACGTCTGACAGGGGTTTCATGCATGATATTACAAAATATAATCTTAAGTGTACAAAGGCCGATCCAAAAATCATATATGTATTTAAAAAATGTCCAGCCATATCACTGACGTTCTGGTAAATGCAGGTCAAATACATAGAACAACTTTGGAATGTACCTGAGCCTCCTTCAAAAATCATAGCTTTAAACTTATCGAACACCATTTCATAGTAATTAGAAAATCATGGGTCTTAAAACACTCTTTTGACTTTAAACAGTCTCATAAAACACTTTAGTAAAATCATTCGAAAATTAAGTAACTGCCTAAGAACTTTATGGGTCTGTAGCAATTTCGTAATATAAATTAGCTTATGTACCAACAATATACTATTGGTATACTAGTTTTGATAAATTTCATTACATAAATTGGGAAGTTCAATAATTACGAAAAGCTGTCTTTGAGAGCACACGTGTATTGATGAAAACAAAGATGTTCTCCAGCTCAACAGTTAGCTATTTAAGCATAGATTCAATCCATTAAATTTGTTGTCATTATTCAAATCAAGAGACGCATTTGTTATCGAAGCAAAAGTGCCGAAAGGACCTGCAATACTATGTAAGAACCATCCCATATACTGGTAACGAGAGATTTTTGTAACCAATTTTCTTTTTAAACCTTTTCTGAAAATGTTAGACTCAAACTAAAGAGGGATTTAGGTATAAATACGACTCGGCCCCGGCTTCTAATATTTGAAACGAGACCAAATGACATTCTGGCTTGAAAAATGTGGAACAAGCTCTTTTCTAAAATAGTATAACCAACCTGTTAGCTAAATTCTAATATATTAAGTATTGAAACCTTTAATGAAAGGCAATTTATGATTATATATTAAACATAGTCCATTTAAGCGATACAGTGACAACTATCAATCAATGGTACAAACTAACGGAAATTGCAGTATACATCTCTTTGATCGAAGCACCAAAAATGGTTTATTCCAAAACTTTTGGTTAATCAAATCAGTCCGAAAAAAGTTTCTATCTTTGTGTCCCCTACCCTTCAAATTCAACCTAAATTAATATTCGACAAGTTAGAGACACGACTTCGATGGGTCTAGGAAATTAGGTAAAAATATATCTCTACTGTTTATGTTAAACCTTTTCCATGCAGAGTGGTGTGAACTTGCATTACACCCACATACAAGGGGGCTGTTCGTACTCCAACTTACAAGTGCGATCAGTTTATCCAAAGAAGGATGCAGGAAATAAAAATTTCACTGCAAAGATTTGTTGACTTAAAGAAAATAAGTACATCCCTAAGATCGTTTCATAATTCTTGGAAAGAATTCAATCATTGTTTGCTGCTTTAACCCAAGCGTTTTATGTTAATATATAAATAATATATCTTCATAAAGCCATATAAATAACAAGCAATAAATAAGTTTGTTCTAGAAAAATAAAAATCAGAAGATTTCTAATGGGTGCCCTAATAAGAAGTTCAGATTTAAAAGTTTATTAAAACAAAAAAGAAAGGACAATCCTCCTGGTGGTTATTTATGGAAAATAATTTCATTTAAATGGGAGCCGCGGCTGACCTTGGCATACTCCATTCGGTCGGTCCAACTTCTGAGCATATTTTAGATTGTGTGCGGATCTATTTCGGCAATGGTTGCTTCAATATTGGCTTTAAAATGCTCAATTGTGTGTGGATTGTCCATATACCACTTGTCCTTCACGGCACCCCACAAACAAAAATCCAAAGGCGTCAAATCACAACTCCTTGCCGGCCAATTCACGAATTTTTGACGCAGTTTCGCTATTGTAACGCCCTTGTAACGCCTATTGTAAAGCAATATCTTCAAAGTATGGCCACAAAAAAGAAGTTAGCATGTGGTGGTGGTTGATTCCGTTGATCGTACCAGCTGCGCCGGCCTCATCTTCCAATAAATACGGCTCATTAATGCCGCAACGCAACAAACCGCGCCAAACAGTAATACGCAATTGATGCATTTACTTTTGAACATATCCTTGTGAATTTTCCGATCCCCAAATGCGACAATTTTGTTTGTTTACGAACCCACCGAGATGGAAATGCGCCTTGTTTAAAAAGATGATTTTTTGAGCATTTCCGATGCACGATGATGAATTGGAGCCGTTGGCGCCACTGCGGCTATATTTTCAGCTGAACGAACACGACGAGCACGGGTACGTGTTGGATTGTCGACAAGGTAGTCCGTATCACGCACTTTATGCACAGACTTCTTGATACCGTTGGATGTGAGTCCTGTGTTTTGACCAACTTTTGTACGACATTTTCTGGCGATTTCGAACCCATTGTCTTTGCTGTGGAAGTAACTTTCTAACATTTCCCACTTTTGTTGAAGCGTTAAGCGACTCCTTTCGTCAACTAGAATTAATATACTGAGTTTCTGTCAAAGCACTATTGACATTAGTGTTGCGAGATTCAAAATAACCGATATGCCAAATCTGAACCGGTTATTGTGACACCGTATATATGGTTTATGGAAATGTTCTGATGGTACTTTATACTGAATTGCCAAGTGATCAGGTAATTTAAATGGCCGACCCCTAGGACCAATCACTTTGCACTCTCGGCATAAAGTACACATCAAAACCTTGTCAGAAACCAATTTTAAACTGCGCCAAAAAAAACTGAACAGAATTTTTTTTTCGAAAAAAATCCAGATTTGAACGCTTGTATCTTGGTGAAATAACACCTTTCAAAATAATATTTTGCTTCTAATTGACGGAGTGATTGATAAAAATTTTTTGCATTATTTTGGCTGTGAACCACTGCAAATTAGCAATTTTATAGAAAATTTAGAAATCTTGAAAATGAGGCTGTGGGACGACTACTTGTCGATTTATTGAAGTTTTAGCGAAAAACGTAACCTTATTCAAAAAGTGAGACACGCATACCCCAGGCGTAACTTTGGTGGTTCAAGGAAAAATAAATTTTACAATAAAAAATGTGATTTATCTCAAAAGGCATAATGCAAGAACATTTTTTTAAACTTTATTCAATTACTTCATAAATACCCCGTGGCATAAACATTGTGTATTAGTTGCTTGCATGGTGATTTGTTGCCTTTCATCTTATAAAGCATCTTGGAGTTCCTGCAAATTTGTTTGGTTGCCTTGTGCGTTTTCTTACACGTCATTGTAACATATCCCAGCTCTATAGGGTTTAAATCTGGGGCGGTATGTTGTATCATCACTTCGAATCGAAAAAGTGAAAGTTGTCTCATTTTCGACTTTTATCGTTTTGTGTTTGGTAAAACAATTAGGCAACTAGTTTTACAACGGAATAATTGGGAAGTCCGTTAAATCCGAATGCCCGTTAAATCCGAATATTTTTAAATTTAATCTATTCGATCGAATTTAATCTGGGGCGGAACTCACGCATTTCTTAGCCGATTATGTTGGGGTTGGGTTGGGGTATGTTGGATGGAAATGGGATTCCAAAATGCTTTTGGGAAGGAATTCTGGAATTATGCACCTTGGACGGAACTCGATAAATTCTTAACCTATTACGATGGGATTGAATATGCTGGATGGAAATGAGATTCTTAAATGATTTTTGGAAGTAATTCTGGGATATGGCCACGAGAGATGGAACTCGATCAAGTTTTAACCGATTATGATGAGCTGGGTATGTTGGATGGAAATGGGATTCTTAATTGATTTATGGAAAAGTTATAAAATCACCTGGAATGGAATTCGATAATTTCTTAACCGATTATGCTGAAATTGAATATGGTGGATGGAAATATGATTCTTCAATCACTTTTGGAAGAAGTTGTGGAATATGACCACCTGGACGGAACTCGGCAATTTAAACTAGGACGGAACTCGGTAACAAGCAGACGTCTGTCTTAATGCAAACGACTCGTAAGGTTAACGTGTTTCTTTAAGGCTGAATGCCTTCACATCTATCACCAGTACGTATCCACTCATGTAATTAAGGGTTGAATCGTAGACCAACTACTTACTCTCACAAAAAATCACGTTATGAACCCTACACAAAGGGCTCGGATAAATTTATAGTATTCTAATCAACAACGACCTCCAAAACTGTTCACGGGAACATGGAATATGATGTCTTCTAAGACCTTCAGATTTCCAGAACCTTTCGAACCAAGCAGAAATTTATACTTTTGAGATACTTGCAATAAAGGAACTTAAATGGTCAGGAAGTACTTTCCATAAAACAGCCAATAATTACACTCTCACAGCTGTTTATCATTTTATAACCCCATATATATCCAACGTATCCCAGGTAGCCATATTCCAGAATTTCTTCCAAAAATTATTTAAGAATGCCCGAACCCATCCATCATAATCGGTAACCGAAAAATTGTCCGTTAAACCAAGCGTCCGTTAAATCGGGGTCAGTTAAATCGCGGGTTTACTATATATCGCTAAAAACAATTTCAAATTTTTTCATCGCTTCCAGAATCACACTCCCAAAATGCACGAACTCCGCAAAGAACTGCAGTGTTTGGATAACCATCGACTTCTTGTAATTAGCGATGATAAACGTGATTTTTAATTTTTGATCTTATGTTTTACCAAACATTTGCGGTTCAGGTGGAGCTTGAACCCCGTTCGTTTTTTTTAATCTTACAATACTAGAATGAAATTTCAACTACATTTATTATTACCGTGATTTTAAATGATGAAACTTTATCACTTATTGTGATTCGAAAATGATATAACATACCGCCATTCGACTTTTTTCGAATTTCGATTCGAAGTGATGGTACACCATACCACCCCTGGACTTCGCAGAGGATGGTTTACTAAATTAATGCGGTGTTGTTGCAGAAACAGGCGTGTGTTTAGAACTGTATCCAGCCGGGCATTATCATGCATAAAAAAAATCCCCAAGCTGCCTTTTTATGGAAAGCATACAAAGCCTTAAAATTTCTTCCACATATCGTGTTGATGTTTAAGCTGTATTACTACCAAATTTGTCTTGCAATTCCACCAGATACCCGTCCAAACCATCACCGAACCACCATAAATGCTACGAGCGGCATCTCGCAATTATGTGTTTAATCTTTGGCTTGGTGAACGCCAAATTCTGTATCAGCTGTCTGATATATGCAAATTGAACTGCGATTCATCCGACATTACACCAATCCCTGTGAGTCTAATTTTTCTAAACTGCAATGCATGATTTATTCGTTGCCGACAATGATTATCAGTCAGATACGGAAATCTAACAGGCCTACGTGATAATATTCGATAAGCTTTCAACCGATATTCTGGTACTTACCGGGCACTGCCTTTTCGGAGATCATGCGAGAAGGCTGGGTCTGGATGCAAATGACTTCTGCAGAAGCTGCAGGGACGAAGAGGAGGAGGAAACTCTTGTTAACTTCCTTTGCACGTGTCCTGCGCTAGCTGGAAGAAGACATGATCACTTGGGCAAATACATTATGGACAGCCTCTGTGATTTCGAAAGCTGTAATGTGCGAGATCTTTTACGCTATATTAATAGTACTAAATGGGTTTAAGGGAGTTTATGATGTCGGATCCTGTGGTATCACAATGGGCCATAATTGGCGTAAGTGTGCAATAACAGGCATTGAAACCTAACCTAACCTAACCTATTATCATCTGGTACATTACTTTTAATTTATTGAGCACTGCTTGTCCTGTTTTTTGTAGCATAACATGCGATAGCTAGTTCTTCTCATGGTGCTGTTTGTCTTGGTCGACCAAATCATTCACGCCGACTCACACTGCCTGTTTCTAAATAGCGATGCCAAGTCCGGTTCACAACACGCAACACACTGTTTTCACAGACTCACCCAATTTCACGATAAGTTACCCGCGAACGAGTAATTGTTCTTTTCGATTCATCTCGCTTGAATCTTCAAATAACTACAGTGGGTCACAGCCAAAATGATGCAAGAAATTTTTATTTTTTTAAAGTAAATATCCAAAAACCAATTCTAAATATATATATTTAATTTACATTTATTATAAGCTTCAGTATTAATTGTTAATTTCATAAAACAATACAAATATAAAATTTCAATTTATAATAAAATAGTAACAAAAAATGTCTACGTAAAAACATGTCACATCTAAAATGATGCAGTTTTAAGAACTCTTTAAAAAATTAATTCATATGTTTGTAAGTAATATTATCACATTGTATAATTAATTTATTAATATTTGGTAGGAAATCCATTTAGTTTTAGAACCGCTTTCAGTCTTTTGGCATCGAATCTACGAGTTTTTTCGTGTACTCTGGAGTTATTTTACTCCACTCTTCTAATAATGTTACTATTAAAGTTAGCCAAAAGTTTCCAGCCGAAAAATCAAAAAATCGATAATGCAGATAGTGTCTTTGCTTTCTCAGCCAAAAGTAGATAAATACGTCACCGTTGATCAACATTCTTCAGCCGAAAGTTATCAGCGGAACAATTATTTCAACAACACATCAACAGAAACCAATTTTAATGTTTAAGTATGCGAAGGTTGTTGTAAAATCTAATTATATTTAAACTTGAGAAATATAAATGTTTAAATCAATCAATCATAATTTGAAAAGCAATATTAACATAAAGACATATTAACATAAAAACATAAAGTATGGTAAGGATGCCACTATGGCCATTTGATATGTTATAATGTTGGTCAACTTCGGCCTAATTATGAAGAAATTCTGAAGGGGTTACATGGGTGTAATTTATCAAAATTTCGCTAATTCATTATATCGAAAATGCATTGAATTTCCTGTCGTTCTAGATTAGCATGCCTTGTCATTGATGCCACTATGACCATTTGATAGGCCCTAATGCCTGTTAAAAATAGTCCAATTTTGAAGAAATTCTGATAGGGATACGCCAGGCCATTCAATAACTTTTTCACAAATTCAACTATGGAATTTTTTTTTCAAATTACACCCCTGTATCCCCATCAGAATTTCTTCAAAATTGGAATGTTGTTAACAGGCATTAGGGCCTATCAAATTGTCATAGTGGCATCAGTGCGAATTAAGGCTAAATAAGAGCGTCGGGCCATTCAATGCATTTTCAAGAAATTGAACTATGGAAATTTTGTAAAATTGCACCCCCGTATCCCCATCAAAATTTTTTCACAATTGGTCTGGAGTAGACATAACATATCATATACTAAAACTTTTAATTTAATATCAACTTAAAGAAGTAAATAAAATGAAGGAATAAATTATTATTCTATAATATCGGCTGGTAACTTTCGGCTGAAATACATTGATCAACGTTGTTGAATTTTTATGTTCGGCTATCAAACCAAAGACACAATCTGCATTATCATTTTTTAATTTTGTAATTTTAACAAGGTCTACTAATGCCTTCTAAGTCCGCTACATTATTAATCTCATGTTTTATGATTTCGCTTTCAAGTTTAGACCAAAAGTTTTAAATAACAATAATGTCTGGTGATTGAGATTCCCGGTGGTGACAAGGAAGAAATTTAACGGCTGGTTTAGGATCAATGAATTAACACTCATTATCCGAAATGAAAATATCATTGTGAAACGTCATTTGGGGCGGCCAAATCCCTTGATGGGATATAATGCCAGAGAGAGAGAGAGATTGAGCAGGTGTTTTCATGAAATGAGGATATTTCAAATGAGTCAACTTTGATCAATTCGAGGTTTGTGTTTCGGATCATTGTCCTGGTAGAACCGGAAATGATCCTTAATATTTAACTTTTCAGCATTTTCCTCCATATTTCTTTTTAGTATATCTAAATATACATTTCTGTTCAAATTGTTTTCGAAAACTCTAAATTTCGAACTCCGGAAGACGCCATTCAATCCCATAACTTAGCAGGACCCACACCGTGTTTAACAATGCTTCTTAAGCTTTTAGCTGCTAGCTCCGTATTAGTCCTTCTCCATACGTAGTTTCTTCTGTCTTATCCAAAAAGGTTAAATTTACTTTTATCAGCAAGTAAAACAGTATTCCAGACTGTTTCATCTTGGTTTTTATGGTCTTGGGCAAATTGAATTCTATTCTCCTCGACCCACTTTGGAGCACTTAATTTAGGGATTTCTATTATTTTTCGGACAACCCATCGACAATATTTTCAGAAAACATTTTATTGTGCGCTTTTCTAGGCTTATTTTCAAAACGGTGTTGATAAATGAAGCGTTCAATAATATGCTGAACAGTAAAAGAACATATTTTCAACATTTCTGCAACGTTTCTTTGAGTTTTCCATCTTTAAAGTATTTAATAACTAATTCATCCGTTTCAATACTTGCGATCCATTTTCTCAATTAATGCAAAATTTTACTTATTTGTCTATATTGACACACTCCATATTGATTATAATCGCATAAAAGGTTTTTAGAACTGATACTCAAAATTGTTTTTATTGAAAATTTTGGTTTGTGTAGAAAAAGTACTGCTATTTTCAAAACGAAAAGAAAAAAATCATTTTGGATGTGACATGTTTTTACGTGGACATTTTGTTTTTTGTTACTATTTTGTTTTATTGTTTTATGAAATTAACAATTAATACTGAAGCAAATAATAAATGTAAATTAAAAATATATACACTCCCGAGTATTTGATTATAATCACTTTAAATTTTGCCCTAATTCTTCATGTGGTTGCTGTATTATTAATATTTTTTTTAATGTCTTTTTCTCTTCTTGTATACTAGCTGATGAGGGAGAAGTTAAAATAAAACAAAGGAACGCGGTTAATTCAAATTTTATATTTTGCGAATATTTCAACATGAGCACTTGATTATAATCATCAATTGGTTTATAGATTGTAGACGATTGATTTTAATTTTTTTTATTGTTAATAATGTGTTAGTCCCCATTCTTGAGTACAACTTCAAAAACCCTATCTGTGGCCCTATTCTGGCTTTCCCTGGGAATAGGGAATTGGGAATAATATTTTCATAGTATTTTTGTTAAATTTATACTTTTCTGGCCTACTGAAAGAATAAGTTTAGTGGAAAAATATTCAAAACAAAGTGATTTGGGAAATTTTTGTTCCACAAAATTTTTATAGGGAAAAATATTTTCCCATTTAACTTTGTTTTGAAAATATTAACACCAATCATGTTCCCTCAGTAGGCCAGAAAAATACAATTTAGACAAAAATGCCATGAAAATATTTTTCCCAATTGCCTATTCCCAGGGGAAGCCAGACTAGGGCCACTGATAAGGAATTAAACAGGCTCTGTACATAATTTAATGGTATTTGCTCGAAAGCATCTTCAATTGCAGCAATCAGCCCATCCCTATTTTGAATAGCGTTCCTTCTGCATAAATTTTGCGCGATAACCTATCCCCACAAATTCTCGATTATGTTAAGATCGGGAGATACAGCTGGCCAGTCCAGAACTTCCACGTTATTGTGTGCCAACCATTGTTTAACACGTCCAGTAGCCTGATTCTCTAAAAAGCAATAATGTGTAAACGTGAAAACCATAGTAAGCTTTTCGACTTTACACAAATTACAACAACAATCCTGTGTGATTTTATTTAGTTTTGCGTTTGCACATTATCGTGTTGTTTAGAGAATCAGTGCACTGCTGTATGAATGGGCGCGTTATCTTGTTGAAAAATCCATCGTTGGCCATTGAACATTTCTTGGAAATTAATCTTCTGTATTTCTAATAGTTCAATGTAATTCGTTGAGGTCTGCCGACCTTATAAAACAACCAAATCGATTGCGCCATATGAAATGATATTGCACCCAATATCATGACGGCACCAACAGCGGTATGACGACGAGACAGAAACTGCGCAGATATCCTCAAATCATGGAAGTAATACTGAAACCCATCAGGTCCATCCAAATTAAATTTCTTTTCATCAAAAAATATCACCTGATGCCATTCTTCTTTCCAATTAAAATGTGTCCGGCAGTACTCTAATCTAGCATCTTTATGACGCTGAAGTAAATGTGGTTTTTTCATAAGTTTTTTCCGTTTAAGATGCAGACACTGTTTAATTACTCTGCGTACTGTCCAGATACTGGCTGAAGTTCCAACGTTTTTTTTATTTTGCGAGCGGTGGCAGCAGAATTCGACGCAGCGCGTAAAATTAACCTACGCTCTAATTCTGTTGTTGCTCTTGATATGCGCCCTTTACGGTTTTTCCCATAATTTTCTTTATTATTTAGATAATTATTGATTGTCACATGATTTCGACCAATTTTAATCGCTATTTGCCGATTAGAATAATTTTCTAGCTTAAATGCAACAATTTTATCAATTTCTTCCTTTGTCAACGTTTTACCTCGACCCATTGTTATAAAAATGGAAATTTTTTATTAATAATGCCGGGAAATAAACCGCAGCAATAGAAAAAAAAACAATTGAAATAATTTTCAAGCATTTCACTGCCGGTTCATACGACGGATAAAAATCTGAGATTTTTCTATCCCAGATTTTTGTTTAATTTTTGTCAACTTTTTTATATGAAAAGAGGCGTGTCTGTTGTATAATTTACGTGATGTAATTGGTTTAAACGATGGGATAGAAAAATCCGAGATTTTTATCCTTCGTATGAACTCGCTGTCAGTCTTTCAAAGTTTAAAAACAATTATTGGTTATAATCAAGTGCTCATGTTTAAATATTCGCAAAATATAAAATTTAAATTGACCGTGTTCCTTTGATTTATTTTAACTTCTCTCTCATCAGTACACAACAAGAGAAAAGACATAAAAAAAATATAGCAAAACAACAACCACATGAAGAATTAGGGCAAAATTTAAAGTGGCTATAATCAAATGGTCGGGAGTGTATTTATAATTGTTTTTTTGGATATTTACTTTAAAAAAAATAAAAATTGTTTGCATCATTTTGGCTGTGACCCACTGTATGCTATACATTAAAATATTGTTTTCCATCAAATGACGTAATAGTTAAAAGAACTTAAAATTTTATCGTAGAATGCTTAGTTTGCAAGATAGAAAAAATGTACTTGTTAGCGTTTATACGCTTTTTCAGACGTTTCTCGCGCTAAAACTTCAATAAATCAACAAAGGGTCGTCGTAGAGAAATTTCCACAGCATCATTTCAAGGTTTCTAAATTCTCCATAAAATGGCTAATTTGGATTTGGGATTGAAATATCGTGCTAGTTCGTTTACAGTCTCAAACAGCAGCAATGTTTTTTTTAGACAATTTCATTTTACTCAAAAAAGTCATTAAAAAATAAACGGATTCCAGTATCGAAAAGAAGACAGAATTTCCTTTAATTAGAAGCAGAATTATATTTTTTTTCGAGAATTTCTTCGAAAAAAATTCTGTTCCGTTTTTTTGTGCGCAGTGTATTTATGTTAAAACTCAAAATCATCATGTAAACTTTGATAATTATTAGCAAAATATTAATAAAATAATTAATCAATTGGGTGTTACGCGCCACCCAATATTCACGGCTGAGTTATATCTAATAGTGTACATTGTGTACCCGACAATGAAATACGTTCACCAAAGTTTTTTAGGTTTTACTGAAAATAATCAAATATCGCTAAAATTTCTACAACGGTATTTTTATATTCAAATTGCTAAATGATCCTAGATGGATATTGGTATCCATCTCTTTGGTTACCTCGTGTTACTGTAGAACATGATTTTCGGGGTGCGTCAATGAAATACGTTCATTTACGAAAATGTCAAATAAAACTAATTTTGCGTATTTTAATAATGAGTATTTTTTCCTTTATTTGCTATAGTTTGAAAAATTCGCTTTAGTAAAGAATTATACAGGTTTTTAAGGTAACTGGGGTTAAGTTGGAGGTTTGCATCTTCTATTGCTATTTGCAAGTCATTTAATGAATCATATTGCCTACCTTGACCGTATACCATTCTCGATAGTTCTGCCCAACAATTTTCTATTATGTTAAGATCCGGCGACTTTGCTGGCCATTGCATAACTTTGATTTTATTTGCTTCAAACCACTTTTGTACTATGCCGGATTTATACGCTGGTGCATTATTCTGTTGAAAAATCAAATTTCTTCGACGTAGTTGCTTATAAAATAGTAAAAACTTATTATTTAACAACTATTTATATCTTTCACCAGTTCGCGATCCCGCTACAAATTCAAATTTCTACTTGCCGAAAGAAGAAATAATACCTCAAACCATAACGCCACTCCCATCTTGTTACCGTCTCATTTGTGTTAATTCAGGAGTTCTAATATCGTGAAAATAGTAGTTATAACAATCCGGGCCATCGAGACAAAACCGTTTTTCATCAGAAAATAAAATATTGTTCCATTCATTTTTCCAGCTCATGTGCTTCTCAGCAAATGCCATTCTGTCTTGAATGTCGCCTTTACTTAACAAAGGTTTACGCTGCATTTTGCTTCGTTTGAGGAACGCAGTTATTTTTCCGTTGTACTGTTCGTATCAATGACGTGACACTGGCTGAAGCTGCTATCTGGCCTACCATTTTGTTGGAATTTCTAGCAATTCGTACCATTTGGCGTTTTTCTCGCTCAGTTAATGCACATTTTCGACCTTTATAATTAGATTTTACTCCATAGTTGGGGTGTTTCGATGCAAAGCCAACACCGTCTGAACTTCGTGATATTCAATTTTTTTTCCATGACCCATTTCCTACGGTTAAATTAATATTATTTAATGCAGGTAAAACAAACGTATCTAAAATACTTACAAAAATTATAATACAATTAACTTTGCAATATAAGACGATAAATTTCAATAAATAAAATAACAAAAGATTATCGAACGTATTCTATTGTCGCACTCTTTTCGTTAACTATTTCTATTTTTTGTTTTCTTTCCAATTTCGTTTTCAAAACGAATGTTCGCGGTGCTACACATAATTGTGTTTAGTTAAAGTACCGTTATTATACAGTCAAAGTATGTTTACTGTTGCCACTATCAAATAAACTGATAATTTAATATGAACGTATTTCATTGTCGGGGAGTGTATAGTTTCGTCACTATAATTATTTTGTTTGTTCATTTGTTTGCAACAAATTACGCCAAAATGTATCCAATGTTCTTTATCGAACTCATTAGCCGTGTTTTTTTATTAGCGCCCGATAAATGTATCCGGAGCATCTAATTTTCTATGTCAAAACTTATATTTAGCGCGATATTTTTGCATACATGTAATTAATTTATTTAACTCTAAACTAAGATTTTCAATCAACTTTTTAGGTAAAAAACGGTAAAAATATATTTTGCTCTCCTATTTATCGCCGCTATCAATTTCAATGAGTAATTTGAAAAGACCTTTATTTTGTAAATCCCTGTAACCTTTAGAAACTTAATCTTACAATAAAAATTTAAAACGCAGCAAGATGAATTCTTGTTTATAATGTCATGTCAAAATGAAATGTCAATTAGTATATTTCAGATGATAAATGTTTGTTTTATAGCTGCAGTTTCAGTAGAAATTTCGTTTTCGGCGCCGGATAGTGCTCGAATAATAAAACACGGCTATTGTTTCATGCAACAAATTTCGCCTAAATGTATGTTATTTTGTATAAACACACACATTCATTTATGTTATTTGTTAAGTATTTTACTTCCGTGATCAGTAACGAACCGATATGGAAGAAACCCTATCTAGTAAAATATCTGATCTCGTATAAAGAGAGGGGCTGGCTATCTTACATAAATTTTTTCGGTCACTAAAAATCAAAAAAATGATTGGACATATTGTTCTGAAACGTACTGTATTTATGAGAGTGACTTTGGTTTAAAACTGAAAAATGTACGCATCTCGTCAGAGCCTCCTAAATATTAGAGCCGTAAGATTCTGCCATTTTTTCCATGTGCTTTCCATAGAGAGGAAGCTTTTTGTGCTTTTTCATACCAACCAGTGTATTTTAGTATTTTTTTAGAAGCTTTTTTGTATATAAAAATATAAATTCTTTGTTTGAATTTTCAATGTGAATGGTTAATTCAATATTCAGGAAAAGCACATTTTAATATTGAGTCATATTATGTTGAGTTAACGCAAAAACATTTAAATTAGTCTAACACAATTTTTTTTTGTTGTTGTAGAAACAAGAGTTTGTTTATGTGTATGTGTATGAAAATTAGTAGCAGTGTGTTCCATAAAAAAGTTCAGCATTATTTTTCCAGAACAAACGTTCATTAAAAAAGGCTTTGGAGTAGGAATGTAATATGGGGATTATTATGTTTTGGGTTCTATTTCAACATTGTTGATGACAAACTTCGAAAACTGTTTTTTCATTACTTGTTAAAAATTTGATTTTTCATCGCAACAAATTTGCAGCCTATATTGTTTCATCCTGTAGTATAAACAAAACAGAGCTTCACTTCAGATGTCGCGATGTTACGGTTGTAACGGGCGTGTCTTATAGAAGGCAGCTCGCTGTATTAACGAGTTCAAAGTACGACTTGGTGCTTTAAGATTTTGTATCCGTATATGAGCCAACCACGCAAAAAGTGGGTAGAGCCACGGGCCATTTACATACTCACAAAAACCATTAAGTTATTAACAATATACAAAGGTCTTGGACCTTGACATTTTATTGAATTCCACACAACAACGATCCCAGAAAACGTACACGAACGATGCTATAAACATGAAACATGCATAACCTTTCAAGACCAGTAGATCTGCATAATCTATTGAACCAGCCGGGAATTACTACAATGTATACGAACTGTCTGGCATACACCTTAGCCGAGGGGCTTTAGCATCAAAAATCCTCAATAAGTCCTTGTATTAACAAATTAACGGCAGGCGCCGTTCACCGATATGAACGTCGTGGAAAATAATAAATTTACCGGCGATAATGGTAAAATATTTCGAGCATTTTTGCAACTGAGGCTTTATTTCGTTGGATTAATGCTCATACGAGATACATGCAACTATAAATATTATTTGTACCTACTCGTATGAGCCAATTATGAAGAAATATACAAACAGCTTTTAAAAGTCGATTATGTATATGTGATACTTTAACCGATGTACATAAATCCTTACTGCACAAATAGACTATACGAAGGTAGAAGATACACTTATTGACTTAGTTACACGAGTTCGTGTACATTGTACAAATTCCCGCCTGGATTGGATCGAAATAAAAAAAAAAAAAAAAATTGGAACAATTGTGACATTTTCTATTATTGTTTTACAGCGCGCAGCAACTATGATGGTGAATATTTTACGACGAAAAGTTTTATTTACGCCAACCGCATAATAAATAAAATTTATAATTGTTTTGAGTTTTATTAATTATGTTAAATTATTGCATTAAAGATTTCGCGCTTAACTTACAATAATAATGGTTTATTTTCGTAAATAGTTACGCTTTTCTGTAATTTCAAGTAAATTTATTACAGAGACATCTGTAAACGGATTTTCAAATTACAGAAAGCTCGGTTTTGAAATCGGATAAAATTGAAGTTTTTTACGTTTTGTTCTGTTTTGTAATAATATTTAATTAAGAAAATCATGACATCGTTGATTTTTTGTATACAAAAATAATTTTCGTAAATAAATTTTGATGTAAAAATTTTATTATATGAATAATATTATTGTTTCTACATGGTGATTCATAAAATTTCGTTCAGCTCACGTTTTCTCTTTAATTTTGTTATAAATGGAGAATGTTTAGACTGCTATTAAGTGCATCGTTCATCTCCAAAATTCTGATGTGCATGTGACCAGAATTTACCAAATAAGTTAAATTTTTATAAAACTAAATTTTAAATTGGATGTAAGAGGAATCTGCGGCAGCACCCTTTATTATCTTAATTTATAAACCTACACAACTAAACGGAAAGTTCACTTTTATAGAAAATTTATAAATTTATGATCCGCTTTAGTTTAAATTTACCAAATAAATACTACATTATGATGGCTGATTTTCAAATATGTGTTCTTTGAATAGTTTATTAAAAATATAAAATTAAAATTTAGATGATTTGTTTAATTTTTTATTCATAAAATCATGTTCAAAAATTTTCCAATTACCACGGTTTCTTATAGTAATTCAATAAAAGCTTCCCCTCTACTGAAAGCTCTCCTTTTAATATTACGGCTCTTCAAAATCATAGATGGCTCTGATCTCGTTCTTGTTAGCTTTTTAAAAAGTGTAGTATTTGTGTTTCCACTTTTTAACTGTTGAAAGGTTTTTTTTGTTAATTTGTCATGTACTTCAAGCTACCTATAAAAAATTCATTCCATACGCAAATAAAAAAAAATACAAATGACGAAATTTTTTATAGACTGCCTATTATTATTAATTTTAATTATTATAAAAAAAATTTTTACTTTTAATTTAATTATTATTTTTATACAAAACATAAAAACAAAACAAAAATTGCATACATATTTTAATAGCGCACACTGGGAATGATATCAAAAGAGTCTTGTATACGATGTGATAACTTTATCTAGAGCTGCTCGTAATAATAAAGCAACAAAAAAAATATAAATGCAAAAAATAAATCAATCGCATGTGACAAATGTTGGTGTACTAAACTATAATTTTTTCGTTTTTAAGTGAATTTATGATTAATTTAATTAGTGATGAATGCTATTATTGTTATTAATAATTATTAGAAATAAATGTTTTTAATTTTTTTTTTAATTTAGTGGATGCGATCTGTGGTTTGCGATTGCGGCTGATGCAAACACACAAAAAAATTTTTTTTGCGGCCGTGTAAAATAAATGTTTTATTTATAGCGTATTACATGACGTCATAAATATAAATATATAAAATATATTATATACAAATATAGGTGTGTGTAGTTACATTAATTATAATTTTAAAAATAGTTATACCTAGGTAGTTATATAAAAATAATTGAGAACCTCTCAAACTTTTAGTACACACGTTATATTTATTTACACTTATTTACACCAATTTTTTAGTATTATTAGAAAAAGCTTTGCAAATTATTTGCTGTTTTCCAAAATTGTTAATCAAATCTACCAGTTACGTTAGAAATTAGTGTTAATTGATGAATCGAGGCCTTTAAAAGTGTGTGTAATAAGTGTAAATAAACTCAAAAAAAAAAAAATTTCATATATAGGTAATTTATAAAATGTTAGTTGGTCGTCTTACATAAAGGATACATCTCGGAAAATAACCCAATTTATGGAATAAAGCGCGTTTCAGAAATCCCCTGGTATTTAATAGCTCCGCCTTTTTAACACTCCATCCAACAGTTTTGATTAACATATGATGATTAGAATGATTTGGTCATCGTTTGGTCACTAACCATTAAACGGTAATATTAATTTCGTTAAGTAATCGTTAGGTAATGATTGGCCAACCCAATTTGGCGTTTAGTCACCAATGGGCTATTTTTTATTGGGAAAAAACGAAATTAAAATTGTATTATTTCAATAAAATCATGTTCATCACTCATTTGGGAATTTCATCTTACAATTTAACAACAAATCCAATTGGAATATACCATTTGGATAAAATATTATTTTCAAAGAATTGTATTTAAAGTGGAGGACATAAAGTTAAACTCAATTAAATTTATTGGTTGTTCATAACTTAGCGACAACTAAATGCAAAACTTTGTTAAGAATTATAGCAGTGTTACTGTGTTTTAACTTATATTAATAACACTCACTAGATATATAGTATATATGTAGTTATAAAATTTTCACTATAAAATATTTTTTTTATATTAGTTCACACGATTGTTGGGTGTGAACGATTGTTCGGCACTTTCACTTCTTTTTATATTCTGAAACCGTTTCTCTTCAAAAAGGTCATCTTTTAAAAGGGATTTTAAGGATTTTGAGCCGCTACATCACTCCCCTCCTGGATCGAAAACCATAGTGTTTTAAATTGAATGTAACCGTTTTTGGAACACTACGTTTTTCGACTGGGTTTACCACAAGTATTCCGTAAACTGGCTTAAGCCTGTCGATGCCAATTGTTGTTGATTTTCCATCTATATCCACAACAAAGAATTTGCGCAATTTGCGGGTCACTGAATACGATCCAGAATAGGGTGTAGTCAATGGGCCTCTGACTCTATCCACACGTACGAATATGTGTGAACAGATTTCCAGATTCTTGGGAATGTACGTTGCCTGTTCAGTTGGATGTCTTGTGTCCGTAGGAACTAAGGCTCTCATGGTGGTACGAAGCTGATCCACGAAATTCGAAGTATCTGTGTTTGGGTTCGAATTTTGATCGTTGATGAAGAATTCACCGGGTACCTTGATATTTTGACCATATACTAGCTCTGCTGGTGTGCAGTTGAGGTCTTCCTTGATGGAGGTTCGAATACTCAATAGGATCGTTGGAAAATCTGATCTCCAATTTGATGTATTACATCGAGCTGTTAAGGCGGATTTTACTCGCCTGTGGAACTGTTCGACAAGACCATTCGCTTTCGGGTTGTATGCAGTTGTCCGAATGCGATGGAAACCTAGGAGCCTCGTGAGCTCAGTGAACAACGTTGACACGAATTGTGTTCCTTGGTCTGTCGTGATGAAGAGTGGGACACCATATCTACAGATTTACTCATTGTAGAATATCTTACTTACGGTTTTAGCGGTCATTTCTCGAATTGGATAAGCTTCTGGCCAACGGGTAAATCGGTCGACTATCGTTAAAATATAATGATAGCCATTCGATTGGGGCAGTGGACCAACCAGGTCTATGTGGATGTGTTCAAATCTGCCACTTGGTAGCTCGAATTTACCAAGTTCTGATTTCGTGTGGCGGTGAACTTTGGACTTTTGACATGGGATACAAAATTTCGCCCAATTACTTGTATCAGTATTCATTCTTGGCCAGAAGTATTTTGAAGCAATTAGTTTTCGCGTAGCACGGATGCTGGGGTGTGATAAGCCATGTAGACTATCGAAAATTGTCCGTCGCATGTTGAGAGGAACGTAGGGTCGATTTTTATCTGTTGAAGTCTCACACCAAATTTGCTGTTTGTCTGGTAAGTCGATCCGTTGCAGGTTTACGCTTGATTTTGGTGTGCGTACTGAAATCAATTTCTGCAATTCGTTGTCGCGTTGTTGCTGTATAAGTAGTTCCTTCGTGTCGAAGGAGAAGACGCTGAGTTCTGAGAGAATTGTTTCACCAGAACGAGACAAACAGTCGCTCACCACATTGTGTTTACCTTTGATGTGATGAATGTCGGTAGTGAACTGGGCGATGTAATTGAGATGTGATAATTGCCGGGGACTACATTCTGTCTTTGACCCAATAGCTGTTGTAAGTGGTTTATGGTCGGTAAATTTAGAGAAATTTCGGCCTTCGACGAAATGGCGAAAGTGTTTGATTGCTAAATACATAGCAAGAAGTTCTCTATCGAAAGTAGAGTATTTAATTTCCGCAGAAGAGAGCTTCTTTGAAAAGAACGGTAATGGTTGCCAACATCCTTTGTTGCGTTGTTGTAAGACAGCTCCAACTGCTACATTGGAAGCGTCGGTAGTTATGTTGAACTGCGCGTCGTTCAACGGGTGTGTCAAAAGAGTGACAGCGGCAAGAGAACGCTTGACCTTTTCGAAAGATTCTGTGCAATCTTCGGGCCAAGAAAAGTTTCTTCTGTTTTTGCCTTTCTTGAGTAAAGTGACCAAATGTCTACGAATAAGCGATAACAGTTCGGCTAATCGTGGTATAAAATGGTGGTAATAGTTCACCATACCGACGAACTGCTGTATTTGGCGGATTGATGTTGGCTCTGGAAACATTGAAATGACATCAACTCTGTCTTTCGACGGGAGGATGCCATCTTTCGAAATTGTGTGGCTCAAGAAGTCGAGTGACTTCACGCCGAAAATACATTTCGAAGCTTTAATATTAATTCCATATGCGGAGAGACATTTAAATACTGACTCGAGATGTTCACTGTGTTCCATCTCGGACCGGCTTGCAACGAAAATATCATCGATATAAGAGTAGACGAAGTCCAGCCCTTTTAACACTTCGTTAAGGAAACGCTGAAATGTCTGGACTGAGTTGAGAAGGCCGTACGGCAGTCCTTGTCTTTTTTTTGCACCATATGTAATGGTGAGAAGACTGGTGATGACGAGGAGCGGCAGATTCCGATGTCTGTGATAAACTGAAATTCTGTTTTTCAGCTTTTAGTTTCGTTGCTTCGAACTGTCGCGGTTTGGTACAAGGTAACCTACCATGCGTGACGACGTAGTGGACTACGTTATACTTCACTGGGAGATTGTAATTCGGAGCCTCAGTGAGCGCCGTAATCGTTGTTGACGCTGAAATGTTTTGGAGATGGCGTATCAACTTGGGAGATGATTGCGTTCACAATGAGGGTAGTAAATGAATCAGAAAGTCTTCTGTTCTTTAAATCGACCACGAGACCATATTTGGACAGAAAGTTAGCACCTATAATAGGCCTGTCGCGAATAACAAAGCTCACTTTTTTTTAAAAGTTATTATGAATTCGAGAGTCCGCGGAGCAAAAAGCGGATTATTGATAATCTTTTTCTCAGTTCATTGTCAGTAAAATGTAGTAAATGCATAAAATAGTTATTGGGTCCGATCCAAAGCTGGATTAGAATTATTCATAAGTGGCTAAGAAACTTCGAAGATATAGGAAGAAGAAAAAGCCTAGTTTAATTAAGCAATGTCAAATTAAAAATTGATCTTTCTGCAACGATTCGAAGTCTGGAAAGCATGGTGACCAATTCTAATAATTTTAAAAATCCAACGATCGTTTGGTCAACTGTCATTGAGAATTGAAATAAATCCTTCGTAAGAATGACCAAACGAAAACAACTAGTGACCAATTTTGATGTTTGAATTTGTCAAACTATTAGTATTGGTGAACTTTGCAGATTGGAACAGTTAGAATCGTGTGGAATTGATAAGTTTTCAACGAGTTTTCGCAATAAATCGTTACGTAGAGACCATACGGATCTAGTGAAAAATCCTCAAAGACAAATGACCAAACGATTCTAACTGATCGTTGGATTTATGATAATATAAGGATTATCCAAAGTAAAATATGTTCCATAATGTGCTCACACAAATTATTCTTAATAACGATTTGCATTTAGTTGTTATGTCAAATTATGAACACTTTAAATATGAGTCTTTGAAATAAAATATTTTTATCCAAATGGTATATGTCGTTAAATTGTAAAATTAAATTCCCAAATGAGCGACGAACCTGGTTTTATTGAAATAATACAATTTTAATCTTTTTTTTGCAAAAAAAAATTACCCATTGGTAACCAACCACCAAAATGTGTTGACCAATCCTGGCCAAACGATTCCAATCTTAATTTGTATCAAAACCGTTGAAAGCGTAATAACTATGCTAACTGAACAACTAACTCAACAACTTATGATCAAAATTTGAATATGCTCCTAGAAATGAAATAAAGCGAGCACGTTCCATTTTTTTCGAAGTATTCTCTATTTGTTACCCTAGAACTAGACTAGGATGTCCAAAAATTCACGAAAGAAGTTTTGATAGAAAGCACAGGATTTTAATTAAAATTTGTAAAATGTCAAAGAAAAGTTTCATCGATTGGCCATATCCTTGTGGCCAGTGTTGAGCAAAGCTATTCAGCGATACTACATTGACATCAGTCCACTTTTAACTCTCCAGATTCGTTGCGAATAGCGCTACTATATGGATGGTAGGTGGAATCAATTTTATTTTATAGAACGGTATCTATCTTCGATACACTGCCAGTTTTGTTTTTAAGCGATTTTGTTATTTGTGGTATTCACGTTTGGTCCTCTTTGACAGCTGGTTAGAGTATATTCTTGCGATCATGTAGTCGTTATGCGTCTGCCTTGTTGATTGATAAATGTTCGGCCCTCGCGCGATCCTTTGAATTGAAGCTAGATAATTCCCATCTAGCCATCTCTGAACCATTTCTTATCGCCAATTTTATTATGTTCCGCTGTTCTTCAATAGAAACGGATAGTGGTTGGGTGTCCAAGTTTTCTGATAAATTAGCTTCGAGGTTGCCCCGGGTAATTTGATTGTTTAATTTTTCGGTGTTCCAACATTGAATTCGATGAAATCGGTTATTATACGTGGTGGATAGGCACACGGAATATTTCGCAAATACCAAAAAGTTTTTCGAACCGATGTTGGCGCCACGTTTGGTCTTAATATCATTGATGCTGGATGTGATTAATTTGATTGACCGTAACTCCACCGTTTCATTTCCACGTGCTTTTATGAAATCGCTTACGTGTGAAGGATGCGCTGGCTACCACCAGATTACGAGGGTGGAAAGCTATCAAATTTTTGTTACATTTGATTGAATAGTTTCTTAGTTAGAGTCATTTTTGTAAAGTCATTTTTAATTTTTTTTTCTAAACATGAAAATACGAACGTCGCGGACATTGATGAGATCAAAACAGCAACAATTGAACGTTCTGGAAGGCCAAAAGAGGGACACCAGAAATGGTCGAAAAGTTTTTGAGATCATTATGAACAAGCGTCATATAAAAATGCGTCAGATTGCTGACATTTTAAACATTTAAAATGAATGTCACAACATCATAGGTACCGCGTTTGTTAACAAATATTCAAAAAATGAATCGAATGAAAAACTCTTAAGCAATGTTTGGAGATGTTTTAGCGTAATCCAACTGAATTTTTGCGCCGATTCGGAATGGTTGATGAAACATGGATCCATCACTACACGCCAGAATCAAAACAACAGTCAAAACAATTTGTAGAAACTCATTCAAGTGCTTCAAAGAAAGTAAAAGTTGTTACATCAGCTATGGTATATGTTTATGGTCACTGGCTTTGGGGATACATAAGGCATAATATTGAGAACAGTAAAACCACAATATAGGTGAATATTATGCATCATTCTTAAGCATCTTCAATGTATAAATTAAAAAAAAACAAACAACGGCCACATATGATGAAAAAAGTGCTCTTCCATCATGACAATACATCATCACATTAATCATGGAAAACCCAGCAAAAATTGGATGAATTTGACTTCAAATTGCTTTTCCACCTGATCCAGCTATTCTCAAGCTAGGTCGGAGGTTCGCATCCCGTTGTTTGAAAAAATCCGTGACGATTGTGATCGATCATGTTTTTGTCGTTTTTTGTTGTAGTACAATTAGATGGAGCTTGTACTGAGATGCCCGATGGATGCTTGATCGAGGGAATGGTGGAGGCTATCCAGGCGGTTATTACGAAATTTTAAATCGTTCTCATCATTTCGAGGCGGCACAGGATGTGAGCCCCCCCCCCCTCTATTATCAATGTCTGTATTCCAAACGACCATCATTTTCTGGATGGTTCGAAAAATCAATGTGTCATGTGTTGTGTCTCTGTATGCAAGTTTAAGAATTTTATATTCTCAACCCCTACTTGTCAGATTTTCTGTAAAATAACAAAAATGTGTTCGAAAACCAATTTTTCAAAAAATAAATCGAAGCTTAGCCGAATTTTGACAAAATGTTTTTGACGTTAGTAGTTTTTTCGAAAATCTAATAGTGTACAAAATATTTGTAAAGAAGGAAAAGTTCTGATAAAAACATTTATTTTCAAAAATCTTCATTTCCACTTAACTGCCACAAAATCAAGAGGAACTACTTTTTCGAAATTTACAATATTTTCATTGTCCGTTGCATCATTAATGCCTTTTGGAAAAATTCTTATAAAAATGATTTTATCAAAATTTATCATTTCCGCTTAAAATTTTGGAAAATGATCTAGATCAGTTGCCAATTTAATTTAGAATCGATCGGTTTTTAATGATTTTTCGAGAAATGTTAATACTTTTAAAATATACGCGAAGAACCTTAAAGTTCCTATGGAAGCTACCACTTTTGGTATGTCCACCAAATTTCTAGGTAATCTGCCAATTCCTCAGAAAAGCTTATAAAGTTTTATTCAGATCACTTAACATGTTTGGGCAATAGATTAGCCAGCGCTTGGTAAACTGACAGTTTATTATGAAAAACCGTCATTTGTGCTTAAAATTTTGGAAAACTGATTAAGAGCCCAACAGAAATATGTCCAAAAAATCCCAAATTTGCATTGTTTCATGCAACAAATAATTTTTTGTTGATTCATAAAGTATACAGTATAGGGTTATGTTTGAAATAGCACTCAATTGATACAGCGCTCAATTTCCTCCTTCAACCTCCAACCAAATAGACAAAAGTCCAACGGCGTTAAATTGCATGATCTGGGCGGTCAGTTCTGATCACCAAAAAGGGAAACTACACATTTATGAAATGGCTCATGCAGTCCAATTTAATTGTTTCTCGAGCTGTATGGCATGTGACACCGTCTAGTTGAAACCACATATCGTCCACAACACCATCTTGCAATTCAGGCACAAAAACCTGGATTATCGTGTCGTGATACTTAGCATTATTAACTGTTCTATTCGCATTTTTGAAGAAGAATGGTCCGATGATGCCTGCAGCCCAAAAATCGCACCGAATAGTGACACGTTCTGGATGCATTTGTTTCTCAACAATCAATCGTGCATTTGTGCTCTAGAAGACTCCGGCACTATCTCTAACGTTTAGCTTGGCGCTTCGGTACCAAATCTCCCTTCTACCAGAGACCTCTGGTAGAACAAGCTGTCCGAAATCTTTTATTAGCATAAAGAAGGTATAATGTAATCAAGATTTGCTCTATCATCCTTTAGCGAATCGTTAATCGTGCATTGGTTTATCCGCAAATATTTATAATAACCTTCTGCTAACAGTTGCATGGCCATATTGGTTGCCATATACCTACCAAAAATATCGTCCGGAACAAGGTAGAGTACAATCTCTAAGTCCTGCATAGGTGTTGCCTTCTGTGCCACGCCAATATACAAAAAAGCCGCTTTCTGGTCCTTCGCCATAATTTGTATGTAAATAACTTTAGTAACGGCTGGTCGCCGTTCGCTTACTTTCTTCATAAGCATAAAGGTTTTTAATAGGGCGGTGTTTTTCACTCACGATACCTAATTTTATCATTATAAATTAATAAATGACCTAGTTTCATCCTATATTGCCGTATACCAGAAATGCCACCTAAAATTTACCGGTTATAATAAATAGCATGATTCCATCCCAATTGGCTTTATAACAGAACTTCTTTCAAAAATAATTTACCTTAATAACCAAAACAAACTTCATTATTATCAGATAAAAGCCGTTAATTGCTAGCATTGCGCAAAATAATCAAACACATGGCGTACTAGGAACTCACTTCATTAAGGACATCATAAACAATTTTCTTAAGAAGTTACTGGAATCGGAAAAACAACCTCCGCCATTTGTATCAAAACGTTTCGGGCCAAAAAGAGGTACCCGACCTACATCAGACGGCGCCGAAACGAATCTCTTACCAATTTATATCAAAATCGTACAACAAGAATTTAGAAAAATTGGAGCCCGAGCCTCACTGAAGGGCCCCTAAACAAAATTTGTTGAAATCACTACCCATCGCAATCGATTCCTGGTACTCAAACTCCCTATCGCCCATTTTAATCAAAGTCGTTTGAACTGAGATAAAAAACGAACGAGGCGCTCCAATAGATGACATCCTAAACAACTTTTCCAAATTCGATAAAAAACCGTTTTGAAGTAATTTTTAAAATTTAATTATTCAATTTCATATAGAATACCACTCTATATATCCACATTTTACACAAAATTGTTTTACTGGAGTCGCAAAAAATACATGGCATTAATAAATGTGACAAAAATCATTACAAAATCCCATTTCCAGCCAGCATGGAACATATCGCCCTTATCGGTTATATATTTCAGACAAAAATCGTTTTAGAATAATATTTCAATATATGTACTAAGTACTAACGAAAATTTCATCTTTATCGATTAAAAAATGCTCTCCACTAAAAACCCGATTAGAATCTCATTTCCATTCACCATACCCAATTTGGCTTCCTACAACACAACCTGTTGCAACATTGTGCAACATCACGCTATGCTGTGCAACATCATGCAACATAGTGCTCAATTTCCTGTTTCCAGGGAAAGCCAGAATAGTGCCATTGATGATAGTGCCAAAATTTTTAAATAAACCGAAACCGAATTCGAACCGAAGAAAAGGTATCCGGGCAGCACCAGGAGACCTCATAAACGAATTATAAAAGTAAAACGGAATCCGAGCCCTTCCGAAGGATTTCTTAGGAGGTAGCAATTTCTATGAAAACGACCGTTTCCGAAACCGTTGAATATACATACCTTCAAACATAAAAGAATAACCTAGAGCCTTTCGAAAACCTTGTAACTGCCTAATGCTATAGACACATTACTGGTTTCATAACTATGATTTCGGGTTAACCATGGTTTCGTTGTAATGTGTCACTCCTAACAATGGTTTGCAACTCGGTTTAAACATACTTTCGGAATGAGATATTTTTTCTCATCCCGAGGCATTTTTATGCTCCCAACGCCGAATACATCAAAAATGGAGATTCCGGACACTAATAGTTTATCAAGCAAATCTAGTTTCCTTTGAATTTTCTAATTGTCATTGAAATATTTGGTTGGTAGGAACTACCAACTCAAGACAAAAGAAATTGTAGTGTGTCTTGAGTTTTCATCCCGCAAACCATAGTTTCATAATCCTAGTTACGAAACCAGATATGTGTCTATGGTATTATATCATAGACACACTGTTAACTTCGTAATTCTGATTAACTCGAAATCATGATTTCGTACTACCCAATATGCAATGCCGACGGAATTCCGTTTATATTCGCGTGCAAAAACCACACTGTTTCTACGGAAAGAACCACGTTCAGTACACGGAAAACCGTACTACTCGCCAAAGAAAAGTGTCACAAAAAATCCAGTGTGGGCGTAAGGCCCGACTAAAAAGAGAAAAAATTAAATTGAAAGAAGGTGGAATTTCGTCGGAAACTCGGGATTTTTCCATACACTTTTCTATACTAATTTCCAATACGTTTCAGCGTGAAAAAGAGCAGATTTCGTTAGTATTTTTCACATGAAAATCGATTTCGAAATAAAAGATTTTATTGACATGTTTTTGTGAAGGTAATTATTATTTTTTATTTAATTAAACATACATAGACAATTTATTTATATATTTAAATTTAATAAATTGTATTTTGTATTACATCCGCCACGTGCTACCCATTTATTAATCTTCAGCATATTGAGATCTTGAAAAAAAATTCATTGAAAATTTACAACGTAAATGCATTTCACGACGACGCCATTTTGAGACAGATCTCTATTACCTTTTTAGTCCAAATTTGCACATCGCGATCACTAAATTAGTTAATAATTATTATTATATAATTAAATTTAAAATTATTTACTTTCACAAATAGAAAAACATTAAACACAACACTTAAAGAAAACAAAACTAGTGATGTAGTGCAATCGCACACATCGACTTGTCAGAAGAAACTGAAAATAAAAGATACAATCGAAACTTATAAAAAAAAAAAAATATTACCGCGAAACAGAAAAAGAAAGACAATTATTTCTCTCCAAAATCGATATTTTTGTGTCTTTGATATTTTATAGTACGGAATTTAGTATGGAATTAAAACAGTTTTTTCCACACAGTGGAAAAATTGAATACTGGGTAGTGTGCCATGTTTAACCATAGTTTAAAACTAAATTTGAACTCAGTTTCGAAATGAGACATTTTTCCTCATTTCGATGCATTTTAGTGCTCACAACGCCGAATACATCAAAAATAGAGATTCCGGACACTAATATAGTTTACCAAACAAATCTAGTTTTCTTTGAGTTTTCTATTTGCTATTCCGATATTTAGTTGGCGGGAACAAAGTTTTCTCTGTTTTGTCAATATAAACGTTATTTCTGAAAATTTAAAAATCAATTAAATGTCAATCTTCACTTTTTTGTCAATGCCTACTCCAATACCATTTAAAACCAAACGAGGAGACAAAAAAATTGTTAGTGTGTCTTGAGTTCTCATTTAGGAAATCATGATCTCGAAATTATAATTACGAAACCAGTATAGTCTGTCTATGGCATAAGGCCATCTGTTTTGATCTGCACAGTTCATTAATATCTGTAAACTTGGTAATAGTTAGCCAGTTCACACACCACGTGTTAGCACCAACAATTCAAACAGCACTTGCACTCTATGAAAAACCAGAGTGGGACACTTGTCTATGTACATATGTTTAAAATTATTTTCATTTAATGTTGGATGCGTGAGCAAAATGAAGAACACATAATTGAGGCATACAATTTTGTTTCTGATCCCTGAGGGCCCTATTCCTGAATACGATACGCAAACGAAAATACAATGTTCATATTTGAATTGAATCAGATTCGTACGATTCTTATTAAAATTTGAATAGGAATCATGTCCTTTCGTTTTCATATCGTATTCAAGAATAAGGTCCCTGAACTATAGTATATCCGAATGTCAACGAGACTTGTTTGTTCAACTCTAGTGGTACCTTGTTTGTCTTTGAAAAGATTACACATTTTTAAAAGTCATCGATGGTTAGCTGTTCTAGGTTTTCTCACCAAAAAACTATTCAAGATATAATCCTTTGCTATTATATCTCTGTTGAATTTCTTACGGTATCTTCGGTTATCATTTTCATGTTCGATTACATCGACATGGCAGTTTTTTGTTCGATTATATCAGACAAAAACCATTTCCAAACCAAACCCTCCAAACGAAAATCCATGATGGCAAAGAATTCAGTTGATATATGGCTGCGTCATATAGGTTCGAGAACCCAAGGCTCCATATACTCATGAAACTTTTCACAGACTCAATGGACTTGCCGGAACGCAATAAAGGCCAATAATCCGAATGTCTGGCGCAGTTGTGATGGCATTTGGAAAATCAACGCTTCATCGAGAAGTTTTCCCATTCGACATCAGCAAGACAGCAAATTACCATGCAATGCTGCCTCGTTGTATGTTGCACATTCATTGTCATCGGGAGATCTTATATACTTGTTGCGCTGGGAACATGAAATAGAAGAAGTTGAAGGTAGAAACGTTTCGTCTCGTTCATTTTCCGCAAATAAAGGCAAAACTATACAGCTATCGCATCTTCTTGATTTAGTTGAAACCATGCTGTAAGTTTTGTATTTCCACCTGCAGCTTGATCAAGAGCCCCTTACTCATTTTCTACATCGTACAAATTCGTTGTTGTTCAATGATGTACAAATCTCCACATTCTTGTGAGCGTTATAATTATGAGGAGTAAAGGTACTTGTTGTGAGAACAACGTAGCAATTGTCCATCTTTTTTCTTTCATCGGGTCACGATTTCGTGTATTATTGAGTATAGTATGTGTCACATCAAGATGATCAGTCATCATCTTAAAGCGTTATTAAAATGTGAGGATGTGGAACATATGCGTTGCTTCGTTCCAAGAAATGATTAACCTTAAAAGCATCCATCAGTGCCTTTAGTTTCAGCTTGGAGATAAATGCAACAAAATCAGGATAATCGGATGCAGTCTCACTTGGTCTCAAGTGTGTTGGAATTTCGGGCCAGCTTAGGTTTGCAGTGAATTTGATTGTAGCATAAAATTTGCTCTATTGAAATGGCTAAATTTTAAGTTGAGGCCGCAATTTGAAGGTATGAGTCAACGATCCATTGCTGTGGGAGCTTGCCAGCGCTAATGATTTGCAACACTAATCTGTTTTCGAATACGTTGGCGCGTATTTTCGTGTCCGTCACATTGCCAATTCAGATGCCACTCTGCTTCTCCGTAAGAATAGAGAATCGCATAAGTTATGACGTCAAGACCGGCAAGTTGCTGGGATTGATGAAATGTTCGAGCTTTATAGCATCTCTAATCTGACTGACAGTTTCGGCGTAACACCATGTTAACGATGTTGTTCGGTTATATTTTAACATTCTGTTTCTCTTTGTGTGCTCAATTTCTAGTATTAACCGATATGACGCGGTGCGACAGTTCTGTAAACGGAAAACTGATTGATTTGTTCAATAATAACTGCGGTCGAGTTGAACATTCTACCCGCTGGTGCTTCCTTTAGGAAACTGATTAAGGACAAGCATTATCGGAAATCGAAATTGAGTTGCTTTAAGCGATTTATTTCGGTAACGATATAACGGCAGTATCTTCTTCATGATTAAATAATACTCACCAGTAACCACAATTATTATACTCATCAGTAACAATTAACACTGAGTACCTTTGAATATTTGAAGTGATTGACGTTATGAATACACACTACACAGATACTCTTGAAGTGAAAGCGATAGTGAGAACCTGTCAAAAATGACAATTTTTTCCGATTGTACACCAAAAACACATTCTCCTATGTAAAAATAAACGAACGATTTGTATTTACGTTAAATACTTTTTATTTTCTAAATTGGAAAGGAGTGATAGATCAAGACGTCATGTTTAAACAAAAGTTTTTTGATGTAGTTTTTGTGCCAGTTTTGATTACAAAATCCAACGATTTTACTTGAAATAGTCTGTATTTTATTAATCTAATATATTCCTGATTTTCGGATTCGAATGAAGGTGGCATTACGTTATCTACGTATATATAATTATATCGAAAAGTAAAGTTGTATGTGAAATAGCCTTACTTTTATAAATATAAAGAGCAATGCTTCAATGATTATTTAGCATTTCCACACACTGCGTTTTGCAACAAAACTCATGCTGCACTCGCCTTTCCACGCAAAACTCAAGCGCGGACTGAAAAATTATTTTCATTTTATATTGAATGCTTCTTGTCGTTTCGCGATAGAAAAAACAAAAAAATATATTTTAAAAATCTAGTAGGTATTGAAACAAAATTCAAAATTCTTCACATTTCAGGCGTTTATTTTCTACCAAAATTCTTGTTCATACTAATCGCGTAAAAACAAAAAAAAATGATGACCCTAAAATTTTTAATTTTTCGATTGAGTTAGCCGCAGTCACACGAATGCAAATACATACCAACATTGGCGTATTTGTCTAAATAACAAATCGTGTAGCCACAAAACAAATGACAAATTCAAATCAAGGTTACATTTTTCCAACATTGTCGCGCATTCGCTCAATAGGCGGTTTTTCAAAAAAGATCAAAGTAAAAAACAAATACTACTACGTGTGGTTGCGGCTAGTATACAACAAGAGCCGCACATAAAATTACACTGGATTCATTCTTTTATTACTTCGTTCATTCATCATTCAAACAATTTTTTCAACCAACCATCTCTTATGAAAAAAATGCAGAACAAAAAAAATCGTAATTTTGGAGCAATATGATTGGTTGATAAAATTGTTTGAATGAATGAACGAAGTAATAAAAGTATGGATCTGGCCTTATTGCTGTAAACGTGCTGCAAATATCCCCACTTTAAAATTTAGGTTATAGGCGAAAATTAAGGAAACGAAAAAATCGTATTGTGTTGCCGCACTGTGTGGAAAGGCTAATTCTCAATCACGTCATGTTGAAGCAAACATTTTTCTGCGATGTGAATCCACAGGCAAAAATACACATGGATTATTATACCGATGTGAAGTTTCTAACAAAAAATAACAAAAAATCCAAATTATATATGTGTTAGTACCACTAAATATTAAATTATTATTAGAATAAATTGAGTATGATTACACTGTTAAATTATTCTCCGAATCAAGTACATTTAAAAATTATAATTTTTAAAACAGAATTTATTTAAAAATAAAACATTAATAGATAAGTAAAATAACAAATTAAAATCATGTGTGAATTAACAAATAAATTAAAACAAAAGTTTTAACAGAAAAAATATCAGAATTGTTTACTGCAATTTTTCGATCAAAATAAGGTGTATTTTATCATCTGCGCCAATAACAAACCACTTCCAGAGATTAGAGCAAGATACCACCATATAGGTCGAATTGACCTATCTGTAGAGAACATTATGCGGCATAAAGTTTTTCCTAGCGGAGAAAATTTAGCCTTGTTGCAATTGCGTGCACCAATCTCTGGAAGTGGCTTATTATTGGCCCAGATGATAAAATACTCAAAATTTACAGTGCAGAACTGCTATTAACAAGGTTACACTTTCTCCGCTAGGAAAAACTTTATTCCGGAAAATGTTTTCTATAGATAGGCCAATCCGACCTATATAGTGATATCTTGCCCCTATCTCTGGAAGCAGTTTGTTATTGGCTGAGATTGATAAAATACTCAATATTTTAAGTGAAAAATTGAAATAAACATATTTGATATTTATTTTGTTAAAGTTTTAATTTTATTTATTTCTTAACTTTTTCTTTAAGCTATTTAGATGTTTTTTTAATATCTATTGTATTTATTTATTTATTTTGGCAACTCAAAATTCACACATTTTTAAAATATTCGAATCGATTCCCAATAGTTCATATTTTTTATCCCATACAAAAAATCACTCAATTCGCGAAAGCAATTAACATTTTAAGATATTGAAAACATCCTAAGAAAATTTGCAAAATATTAAAGAATTACACAAATTAGGATCCTATTAAGGATGTAGAAGTAGAACAAAAATATTTTACTAATCAAAATGTATTTTTATTTACTTTTGAAAAACGCCGTATTTACAAACCATTTTGTGTGATATTTTCAGATCGCTCTACTTGAAAATTTTGAGTTGTGTCACTCTTGCAGCGAACGAGCGATATAATAATAATTTTTATTTAAATTATAAATCATCAATACTAAAACGATTCAATATGGCGGCTTTTGGAATCTATTTGGATCCAATAAGAACTCTGTTTCCGCCATGTTTTCCAATTGGAACCGTATACACGTAAACGTGTTATTTTTTGTTAGAAACTTCATGGGCTCCTTATTACACGAGTGTCAAGTACATATGTTGTTAAACAGTCAGGCGATTCGTTTATTAAGATTCAAAGTTAAACTGAGTTAAACTACCTAGCAATACGATACATTTTCTTCTCTATCACAATCCAGCTGAAGTGTATCTGAGCATGCATCTCGTCATATATTTAGGGCGAGTAACAATACAGAGAAACCGCTTGATATTTATGGAGTGGCCAGATCGCTAACAAAATTAGATTAGGAAACTAGGAAAAACTGTTATTTTAATTTATTAGTTTTAAAATTGGCCGCTAGAGAAATAATTTAGTTTAGTGTGTGTGGTAAGATATTGAGTCAGTGTATTTAATGCTCGCAATTTTTGTGATGGGCGTACAAGCTTTGTTCATGGAGTATGGCGTCATTTTTATTTTAAATATATACCAGGCTGATACATAAAGCTTATTATAAACTGCACCCGAAGGAATGTGAATGCATCAATATAATACATAATATATCTATCCAATCTGCATCAGCTTTGTTTAGATTCAGTTCTATATAAATTAACTTGTTTTGTGTTAATGTCAAGAAAATACAAATTTTTTCCGAATCCAAAAAATATGAAAATTTAAAAACAAAAATTTTATCACAGAGAAAATGACACCGTTTGTCGCATTCGAACGTTTATTTTTTGCTGTATTTGGCCAAACAACCCCTGATGATATCAACCCGGCGAGATACAGTCGTCCAGAATGGACAGAGAGTTTATTTAAAATCGTTTTTGGAATCTATTTACTGGTATCAGTTGTCGTTTTAATAAATCTTCTAATTGCGATGATGTCGGATACATACCAACGAATTCAGGTAATTAAATCTTATCTATAACGATAAACTACCTTTTTTTTGTATATTTGTTTTCAGTACGCATGAATCCAATTCTGTCGTTTGAATTGCTGTTTTTTGCGGTATTCGGCCAAACAACAACTGATCAAACGCAGGTTGATAAAAATTCAAATTCAACCGATAAAAAGCAACCGTATTGGACTGAATATCTATTTAAAATTGTTTTTGGAATTTATATGTTGGTCTCAGTTGTTGTTCTTATAAATTTGTTGATTGCTATGATGTCCGATACCTATCAAAGGATACAGGTATAGAATGCGGGGTTGTATATAAAAACCCACAGAGTGTACATATTTGTTACATATACGCTCGAAAGTTTTAAACACGCGATTCAATGCTATAAATTTGCTAAATTATTTAATAAACTTTTTTGTGTTTCTATTTATAAATTAGGCACAATCCGATATAGAATGGAAGTTTGGCCTGTCAAAACTCATAAGGAATATGCATCGGACAACGACCGCTCCATCTCCACTTAACTTAGTTACAACATGGTTTATGTACCTACTTGAAATGTGTCGAGTAATTAAAATTTGCTAATATTAATTAAACTAATTATTTTAAATAATTTTTTGATATTTTTTCGTTGCAGGCACGCGTTAAAAAGAAGAAACGACCAAGTTTAGCGGAAATGATGAGTGGATTTCAGCAGCGGCAAGCAAGTGCAAGAACAAAAGCGGGTGCTAAATGGCTGTCAAAAGTCAAAAAAGGTCAGGTGGTACCTAAAGGTTGGCATCCAAGCGCATGTGCTTTTATTATTTTAGAATGTTTGGGTGCTTTAAAAGTAAACATTTTTAGACATAATAAGGATTACAGGTTTGGTTTTTAACTTGTATGATTTTTGTGTGTTTCATAATTTCATATATAATCGGCGAAATGTTCAATCAAAATTACAGCACTCCTGTTATTGCATTTTACAATATAGAATAGTTCAGTGTTTAATAACTTAAACAACATTTTTCAACATTGGGGTCGGGTATATTTTATCGTTGCGAATTAGAATCAGCACACCCGATTAACTTTACATCACACAATCAGCACTTCAAAAAAAGAATTAAGTTGTACGTTTCACATATCGCATTCTGCTGGTAGATTAATACTTTGAAATCACGAAACTCGCTAATATTCCTAAAACTGCTTTTATAAGACCTAAGGAGCTAGATTATGTATTATCCAAGCAGAGCAAACATTTTATATCAATTGGATTTATTAACATTTTTTGGTAATCAGATTTACACATATAAATAAAATAGGAGTAGCTGCCTGTAATTTTGAACAAAATACTGTTTCAGGAGATTTTTATACATTTGCTAAGAGATAGGAAGTCATTACCCCTATGGTTGGGAGATACGCCTAGAATTTCACCACAGCATACATTGTTTGCCGTAAGATGCGATTAAAATGGTTAGAAGATTGGGCTACACCCTCATTCGGAGAATTGTCGGTTTTCCAAATAATTTAACCGTTTGAGTCCCAGGAGGTAATGCAAACGCATTACAAACAATGTAAAACCAGTTGTAGTGTAAACGCAAACAACAAAAATAAACTCCAACGCCCTAACGCGATTCTCGTCTTTTTCTCATCGCTCCGTCTCTCTCGCTCTGGCACTATATCCCATCAAGGGATTTGGCCGCCTCAAATGAGGTTTCATAATCATGTTTTCATTTCGGATAATGAGTGATTAATTCATTGATCCTAAACCAGTCGTGAAATTTTTTCCTTGTCACCACCGGAAATCAAACCCGGGACCTCCGGTCGCTGGAGCAAGCATGCTGATCACTTTGCCACCGGGGCGGCTCCGTCACATTTACAGAAAAACCTCAATTTAACGGACTAATAAATCCGAATGTGACTTAAATACGAATGTTTTTAAATTTAATCGACTATAGATTTTGAACTTGTTCTGGAATATGGCCCCCTAGGACAGAACTCGTTTATCTCTTAACCGATTATGAGGGGATTTTGTTTGTTGGATGGAAATGAGATTCATAAACAGTTTTTGGAAGAAGTTCTGGAATATGACTTTTTAGGACAGAAATTGGACATTGTGGATGAAATGAGATTATCAAATAATTTGTGGAAAAAGTTCTGGAATATGGCCATATCGATTATGTGTTCTTGTATTGCCAGTATCTCAATAAATGTAAATTTTCGCTTGGTTCCAAAGGTTCTGAAGATCTCATGATCTTAGAAGATTCCATGTTCTCGTGAACAGTTTTCGAGGTTGATAAGAATAATATAAATTTATCCGAGCCCTTTGTGTAGGGTTCATAAGGTGATTTTTTGTGAGAGTAAGTCGTTGACCTTCCGCTCAACCCACTAATTCTATGAGTGGGTTACGTACTGGTGATAGATGTTAAGGCATCCAGCCTTACCAGAAACATGTTAGCATCACTAGTCGCTTGCTTTAGGAAAAACGCCTGCTTATTATCGAGTTCCACCCTATTAAATTACCGAGTGTGGCGATATTCCAAAAATTCTTAAAGAAATCATTTAAGAGTTCCTTTTCCATTCGACATACCCAATATCATCATAATCGGTTAAGAAATGACCGAGTCTTATCCTAGGTGGCCATATTCCAGAACTTATTCCAAAAATCATTTAAGAATCCCATTTCAACCCAACATGCCCAATCCCGTCATAATCGGTTAAGAATTGAACGAGTTTCGTCCCAGATGGTCAATATTCCAGCATTTCCTCCCAAAATCGTTTAAGAATCCCATTTCCATCCAACATACCCAATCCCGTGATAATCGATAACCGAAAAATCGCAAATAAAAAAATTGTCCGTTAAATCGAGCGTCTGTTAAATCGGGGTCCTGTAAATCGAGGGTTTACTGTATTTATTTTATTTTCTCGACATAAAATATAAACGACGCGATCGCACTGCTTGGGACTCAAACGGTTAATTGGCGCTGAATCTTTGCAAGTTTTGCATGTGAATCTTTAGTACTTGCAGTAAAATATTTTAAATCTTCTGTCCGCTACTAATCTTAAGTAGATTTGTATTCAAAACTAGTAGAAGTTACACAAATCGTCAAATGCAATCTACAATTATAGCTTCGATTTTATTATCGAGTACAACTTAAGCTCTTATAAAAACTGACTGGTTCAGCAATTATAGTAATCGAATGAATTTGTAAGGATGTTTGAAACAACGAAATAATCCGGAATAATTATTTTTTCTTCTCTATAAACAAAATCTGTACTGCCTCAGTACATGTACATGTTTATGAGTCTGCCTCTGATCCATCAAATGTTTGTATAAATGTGAATTGTTTTACTATTGACTATTGACATGGGATTCTTCGACAGTTTTTTTTCAATACTCCCTGTTACTCAAACGGTTAAAATCAAAGTTTTGCTTTTACATTTTGTTCTCATCTTCTTTGTGTGTAGTTCTTATAAATTTTTAAACCAAAAATAAAACAGCGATACGAAAATACACAAATCTAGGTAGTAGGTAGCGCATTATTTCATAATAAGTAATTGGAATTTCATTTGTTCGTGTCGCAACATGATTTTCTACAGGTTTGTCCTTTGTTTTACTTGGGATATTGTTTTAGTCTTGTTTAACTGTGCTGACGTGATTAACCAAAAAGTAATTTATCAAAATGTCTAACAACCTTGAACGTTCTAGCGGTCGATTTTGTTCATAATTGGACAGACGAAACATGACGTTTTCGTATACGTATAAGGAGTATAGTATACAATTTTATATTAGTGTGTGTAATTTTCCTGTGGTTATGTTTGTTTGTTTCTGGAAATGTAAGTATCAAAACTTTGAATCGGTACAAATCGGTTCAGTTTGTGAAGTTGGCCCAAAATTCTGGCCCAAAAAATTGTATTTTTTGCCGCTGGCAATACCGTCATCTATTATGATAACTATCATGACAGAAAACTGAAAAAACATTGAATCTCCAACGAGTAAATATGAATTTGAATGAAATGAATATATATAATACAAATGTATTTTAAATTTATGAAATTATACTAATAATAAAATAAAAAATATGCACATTTAACTCAAACATGTTCATGCTTTAAATGAAAGTGATAAAAAACAGTTCTCAAAATTCTAATAATTTTTCTTAATAGAACTGTCACTCCAAAAAATCGTATATTACGACATTTTAATGATGTCAGCCTAAAAAACAAAAAAGTTTTTCGTTAAAGATTTATGATGTAACCACAAATTTTTTATATCTTGTTGTTGTTTTGAAGTTTATGTCGAATACACTCAGCCCAAAATTCAAATTTTCATAGTTGGAGGAATCATTGTAACCGTATATAATAAATGTATAAAACATGGTTCATGAAAATATTATTTTTAAAGAACAATAATACGTGGCCTAAAGTTTCAAAGTCGGACATACTTCAAAATTATCGTTTTTCGAATTAAAATTGAACTTTATACTTTTGTTTACTAACTTTCGAAATACGTAAACTTCTATTAAAAGAATCGAGGTTTTCTTAATTTTTCATAATTAAAAATCTATAACGTATTACGGTCTTTGTTAATAAACGCCTCATATACGATTAGTCGATCCGTTCATAAAAAGTTTCATTTTAATATACTATACATATATATAATACTGTACATCCTCATACTGAGAATGACATATATTCAGCCGCTTTACGATCAACCATAATATTTAACGGAAGTTGAGATATTCGGTATTGGTCATCGGTATCACTAATATTTTCGGACAGATCTGGTTCTAGCTTTTACGAGTAAGTGGTTTCAGGAGGTTGTGATGGGGTCCTCATACCGAGAATGGCCTATATTCGGTCGCTTTACCAACAACTATAATTTGTAATTGAAGTTGCGATTTTTGGTGTTGGTCATCGGTATCATTATGATTTTTGAACAAATCTGTTGTCAAACAAAAACAAACAAAAATTAACAAAAAAACAAAAAGAAATATAAAAAAATCAGAAAACCCCAAAAAATTATAAACCAGAAAATCTTAGAAAGAATAATTGAAACATTAGGTTGTGCAATTTGAAACTCGACTTTGAAGTTGGTTGCATTAAAATATACATGAACGCATCCAAATCGCCCGCCATTTTGGATATATGTAGCTAAGTCATTGCTTTTTTATGACATAAATTTCAACCATTTACAAGCTGTCGTTCCGTGTGCAACAATTTTAAGAGATGGATGTCGATAAACACAACCTTTACTTCATTGCATTCTGTTCTGTTTTCAAATGAAAAAAAATGCTGCTCAAGCTATGGAATTAAGCGGCGTAATTTTTGTACCCATTTCAGAACAAATTATAATTAGGATATTTTTGTTTCTAATGATTTTTTGAAATATTTGGAACAAACTGGAAAAATCGAGAAAGTTTTAATTAGAAGTTGCTGCCAATTACAGTTCACAGATTTTCTCTACATTCCACTAAATATTATGATTGTTCATAAAGCGGCCAAATATACCATACGTTACATATTCTTCTTCTTTAAAAATAATATTTTCGTGAACCAATTGAAAATAATAACAATATATTGCTTCTTGGCTGTTTTACATTTATTATACACGATCACAATGGTTCTTTTAACTATTTTCATAGTTAAAAGAGCTTGAATTTTGGGCTGAGTGAATCCGATATACAATAACTGTCACGACAATTCTTACTCTCTCTCTCTCTCTCTCTCTAGCTTCACATCCCATGAAGGGATTTTGCCGCCCGCACTATGGTCCTCCAGCCGTCTAGGTCCATCGCTCTCGTCCTCCAGTTTCGACATCCTAGTGCATGTAGATCTTGTTCGACGTCGTCACGCCAGCGCAGTCGGGGTCTTCCTCTACGACGCACACCGGCTGGTTGTTGATGGAACACTTTATTGGTCATCCGTTGTTGTGGGGACCTTGTAACGTGGCCGAGCCATCTAACTCGATTGGATTTGATGAATCCGATAATATCGCAACCTCCAAGAATTTGCTTTATCTCGTGATTCATGCGAATCCGATATTCATTGTTCGTGACTTTAATTGGACCAAAGATTGAACGAATGACCTTCCTTTCGAAAGTTGATAACAATCTACAACCGTTAGTGGTCATGGTCCAGCTCTCGCTTCCGAAAGCCAGCACAGGTTTTATGAGTGCTTTATAAAGTGCGTGCGAGCTTGCACGACTGCGATAGATGTCTAGATCGCAATAATTTTGATTGGGCGTAGACAACTCGATGTGCGGCAGCGATTCGGGCTTTTATATCTGCCTGCATGTCATTTGATGATGTTATAACTGACCCGAGGTATATGAAGTTTTCAACGCGATCAAAGTTATTGTCGCCAATTCCGAGATTTACCATGGAGATGTTCCTGGGTGTTGATACAAATTTGGTTTTGCTACTGTTCACCTTCAAACCAAGTCTTCTTGCGCAGCGATCGAGCGGCACGAAACTGTCTTTGATATCGCTAGGTCTTTGGCCAAGAAAAACGATATCATCTGCATATCCAAGAATTTGGCCTGATTTATTAAATATACAATTCTTACTGTCGTGATAAAAAAAATTGGATTGAATTCAAAAATATGTAACAAAAAATATTTTTATTTTTGGGGCTGTCATCATTAAAATTTCGTGAAATAAAATTTTTTTGGGCTGACAGTTCATACGTGACAAAAATTATACTTTTCGTGTTGCCACTGCGTTTTTTTGGGCTGACATTTGGGCAAACTTCCCATACATCTATAACCTTACGGTTATTTCGTCAACTTGGCGAATTTTGAACAAAATCAACCCCCTAGTGAGTCATCGACATGTAGAGTTTGTGCTAAAATAGTTTAAAGTTATCACCAGACGACCAAATATGATTGAAGAAATTGCAAAAATGACACCATTTAATGGTCTATCCTTTCCGAAAAATCCTTCAGATAGTATGAATTTGTTAATACAGTTCTGTGAAGAAAAGAAAAAGCAGTTGGTAAGCCAAATCAAGGTTCTGAAATATGAGCAGAAAAAAATTAACATATCAATCGATGAATAGACCAGCGTGAATAATACATGACATTAGGTGGCCACATTTATTTCAACTCCAACGAATCGAGCAATTTGGAATTAATAGCAATTGATGGCAGTTGCCTAGCTGACAACGCATTGGCGCTTGCTAATGAAAAATTAAACAACTTACAGATTTCATTAGAAAAAAATGTTGTTGCCATAATGAGTGACGGTGCTGTTGAAATTCAAAGATTTAAACCGCTGTCTCTAGCATACCAGCAGTTGTGCTACAATCATGCATTTCATTTAGCTGTGGTTAAAGTACTATGTGTTAAGCAAACATTTACAACATCCAACGGTATTGGTGATTCTGAATCTGATTCCACAATCAATGGCTACAGACTCTGACTCAGGTTTGGAAATTTTAGAGATTAGAGATTTAGACACAGGTCTGTTTATCAATGCAGCAGTGGTAGCCATACGAAACACCATAAAGTTATTTAAGGATTCTTTTCTTCAAAATACCATATTACAAACATATGTTGTTTTGGATCAAAAGAAACTCAGGTTAATGTTGAATATTGAAAACCCGTTGGAATGCAATGGAGGGATACAATGATTGAACGGTTTATTCGAATAAAAGCGTTAGCTTAAAACCTCTTAAAACTGCAGTGGAAAATATTAGCCTGGAGACGGTACATTATTGATAACAGAAGGGACACTGAAATTTTTATTTAATAGTTTGCAAAATAACAACTCCGATTTAAGCCGTGAGCTTCTTAGTGCAATTCAAATAGAGATTGGCAGAAGAAGGTTTCTATTGGAAGGAAAGCTATTGTTTCTCATCAAATTTCTACACAATCACCCGAGTTACAGCACTAACGAAAATTACTTCTTTTTTCAATTCAGCAAACAAAAAGGAGATATATAGATGTGCCAAAAATATATTATCAAGGCTGTTCAGATCTGAGAATGATGGAAAATCAAAATCAACGCCTGTTCCTCCAGAATATAATGTACAATACAATTAATTCTACGGCAACAATTAGAACTAAATATGAAGGATTCGCTTAAATCATTTGTACCAAAAACAAATGACCTTGTTGTTGATGTTGGAGGACTAACAATGGAATTTAATATCTTCGAGAAATCTGGCAAGAAAACCGAAAATCTAAAACTCTTATTGGATGTTTTGATCGCAATGAACCCCACTTCTACGCAAAATGAGCGTAACTTTTCTTTTGCAAATCATTTCGCAATTAAAAAAGAAGTAGCCTTTCAGATTCCTCATTGGACGCATTATGTTTTTTGAAAAATTATTTCAAGCTCCAAAAAAAATCTATAAATTATACTGATGCTATTTTATTTATTGTTGATATTTGAATTGTCTGTATTTGTATTACTTTTTTGATGTGTAAACATCTTTACTCGCGCCTACCAAAAATTTTTGTATTAGAGAAAACTTGTAAATGAAACGAACGGAAATGACGTAGTACCTACTTCGTTTGAAAAAAAGCAACAAACTCCACAAAAACAATTTTGTGCTATGTATGGCATGCTTGCATGTATATGTACGAATTACGATTAAAACACAGTCAACAACTTGTTTGTACAGGCGGAAAGTTTTAATCCAAACACATTTTTATTAATTTTGGTGAAAACAATTTTGTTTTATTTTTTTTTAAATTCACATACATAAGTACGCAACAACAAGAAAAGGAAAAATTAAAACAAAGCTTAAGAAAATAAAAAAATTAAAACTTAACTTTTAGATTCATCAATGTTGCCACCTTTTGCTTCGATGACTGACATACATAATGTTGACATTCTAGCTAACAGCTGTCAGGTTTTTGGCTGAATTTCCTTCCACTCAATTTGTAGTTGGTGTTCCAAATCATTTTCTGACGTAGGACAGGACTTTCGTACTGCACGGTCTAATTCTCCTCAAAGTGGCTCGATGGTGGATTAATTTTAGGTTCCCTAACTGTAAAGGAGCTGCGAACCGCAAAAACCACCAGCATATGATATGTGCAGCGAGATTCATTTGGTCGAGAAATCGATTGTTTGCAGAAAGGCAGAGAAATTAGAAAAAACTACGTCTATTCTATCTTTGGCGCCTTTTATAGATGATAATGGTATTTTCATAGTCGGTGGCAGGCTGAAGCATTTGGATTATCAATATAATTATAATTATAAGTCATTCTACCAAAAGCAACACTCATTCAATAAAATGATTATACGTCACATACATGTACAGAATCTGCACCCTGGGTCTATCACTGAATTTTCATCTAATAAGGCAGAACTTTTGGGTAATTGGAGGAAGAAGCACCATCCGAAAAATTATTAAAAAAATGTGTCGTATCTTTCGAAAACAAATCGGGGACTTCCAAGCAACTCATGGGGGACCTGCCAATAGCAAGATTGAAAGCGGTAAGACCCTTCACATCGTGCGGTGTCGATTATGCAGGCCTAATGTAGCCTGCGTCGAAAAAAGGTAGCGGGGTTAGATTCACCTAGGGCTACATTGCGGTATTTATCTGTATGGTCACAAAGGCTATACACTTGGAGGTTGTCAATGACTTATCCACTGACGCTTTTATCGCTGCTTTAAAGAGATTTGTGTCGAGGAGATGATCACCAGCCCATTTGTACAACGATAATGTTTCACAGTTTATCGGAGCCGCACGAAAAATTCCATGAGGTACATAGAATTATATCTTATAATAAACACAATTCTACCATTGTAGAGCATTTGGCAAAGTCTCAAATACAGTGGCACTTCAATCCACATGTTTTTCCACATTTTGGGGATTTGTCGGAGGCTGCTGTCAAGTCCGTGAAGACACACCTTTCAAAATGTTCCGCAAATACTCACCTTACTTTTGAGGAGATGGCAACCTTATTGAGTCAAATCGAGGCTATTTTAAATGCACGGCCACTTTATGCAGCAGCAAATGATGAATCTTTTCATGTTTTAACTCCAGCTCATTTTTTAATTGGCTCAGCGAATTTTTATGTACCTGAGGAGGAAATGAATGGAAACATTCAGGTTGGTATAGACTCTCCAGATGGCAATTTATAAAGCAACGCGTCTAATTATTTTGGGAGAAATTCAGCACAGAATATTTTCACAACCTTCAACAAAGGGTCGAAAATTTTTGTTTGTTTGTTAAAGAAACGTAACTAAAATTAAAACCAAAATTTACCACTCCATGAAAATATGATTTGGTTTCTTCCGTACCATACTCATCAAACTGCACGGATTACAAAATACATAGATGACTTCTCTTGGGCGCGGTATTTATTGGTAACGTTTTGGTTTGTCACATTGATTCAGCTTACATTTTGGAAAATATATCAATTTATTTTCCATGCAGGACTTTTCGAAACCACGAATTTTTAACACTAGAACGCCAATCCTCAAACCCTGGAGATGACAACCCCATTAAAAGTCAAAACCATTCATCATCGATGACCTATTTGATGTTAATTTGTCAAAGGCCACCTTCAAAAAAATCATGAAACTTTTGATGTGTAAACATCTTTACTCTAGCCTATCAAATTTTTTGTATATAGAGCAAGCTTATAAGAAAATAAAAAAATTAGGATGACTGACTTACATAATCTTGGCATTCTAGCTAACAGCTGACAGGTTTTTGGCTGGATTTCCTTCCACGCAATTTGTAGTTGGTGTTCCAAATCATTTTCTGAAGGACAGGACTTTCGTACTGCCCGGTCTAATTCTTCACAAAGTGGCACGAAGGGGCTAAAATTGAGTGTTTGAGGAGGCCATTCCCTGATATTTAGTTGCCGACGTTGATATTGTGCGGTTAAAAATCTGTACATAATCTAGACTTGTGCTTCGGATCGTTGTCCTGCTGTAGTATAAAACAGTTACCGATACAACGTCTTCCCGATGGAATGGTGTTCTTCTCCAATATCTCCTTATACCCGAAACGATGTAGTATTCCTTTCACTTTATCTAGATTTCCAACTTTATTATTACCGAAGCAACCTCACATCATTACCGATCCCCCTCCATGTTTAATGGGAACATCTCAGTCTTCTTTCACACGTTCGCCGATTTTTCTTTTCGAACGAAAGACCTCAAACTTGATTCGTCCGTCCAGAGCATATTTTTCCAATCGCAAAACGACCAAGATGTATGAGTTGTTGCCCAAATTAAGTGTTTCCGTTTGTTTTATTCGCGTAATAGAAGCTTACCTGCAGTCAAACGTCCATAAAGCTCGGTAGCTCGCAATCGAGTTTTTTCTTTTTCGCGAGTGGCGTTCAAAAAAGAACAGATTTCTGGCACTGTAAAGTGTCTATTTCGCTTACTAATGGTGACAGTAAAATTGTCTTCGCGTTTTATCGTGCATTTGGGTCTCCAGATCTTTTTTTGATCTTATATGATCCTGTAGCACGGAACCGACGAAAAGTATAGCTCACGGTTGGTCGTGATACACCAACTTTGAGTGCAATAGCTTTATGTGTACATCCTTCATTTGCTAGAGAAATCATCAAACTCTTTTCTCGTTGGAAATTTCTGCAGTTTTTTCATTTTCTTTTGTTTTTTTCTAAAAAATAGGCAACACATTTCAATACGGAAACCGTGCCTTAAAAATATTTGCGGTACACTATTTCCAAAATTTTTAGTTCAACATTAAAATACATACTTACTTGAACTGATATAATGCAGCGAAATATATTAAACTTAGAAGAAAACGACAAAATTGTTTCACTTCAAAAATACCACCGCCAGAGTCTCAGGTCACAGTCACGCAGGGATGCTCAATTCATTTGCTTTCCAAGACCTGGCTGCGCAATGACGAGCATGTTAATATTCCTTCGTTTGAATGCTGCATTCAGATCAAAAGTGATGGTCAGCGGGCTACTGGAAGAGAAATTCCGTCAAAAGATCCATAAAATGAGCATAGTGGACACAAATAATTTGCCGTGCGAACTTCTACTTATCAAAGGTCGGCTATACTTTTTCAAAACCAATATTGACGTAACAGATGGACTGGCGAATGGAACTATGGGCTGTCTGAGGTATATCGAATGCAGTCAACCTGACCGGGACAACGAGAATGATGAAAACGTGAACAGTAAAAAATGTCAAACGACTCTGGATGGATTTCGGTACAAATTCACAAGTTGGCAAGAAGGTCAGGCGGCTTAAAGCTGGGTAGGCGCAGAAAACGAATATCGACCGATGTTTGGTGCCCATTTCTAGAAAAAGCACAACTGTTAATTGAAACAACAATCGGACAATTAATGTTAAGCGTAATCATTTTCCACTCGTAACTGCATGTGCCACCATAATTCATACATCATAGGGTGGTATGAACCTATAACGAGATAGTCAGTATATACTCTTACTTTGAAAGACACAGTCAACAACTTGTGTATATTGCTTTATCACGAGTAACGAGTCTCAAAGCACTGACATTACGTCATCTATTGATGATCATGTCTTCTACCATGGACGTAAAAATGGGACTCAATGGGTCTTCTTTAAAATGAGCTATCGCACCTCATTACAAATCCGCTAAGTATAGCTCAGGTTGTAATGGCGTATTTTGTACGAGATAATAAGGGCGTCTGGTTTTTAACTTTGCACTGCCATATAGTGTCAGGTCACATCACCTCGACCTAACTGATACAGTCACGCAGGGATGCTCAATTTTCTTGCTTTCCGAGATCTGGCTTCGCAACGACGAGCATGTTAATATTACTAATTTTGATTGCTGCGTTCAGTTCAAGGGAGATGGTCTGTGGGGTGCTGGAGTAGCAATATATAAAAATACAGTAGAACATATACTATCACCTCGCATAAGGAAATCATCGTTGGACAAACAACTGGTATGAGCGTAACAACACAACCCATTGATGATATATACACGGCTAAATTTCAGCTTCTCAATGGTAATAAGACGCTTTCTCTAGTTGTATTCACCTCGCCAAATAAATCTATCGAAGACATAATGAAGTTCATTCATTTCGCCTTTGCTCCATATTATAAAAAAAAATTCAAAAATTCTCCAAGGAGACTATCATCTTTGCCAATGATTATGAGCGGGGACTTCAATATTAATGTTGCTGCTTCTCAAGCTGAACCACTTATAAACTTCCTGCGATACGAATTCGATTTGCACATGAACTCAGATCGAAATATATCTATTACGAGATATGAGACGACGATTGTGCACTTTTTCAATGAAAATTAGAAAAGTCAGAGTCGACAGTATCTGTATCTTATTTTAAGTACCATAATCCAATTGCGTCGATTATACCGAAAGTGTAATAGAACAATTTAACGATAATAAACAAAAGAAAAACTCGGGTTGGTAAAATTGCATTCCTTCTTCCTTCAAAGTAAACTGTACATCCGCAAAATACACATGCCATGTTTACACATCTCCTTGAGAATACTAATGGACTCACTCTTTTTTTTTAATTGTTAACTATTCGATCTGTTTTGGGGCTCAAGGCCCACCCTGCTTTTCCACGGTTATGCTTTTTACGTCCTTACTTTACGCTTCCCGGCCAACTCGAGGACGTAAGGCTATAGAACCGATTTAAGACCACTGCACATTGCAAGCGTCATGCCAGCCTATACTGACATGGAAGATGGGTCGGCCCAATGGGTTTAGCACACCAACAGGGGGTCATAGATGTGTTACATTTTACCACAGATCGAAATCTGTTGATGAAATTTCACTTTGCATCCTGCCCCTATCGACGTATAATTCTGTTATTTTATTTTATTTGATTAGGTTTTTATTTATTTATTTTATTTACGTAAAGAATTATTGTTATTTTTTGTTGCATAAACAAAATTTTCGTATTTCTCGTTTTTCGTGGAATCAAAAAGGTCGAGAAATCAGAAGGTCTAGGCATATGTATGGCATGTATTGGTGTTGTAATCCTTACAATGGTGTTGGGGATTTGGTCCTTTTGTCTATTAAGGTTGATAATAATGTAAAATGACCATGAAGCTGTTTCTGATTACAATCTGATTAGGGGAGAGTGATTGCTGCAACAAAACAACGCACCGATTCATATCGCAAAAAATATTCATTGTTGCTACATTGTTTTCATTCACTTGGTGTTGGGAATATTATTTAAGTAAATATGTTCATTAGGAAGGAGTTTTCGAGTTGCAGGTGCAGCCCAAGAATAAGCTAGTCATTAAGTTATTATGGCACGATGATATGTTTCGGGGATCTTTACAACTGCAACTTATATATTACTAAATTATTATTTTTATTAGTCAGCTCCTCTTGTGCGAATTGAAACTATTTTTGGTAGTAAATAATTTTGGAACTTTCAGTACCAGCCAATAAATTTGTATATCGTTTAGGAAGATACTAAGTATTAATTTAGAATTAAATTTCTGGAACAAAAGTTTTCCACCATGTGATTTAAAGACGCAATTGATGACAATCAATACTATAGTAGCCATCAAACCTTTACGCTTTCTCCTAGTAGATTATAATTGTGTTGTCTTGTACCGTACGATCACTAAGTGTCTATACAACCGGGTCGTTGAGTCTATAAAAAATAAAAAATACCTTTCGTATCCTTGCCTCTTGTTCTTCAGTCCAATCAATCAATCAATTCGTGAGATGATCATTTTTTCCATGGAATAGCACCTTTATTTTATTCTAATAGGAAATGCTTTCTCTACATTACCAATCCTCAATTGACGACCGGTACAACAATCCGGTCGTGAAACAATTTGTATTTGCATTATTGTTCACAACATTTTTATCATCAAGCGCTGCCTCCGAGTTGAGTTTGAATAAAAATCAAGCTTCAAAAATTTCCGCATACTGCGCATAATTTTAGTAGGCGAATTCAAATAAAAGCAAATTTCTACACACATGCTGCGCTCCTAGCGGCATTTGATAATCGAAACACATTACATTTAGCCAAAACACAATTTTGGATAATTTAACAGCAAATTTATTTGTTCAAATAAGTGACGTTGCAAAATTACTTATTTCTAATATAAAATAATTATCACGCTATGTTTACCTGTGTATTAGTGTGTAGTAGTAATAAATATAGGAAAGATCCAAACCGTTTTAAGAGCAAAAATTGTATCAATATAAAATTATTGTAAAATTTACTTGACAATAAACTAATTTATTAATTTGATTACTTACAGATTCCGTTGGACTATCAATACATTTATCACCACTCGGATCCCAAGTTAGTTTTACACAAGTTGCGGCAACCCGGATAGAAAATGTTGCCGATTGGGAAGCAATATCGAAAAAATATCGTGCCCTGGTTGGCGATACGGATGATTCGGGGTCCATGAAAGAAATGGACAGTGAAAATCAAACAAATAATGAGGATATTGGTGGCGGTGGCGGTGGCGGGGGTGCTGTACCACAGCAAATTGGCAATAACGTCGGTAATGCAGTAAGCGGCGGTGGACAACATCAAGTTTAAATTTACATATATAATATATATATATATAGGGTTTAAGGAGTTTTTCAAAATTTATAAAATTAATTCTCAATTAACTAAAAATTGTGCCTATTTATAATAAATTTTATAAATCACAGAAACTAAAATTAAAAAAAATTAAATTGTAAATAGTAATTTTGCTAACTTAATACATAAAACTTAGAGATTACAAGTTTCTTTCTTATAATCGTAATAATAAAACATGCACATTTTAACAAGTAACTATAAATTAAATACTATAATTATAATTAAAATTATATTTGTGTGAACATTTTTAGGAAAAATTTAATAAAACAAATTTTTTTTGTAAAAATATATTTTATATGTATTTTTCAATCACAATCGAGCGTTTACAATACATCGTACCGGAGCGGAATTAATAAACTTCTTTTTAAATTCCAATATATCGCCGACTCGATTATATTTGTACCGCGGTAAAAATCAACCGCCACTATATTGGTCATCGATCCCCATTCCTCGCTATACCACGCCGATACATGTCTATTTACTCGATCGGCAAGTACACGCAAGCCGCCAAACTGGTCAGTAACCACACCCCAAACATGTGGCGTAAGCTCTGCCATAGCCGCCTGCGGTCGACTACTTAAACTTTTTGTCATTCCATCTGTGGTTTTGAAAAGAAATACGCGCAAATCGGAAAGCGATTGCACATTACCCCATTTATGCTCGACCGATCGAAAAACTAGTCCGGGATACTCATTAACAATTTCTAATTTATCATAAGCGATAATAATATTCCGATTTGTTGCCCAAATCTCTTTTAATGTTGCCGACCACGTTAAGTCACGTACAATAAAATCACTCAATTCGCGTTCAACGAATTCGACAAGCTTACGATGTACATCCAATTTAGACCCGAAACCAACAGGAAATTCTTGCAGATCTAGGATTACGATTTCGTTCGATTCGAGCACAAATTCCCGTACTTGTTTGAATATACTAACAAGCGGTTGTTGCTTGGATATACCATGGTTAGCCCAGAATTGTACATTCAAAAAACTGTAGTACCCAATTCGTAAATCTATGTATCGTATCCCGTGCAACAATTGATATTTAACATCGTAATCCTGGGTTACTGCATACTTGGTGACAAGAGTTTCATTTGATGTTGGTGAATAATCGTAGCGATACGCACCGGAATCATGTGTGCCCGGTATAAATAAATCGCGCATTCGAAAATTTTCTATTTTTTCTCTCATGTTTTGCATCCACTGTCCATTCGCCCTTAAACAACCTTCCGCTATTATTTCACCATTATGGACGACAAGCGAAAGCCAATACCCGTAACAATTTGTATAAATATCGACGTCACGTTCCAAACGTTGATCAAATGTTATATTCGTAGTGATCCAACCATTTTGTGACGTAATGCCGCAGTAAAATAATGCTGCCCGTTTATCTATTTCAGTCCCATAAAACCATTTGTAGTATGTACGATTTGAGCCAATTTCGGTAGATTCGAAATCATAATTGTTTTGCGTTGTTAGATCCCACGATCTTTCAAGGGTGCTTGTTGCAGGTCGATCGGTGGTTGTTAAATTTGTAAATTGTGTTGGTTTACTATGGGTAAGTATTATGAAGCCATCTGCAGCATTATTCGGTACATTGGACCATTTAATTTCGAGTTTGTGATAACGAGCACTAATCTGTAGGCTGAGGCGGATATCGTTTGCAACTGGTTGACCGAAACCTAGAATTATTTAAAATAGAAAATTATTCAACTGGAAATGCAACGGGAAATGAAGCTGAATGATATATGTGCAAGAAGATTGAGAATTATTTTGAAACACCTTCGCAAGAAATAAAATATTTGTAAAACCATAAATTTTAAGTCTGATAGTCTGGCCTGGTGATTGGCCAAATCCAACGTTAGCACACACTTAGGTGTATTTACTCCTCGAGAGAATCACGGGTAGAGGAATTGTTATAGTAAGGATTCCAGACAATTGTGTCTCTTATTCCAAGTGCGAACGAATAAATGAAACGACTACGGCTTTCAAAGTACACGGAACGTGAAAATCTGTGGAGAAACGGATTAAAAAATCTAACATTGAATTAAGCTAGTTAATACATCTGTAAATATGGCCTTTAACTGACAAATTTCGAAAATAAGCTATTATCAATACCATTACGCCTTCTAGAAAAGTTTATTCAAGGATAAAGCTTTTTCAAGGCATACAGTCACAGAAAATATTTAATTCTTGTTGCAGATTAAACAGATCGCCATCATTCCGATTCTTGCAAAAGATTTTAGCATCATCAGCATAAATCAAAAACTAACTGCAATCTATATATATAATAGCCGACCTGACTACCTGCCTGCGTGACGCTATGTGAGTTGCCATGAGTTTGCATTATTAAAACCCTGAATTTGTTATACCGGGTGTTTCTTTTAAACTGAGACGATCAAATATCTCGAAAAATAGCCACTCTACGGAAAAAATCTCCATAATCAAAATTTAATCATACCGCGGGGGAAATACATTAGTGCAAAAAAATAGTCTCCCAGCCCCCGCTTTGTAGGTGGGGCGGGGGTAACTTTTAAACTAAGATAGGAAGCCATATTTTTTATTGCAGATACGGATTCTACGACTAAAAGTACGTATGATTTGAATGAAATATTTTGTTCGGTTCATGATAGATGGCGTTGTAATCGACGAAATTCAATTTTTTCAATTTCTTCTTAGAACAACGCATTCGATTCTGCATTACGTTTGAAATAAAAAACATCACGTTTTCATTGGAAATACTCGAAATTCGTCATCAAAACAATTTATTAATGTAAATGGCAGGTGAATAAAATAATTTTAGCTTAAAATAAGTGTTCAAAATGATGGCCTGCGACTTCAATGCACTTATTAATACGCATTTCAAATGATTGTACACAACTGAGAAGTGTGTTTGGTTGAATTTCAGCACACGCATTTCTGATTCACTCAATCATGTTCTCATGTTCTCAGGATGAATCGTAAGATCATCGACATGATTCCAGGACAAGCTGAAATTTATAACAATGCTGATTCGGTGCTCTTAGAGGATCCAAACGATGTACAAAATTATCCAGCAGAGTTTCCCCATGATCAAACGCCATCAGGAATGCCATCTCATGTTTTACTTCTGAAGCCTGGAGTAATTATAATGCAGCTGAGAGATTTAAACCTAAGAAAAGGAATGTGCAATGGCACTCAAATGATTTTTAAGAAGCTGCATTGAAACTTTATAATAGCTGACAGAGTGCAATCGTGGAGATATTGTCTTTATTCCGCGAATTGATGTGGCTCCAACAGACACTACATTGCCATTTATACTGAAGCGACGACAATTTCCGATCATTCCTGCATATACGCCATCACAATCAACAAATCGCAAGGTCAAACTTTCGATCATCTCAGAATTGATCTACAGACAGCAGTTTTCTCGCATGGACAGCTGTACATTGCATTGTCACGCTGCAGAAATCTTGCACAAATGAAAGTCTGCATAATGAAAAATCCTCCACAAGGGAAGTTGCTGCGAGATGAACGTCATTTCACTGGAAACATCGTTTTCCACGAAGTCTTCCAAATGTACTGCTGTGTGTGTACTATGCCTTCTGAGCGTTTTCTGAGCGGGCTTAGCCGCTCCCGAAACATTTATAACTCTAGATAAAATGTTATTTAAAAAACTTTTTGAGTTTGGTTCGTCAAATATGGCAAACACTTTAAAGAAAAGATATCGCACATGTGCTGTTCCAGTTTCTTTACAAGTAAGACATATTCAATTCGAAGATTCGAATGCTCTATTAAAATCAGTAAACACTACTTCAACACTATCACCATTTTCTAATACTAAAATCAAAAAATAAGTTTTAATGAAACTGGATTGAAAAATTGAAGGGATACTCAGAATACTCAGCTCGACAAACTCAAATTGAAGAGACACGGCACCGGTTGAACCAAAACACAAGCACACTCTTTTAACACAAGAGGATGAATTTTATTCGGGCCATAACTCATATTAAAATTTACATTCAACAGAGCATGCAAACGTCATCGGTAGTAAACAGAAATTGAATGTTTGGATTTTTACTAAAATCAGCATCGCCATTCTCTCTCGAGGAGGGACATACACATTTACAAAAAATGCTGCAAACATATTAGTGATTCTTTGCAGATCACTAACAGATAAAAATTGAGAGGCTATTGCGAACATCAATCAACTCCAGAAACTAAATGAGCACTAAATATTTCATAATTCATTTAAAGCATCATAGTCTCCCTTTTGAAAGAAAAACCCAGTAGAATTAAAATTTACGTTAACATTAATACAATTTTCAAAAATTATCTGGATGTCCAGTGGTGTATGAAAAATACTCGAAGAACCATCAAGATAAGCACAAGCAAAGATTATAGCATGTAATTCTACTGGTATGAATATCATATCGGGAGTATTGCTGCTCTGGTTCTCGAAGAACAGATTGAGTCGATCGAGGTCTGAGATTGAATCAACATTGGATGGCAGAAGATAGTCTTCAACAGTAGGCCAGTTTTCTTTAGACAAGCTAAGATCTTCCAAAATCATCACGTAATCCAAATCAGTATATCAGCTGAGGATCCGTATGGAACATGCTTGAAAACCATGTTTCCTTGATAAAAATGACATCATACTTTTTCCCCCATTTCGATCAGCAGTGCCGCAGTGTTGTGCCGTATTATCTACACCGCGTAGATAATTAATATTCTATTTGTGTAGAGAATGTATGTCAACAATTAAAAATTGGACGTCGACAATAAAGAATGTAGGCAATTTACAAATTATTGCACTGTAGACTTGCCGTGGTTTCCCTTTATCGGTTGTTGTACAGTTTGCAGTCGCAAACTCCTTATTGAAACCACTAAATTAATTCTAAAAACCAGTTCAAGTTATTTTAATTAGTTTTTATTTTATTTAACGTTTTCGATCATCTACGGATTAATTTTGCCGAAGATGAAATAAAATTATTCCGAAGATGATCACTCAGTGATCGAAAACGATAAATAAATAAAATAAAAACTAATTAAAATAATTGGAACTGGTTTTTAGAATTAATTTAGTGGTTTCAATAAGGAGTTTGCGACTGCAAAGTGTTCAATAACCGTAATGTGCAATTTGTTAACAAGTAGAATTTCATAAACAGTTACATTTTAAAACTAAAAACGCAAGTACAAATTTCACATTTGAATTGAGATAGATTCGTACGATTCTTATTTAAAATTGATTGTACTTTCGTTTTCGTATCGTATTCAGGAATAGGGCTCCACAGCTGTCAAAATAAACTACTTTGAGCGAAGGTCCTTCAATGTGCAAAAACATCACTAACGCAGTTAAATGTTTAAGTACTAGTAGCACTATTCTGGTTTTCCCTGAGAAAAGGGAATTGGGAAAAATATTTTCATAGGATTTTTTCCAAATTGCATTTTTCTTGCCTATTGAGGGAATAAATTTACTGTTAATATATTCCAAATTTTTGTTGTAAAATTGCTGATTTGGTTTTAATTTTTTGTGATGTATGAAATTATATAACAATTTGCTCAGCTTCTTTTTTTTTTTTTTTTTTTAACAGAAGCTGAGCAAAGTGTTATATAATTTCATACATCACAAAAAAAAAAAAAAAAAAAATTAAAATATTCGAAACAAAGTTAAATTGGACAATATTTTTCCCTATATAAATTTTGTGGAACAAAAGTTTCCCAATTAACTATAGGTGCGTGGCTTTCGCAAAGCCGAAAAAGATTACAACAACAATTGCATTCAATAAAGCCGAATTGGATTTAATATAAGCCAAAAAAATTTTAGGTTTAGGGGAAATTAAACTATTTTATGGTTATGGTGTTGACCACAAGGCTGTTTTTTTCTACTTTTTCGAAGGTATGTTATCAATTGTTGTAAAAAAAATATTTGGCATTTGTTATTTGACAGCAAAATACCGAATTTAATTTGTTCTAATTGATAAAATAAAAAAAGTAAAATAAATATTAATAAAATGAAAACTTAAAATACATTAAAAAAATTAAAGTCAAAAGTTGTTGCTTTCAGATTCATAAGTTATAATACTATTAAAGTTAGCCGAAAGTTTCCAGCCGAAAAATCAAAAAAATCGATAATGCAGATAGTGTCTTCGCTTACTCAGCCGAAAGTTGATAATTACGTCACCGTTGATCAACTTTCTTCAGCCGAAAGTTATCAGCCGAAAAATTATTTTATCAACACATTTAAAGAAACCAATTTTAATTTTTTAGTATGCGAAGATTGTTGCAAAACCTAATTCTATTTAAACTTCAGAAATACAAATGTTAAATGAAATCAATCAATCATAAATTGAAATGCAATATTGTTTACGTTGCTTCAAATGAACATAAAGTATGGTGGGGATGCCATTATGGCCATTTGACATGTCATAATGTTGGTCAACTTTGGCCTAATTATGAAGAAATTATAAAGGATACAGGGGTGTAATTTATCAAAATTTTGCTAATTCAATGTATCGAAAATACAATGAATAACCTGTCGTTCTAGATTAGCATGCCTTGCCATTAATGTCACTATGGTCACTAGATAGGCCATCATGTTGGTCAACTTCGGCCTAACTGTAGAGACATATTGAATTAGTGAAATTAAACTCCCGTTTGCGGAACGAAATTAACTGGTTAATGAAACCGATTAACGAAATTCTAATGGGGATACAGGGGTGTACTTTGACAAGATTTCCATAGTTCAATTTCTCAAAAATTCATTGAATGGCCCGGCGCTCTTGTTTAATCTTAATTCGCATTGATGCCACTATGGCCATTTGATAGGCCCTAATACCTGTTAGCAACAGTCCAATTTTAAAGAATTGCTGATGGGGATACAGGGGTGTAATTTAAAAAAAATTCCATTATTCAATTTCTCAAAAATTCATTGAATGGCCCGGCGCTCTTGTTTATCCTAAATTCGCATTGATGCCACTATGGCTTTTTGATAGAACCTATTGCCTGTTAGCAAGAGTTTAATTTTGAAGATATTCTGGTGGGGATACAGGAGTGTAATTTGACAAAATTTTCATAGTTCAATTTCTGCAAAATTCATTGAATGGCCTGGTGCTCTTATTTAATCTAAATTCGCATTGATGCCACTATGGCCATTTGATAGGCCCTAATGCCTGTTAGCAAGATTCTAATTTTGAAGAAATTCTGATGGGGATACAGGGGTGTAATTTGACAAGATTTTCATAGTTCAATTTCTGCAAAATTTATTGAATGGCCTGGTGCTCTTATTTAACCTAAATTCGCATTGATGCTACTATGGCCATTTGATAGAACCTAATGCCTGTTAGCAAGACTCTAATTTTGAAGAAATTCTGATGGGGATGCAGGGGTGTAATTTGAAAAAAAGTCCATAGTTCAATTTCTCACAAATTCATTGAATGGCCTGGCGCTCTTGTTTAGCCTAAATTCGCATTGATGCCACTATAGCCATTTGATAGAACCTAATGCCTGTTAGCAAGAGTCTAACTTTGAAGAAATTCTGGTGGGGATACAGGAGTGTAATTTGACAAAATTTTCATAGTTCAATTTCTGAAAAATTCATTGAATGGCCTGGCGCTCTTGTTTAACCTAAATTCGCATTGATGCTACTAGGGCCATTTGATAGGCCCTAATGCCTGTTAACAACAGTCCAATTTTGAAGAAAGTCTGATGGGGATACGGGGTGCAATTTGATAAGATTTCCATAGTTCAATTTCTCAAAAACTCATTGAATGGACCAACGCTCTTTTTTAACCTAAATTCGCATTGATGTCACTATGACCATTTGATAGGCTCTAATGCCTGTTAACAACAGTCCAATTTTGAAAAAATTCTGATGGGGATACGAGGGTGAAATTTAAAAAAATGTTCATAGTTCAATTTCTGCAAAATTAATTGAATGGCCTGGTGCTCTTATTTAACCTAAATTCGCATTGATGTCACTATGACCATTTGATAGGCTCTAATGCCTGTTAACAACAGTCCAATTTTGAAAAAATTCTGATGGGGATACGAGGGTGAAATTTAAAAAAATGTTCATAGTTCAATTTCTGCAAAATTAATTGAATGGCCTGGTGCTCTTATTTAACCTAAATTCGCATTGATGCCACTATGACCATTTGATAGGCTCTAATGCCTGTTAACAACAGTCCAATTTTGAAAAAATTCTGATGGGGATACGAGGGTGAAATTTAATAAAATGTTCATAGTTCAATTTCTGAAAAATTCATTGAATGGCCTGGCGCTCTTGTTTAACCTAAATTCGCATTGATGCTACTAGGGCCATTTGATAGGCCCTAATGCCTGTTAGCAAGATTCTAATTTTGAAGAAATTCTGATGGGGATACAGGGGTGTAATATGACAAGATTTTCATTGTTCAATTGCCCAAAAATTTATTGAATGGCCTGGTGCTCTTATTGAATCTAAATTCGCATTGATGCCACTATGGCCATTTGATAGGCCCTAAAGCCTGTTAGCAAGATTCTAATTTTGAAGAAATTTTGAATTTTTCAGAAATTGTTCTATGGAAATTTTGTCAAATTGCACCCCCGTATCCCCATCAGACTTTCTTCAAAATTGGACTGTTGTTAACAGGCATTAGGGCCTATCAAATGGCCCTAGTAGCATCAATGCGAATTTAGGTTAAACAAGAGCGCCGGGCCATTCAATGAATTTTTCAGAAATTGAACTATGAACATTTTTTTAAATTTCACCCTCGTATCCCCATCAGAATTTTTTCAAAATTGGACTGTTGTTAACAGGCATTAGAGCCTATCAAATGGTCATAGTGACATCAATGCGAATTTAGGTTAAACAAGAGCACCAGGCCATTCAATTAATTTTGCAGAAATTGAACTATGAACATTTTTTTAAATTTCACCCTCGTATCCCCATCAGAATTTTTTCAAAATTGGACTGTTGTTAACAGGCATTAGAGCCTATCAAATGGTCATAGTGACATCAATGCGAATTTAGGTTAAAAAAGAGCGTTGGTCCATTCAATGAGTTTTTGAGAAATTGAACTATGGAAATCTTATCAAATTGCACCCCCGTACACCCATCAGAATTTCTTCAAAATTGGACTGTTGTTAACAGGCATTAGGGCCTATCAAATGGCCCTAGTAGCATCAATGCGAATTTAGGTTAAACAAGAGCGCCAGGCCATTCAATGAATTTTTCAGAAATTGAACTATGAAAATTTTGTCAAATTACACTCCTGTATCCCCACCAGAATTTCTTCAAAGTTAGACTCTTGCTAACAGGCATTAGGTTCTATCAAATGGCTATAGTGGCATCAATGCGAATTTAGGCTAAACAAGAGCGCCAGGCCATTCAATGAATTTGTGAGAAATTGAACTATGGACTTTTTTTCAAATTACACCCCTGCATCCCCATCAGAATTTCTTCAAAATTAGAGTCTTGCTAACAGGCATTAGGTTCTATCAAATGGCCATAGTGGCATCAATGCGAATTTAGGTTAAATAAGAGCACCAGGCCATTCAATAAATTTTGCAGAAATTGAACTATGAAAATCTTGTCAAATTACACCCCTGTATCCCCATCAGAATTTCTTCAAAATTAGAATCTTGCTAACAGGCATTAGGGCCTATCAAATGGCCATAGTGGCATCAATGCGAATTTAGATTAAATAAGAGCACCAGGCCATTCAATGAATTTTGCAGAAATTGAACTATGAAAATTTTGTCAAATTACACTCCTGTATCCCCATCAGAATTTCTTCAAAATTAGAATCTTGCTAACAGGCATTAGGGCCTATCAAATGGCCCTAGTAGCATCAATGCGAATTTAGGTTAAACAAGAGCGCCAGGCCATTCAATGAATTTTTCAGAAATTGAACTATGAACATTTTATTAAATTTCACCCTCGCATCCCCATCAGAATTTTTTCAAAATTGGACTGTTGTTAACAGGCATTAGAGCCTATCAAATGGCCATAGTAGCATCAATGCGAATTTAGGTTAAAAAAGAGCGCCAGGCCATTAAATGATTTTTTCAGAAATTTAACTATGGACATTTTATTAAATTTCACCCTCGTATCCCCATCAGACTATCTTCAAAATTGGACTGTTGTTAACAGGCATTAGGGCCTATCAAATGGCCATAGTAGCATCAATGCGAATTTAGGTTAAACAAGAGCGCCAGGCCATTCAATGAATTTTTCAGAAATTGAACTATGGACATTTTATTAAATTTCACCCTCGTATCCCCATCAGACTTTCTTCAAAATTGGACTGTTGTTAACAGGCATTAGAGCCTATCAAATGGCCATAGTAGCATCAATGCGAATTTAGGTTAAAAAAGAGCGCCAGGCCATTCAATGAATTTTTCAGAAATTGAACTATGGACATTTTATTAAATTTCACCCTCGTATCCCCATCAGAATTTTTTCAAAATTGGACTGTTGTTAACAGGCATTAGAGCCTATCAAATGGTCATAGTGACATCAATGCGAATTTAGGTTAAACAAGAGCGCCAGGCCATTCAATGAATTTTTCAGAAATTGAACTATGGACATTTTATCAAATTGCAACCCCTGTATCCCCATCAGACTTTCTTCAAAATTGGACTGTTGTTAACAGGCATTAGAGCCTATCAAATGGCCATAGTAGCATCAATGCGAATTTAGGTTAAAAAAGAGCGCCAGGCCATTAAATGATTTTTTCAGAAATTTAACTATGGACATTTTATTAAATTTCACCCTCGTATCCCCATCAGACTATCTTCAAAATTGGACTGTTGTTACCAGGCATTAGAGCCTATCAAATGGTCATAGTGACATCAATGCGAATTTCGGTTAAAAAAGAGCGTCGGGCCATTCAATGAATTTTTGAGAAATTGAACTATGGAAATCTTATCAAATTACACCCCTGTATCCCCATCAGACTTTCTTCAAAATTGGACTGTTGTTAACAGGCATTAGGGCCTATGAAACGGCGCCGGACCATTCATTGAATTTTTCAGAAATTGAACTATGAACATTTTATTAAATTTCACCCTCGTATCCCCATCAGAATTTTTTCAAAATTGGACTGTTGTTAACAGGCATTAGAGCCTATCAAATGGCCATAGTAGCATCAATGCGAATTTAGGTTAAAAAAGAGCGCCAGGCCATTAAATGATTTTTTCAGAAATTTAACTATGGACATTTTATTAAATTTCACCCTCGTATCCCCATCAGACTATCTTCAAAATTGGACTGTTGTTACCAGGCATTAGAGCCTATCAAATGGTCATAGTGACATCAATGCGAATTTCGGTTAAAAAAGAGCGTCGGGCCATTCAATGAATTTTTGAGAAATTGAACTATGGAAATCTTATCAAATTACACCCCTGTATCCCCATCAGACTTTCTTCAAAATTGGACTGTTGTTAACAGGCATTAGGGCCTATGAAACGGCGCCGGACCATTCATTGAATTTTTCAGAAATTGAACTATGAACATTTTATTAAATTTCACCCTCGTATCCCCATCAGAATTTTTTCAAAATTGGACTGTTGTTAACAGGCATTAGAGCCTATCAAATGGCCATAGTAGCATCAATGCGAATTTAGGTTAAAAAAGAGCGCCAGGCCATTCAATGATTTTTTCAGAAATTGAACTATGGACATTTTATTAAATTTCACCCTCGTATCCCCATCAGACTATCTTCAAAATTGGACTGTTGTTAACAGGCATTAGAGCCTATCAAATGGTCATAGTGACATCAATGCGAATTTCGGTTAAAAAAGAGCGTCGGGCCATTCAATGAATTTTTGAGAAATTGAACTATGGAAATCTTATCAAATTACACCCCTGTATCCCCATCAGACTTTCTTCAAAATTGGACTGTTGTTAACTAATTTTTCAGAAATTGAACTATGAACATTTTATTAAATTTCACCCTCGTATCCCCATCAGAATTTTTTCAAAATTGGACTGTTGTTAACAGGCATTAGGGCCTATCAAATGGCCCTAGTAGCATCAATGCGAATTTAGGTTAAACAAGAGCGCCGGGCCATTCAATGAATTTTTCAGAAATTGAACTATGAACATTTTATTAAATTTCACCCTCGTATCCCCATCAGAATTTTTTCAAAATTGGACTGTTGTTAACAGGCATTAGAGCCTATCAAATGGCCATAGTAGCATCAATGCGAATTTAGGTTAAACAAGAGCGCCAGGCCATTCAATGAATTTATTCACAAATTGATCCCCATCAAAATTTCTTTACAATTTCCGGACAAAATGTAGACGTAACATTTCATAAACTAAAACTTTTATTTTAAAATCAATTTAAAAACCTAAATAAAATGAAGGAAAAATAGTTTTTCTTTAATATCTGCTGGTATCGTAACTTTCGGCTGAAATATATTGATCAACATTGTTTATGAAACCAAAGACACAATCTGCATTATCATTTTTTTTATTTTCGGCTGGCAACTTTCGGCTAACTTAAACAAGGTTAAGTTATACCCTTGACAGACTAAGGTTTAGCTAGACGCGTTTAGTTAAAATAGTTTAGTTAATCTACTACAAAACCAATTAGGTTGACACACTATGAGGCTTAGCAAACCCTGTTTCAATAATAAAATACGGTAGCGCTATGTTTGTCCGGAACCGGTATTAAACAAATGTCATTGTCATTGCTCAGTTCTGAACTACTCCGTTATTATACAGAACTATACAGAACAACGATATTACAAGAAAATCATACAACTTTTATGATGGATTTTTTTGGTTATACATATATTTCTATTAAATCAAAATTATTTAATTTAAAAAAAATTAAATTTTTAATTTTAAATTGGACCAATTTGAAAATAGCTATTGCGAACTCTACTCGATTGTTTTAAAAAAACGCAGCTTTTATTTGTCCTGGTATTAAAATACTCACTCTACGGTAAGCGGAATATAATCAGACAAATATTGATACATAGATGTTTTTTGTATTTTTGGGATCATGGCACTTCTTTAATTAGATTATTTTCTAATAGTTACTTATTACTAATTCTGTCATCTTACAGATTCCTGATTAGCTTAATAGTTTTATTTAATTCTGATTGGGAATAAATTGTAATGGGTTAATTTGTTTAGGTATTGGGGATTCTTAACCTGTGACACATTCATTATTGATATATTTATTACCTTATAGATTCCAGATTAGCTATTTTTGAAACCAGATGTCGTTGTTTCATTTTTATTGTTATTAATAAATAAATTGGTTTATTAGGGATGGTAAGGTTATCCGTTGAAGAGGGGATCCATCCATTTGATACTACAATATTTGGATTCGATTTATTTTATTTTATTTGTTTTATGACAGTCAAATTATAATTAATTTAGTTATAATAATCATTACATTACATTTATTCTATTCAAGAATAATTTAACTATATCTTACAAAATAATGATTCTCTAACGTATAATAATGAAATTTTGTTTCAGGACATTTACTAATTAATCAATTACTTTTAAGGATGTTGATTGCTGATTATTTATATCCCGAAGAACAAAAATAATAGTGCCGTCTTGTGCTTTACTAACTATTGACTACTTAGGTGTCTGTAACCGGGTCAAGTCTATCATACCTAACAACCTTTCATATCCATCCATCTTGTTATATGTAAAAGGGGTATACGGTTGGCCCGGCGTATCCGGGATCCTTGCTTAGTTTTGGCCGTACATTCTAATCAATCAATCAATCACTCTACGGTAAGTGGAATGCACAAATGTGTATATTAATCCAAAACACATCAATTTTTTGACATGATTCGTTTTCGTTACCCACACAATTGTGATGGCAGGCAGGAAAAGGGATAAAACCTTGCCCGGCCAGTATACCCAATTGTGTATACAACTTTTGATTACGAGAAACGAATGTGTCAAACATAGAATTATGTGTAAATTGAAGTCCAGTATGCACATTTGTGCAATAAGTAATTTAATTTTGTTTTGGTCAGAAAAATAACACTAACTATGTATAATAAAAATAAAATAACACTGTGCTTGAATTGCGAACTTTTTTTTCGTTCCAAGCTGGACACCCGGGGGGGGGGGGGTAAACCTAATTCGAGTATGCTGAATTCAATGGTGCTAGTCCCATTTCAAAGTTAGTCCCCATTTTTGAGATATCGCATTCGAAGTGCTCTTAACCTGCACCGACCAAAGTAGCCCGCCTCAATGAAACTTGTACTATAATTTGTTACACATTTATTACAATTTATTACAACAACTCCCGATTTTATTACAGTTACCGTTTTCGAGGAACGAGTGGTCGGTTTAGCTTGTAATTAAACCTACACCGCCAAAATTGTAACTTTTGATGTAGCTGTGATATCGGGATGAATCTTGTACCAGAATTTATTACAAAATAATTACATTGGTTTAATAGTTCAAGATCAACCCTATATCTTGACTAAGGGTAAATTTCACCCCAAAAGGTTATTTATGACAAAAACATCGATTTTACCAATATTAATAAAGTATTACACCAGACCGCCACCAGATATTTACTACCAGACATAACTTTTCGACCTTGTGGAGGGCAAATCAACCTTATACAGGTGTGCAATACCTTATATATGCGTCAGGTTACACGGAATTGGCTCCAAACGGTAAAGGGTTCAAACGTCTAATTTATAGTTTGATTTTATCATTTACAACAATTTATTACACCAGACCGTCACCAGATATTGAGTCAAATGTTACTCCTAGAACCTTGTGGAGGGCAAATCAACCTTATACAGGTGTGCAATACCTTATATATGTATCAGGTTACACGGAATTGGCTCCAAACGGTAAACGGTGCAAACGTCTAATTTATAGTTCGATTTTATCATCTTCAACAATTTATTACACCAGACCGCCACCAGATATTGAGTCAAATGTTACTCCTGGAACCTTGTGGAGGGCACATCAACCTTATACAGGTGTGCAATACCTTATATATGCGTCAGGTTACACGGAATTGGCTCCAAACGGTAAAGGGTTCAAACGTCTAATTTATAGTTCGATTTTATCATCTTCAACAATTTATTACACCAGACCGCCACCAGATATTGAGTCAAATGTTACTCCTGGAACCTTGTGGAGGGCACATCAACCTTACACGGGTGTGTAATAAATTATCTTTGTATCAGGTTACACGGAATTGGCTCCAAACGGTAAACGGTGCAAACGTCTAATTTATAGTTCGATTTTATCATTTTCAACAATTTATTACACCAGACCACCACCAGATATTGAGTCAAATGTTACTCCTAGAACCTTGTGGAGGGCACATCAACCTTATACAGGTGTGTAATAAATAATCTTTGTATCAGGTTACACGGAATTGGCTCCAAACGGTAAAGGGTTCAAACGTCCAATTTATAGTTCGATTATATCATCTTTAACAATTTATTACACCAGACCGCCACCAGATATTGAGTCAAATGCTACTCCTGGAACCTTGTGGAGGGCACATCAACCTTATACAGGTGTGTAATAAATTATATTTGTATCAGGTTACACGGAATTGGCTCCAAACGGTAAACGGTGCAAACGTCTAATTTATAGTTCGATTTTATCATTTTCAACAATTTATTACACCAGACCGCCACCAGATATTGAGTCAAATGTTACTCCTGGAACCTTGTGGAGGGCACATCAACCTTACACAGGTGTGTAATAAATTATTTTTGTATCAGGTTACACGGAATTGGCTCCAAACGGTAAAGGGTAAATTAGACGTTTGCACCCTATACCGTTTGGAGCCAATTCTGTGTAACCTGATACAAAGATAATTTATTACACACCTGTGTAAGGTTGATGTGCCCTCCACAAGGTTCCAGGAGTAACATTTGACTCAATATCTGGTGGCGGTCTGGTGTAATAAATTGTTGAAAATGATAAAATCGAACTATAAATTAGACGTTTGCACCGTTTACCGTTTGGAGCCAATTCCGTGTAACCTGATACAAAGATAATTTATTACACACCCGTGTAAGGTTGATGTGCCCTCCACAAGGTTCCAGGAGTAACATTTGACTCAATATCTGGTGGCGGTCTGGTGTAATAAATTGTTGAAGATGATAAAATCGAACTATAAATTAGACGTTTGAACCCTTTACCGTTTGGAGCCAATTCCGTGTAACCTGACGCATATATAAGGTATTGCACACCTGTATAAGGTTGATTTGCCCTCCACAAGGTCGAAAAGTTTTATCTGGTAGTAATTATCTGGTGGCGGTCTGGTGTAATACTTTATTAATATTGGTAAAATCGATGTTTTTGTCATAAATAACCTTTTGGGGTGAAATTTACCCTTAGTCAAGATATAGGGTTGATCTTGAACTATTAAACCAATTTAATTAATTTGTAATAAATTCTGGTACAAGATTCATCCCGATATCACAGCTACATCAAAAGTTACAATTTTGGCGGTGTAGGTTTAATTACAAGCTAAACCGACCACTCGTTCCTCGAAAACGGTAACTGTAATAAAATCGAGAGTTGTTGTAATAAATTGTAATAAATGTGTAACAAATTATAGTACAGGTTTCATTGAGGCGGGCTACTTTGGTCGGTGCAGGTTAAGAGCACTCGCATTCGACATGTTTTGGCTCTGAGTCAAAATATACCCTCATTTTCACGTTGATAGCTCTTGAACCATTGAGATTTTCGTTATACTTTCTTCAGCAAAATTGTTGCGCAAGTCAAGACCAACAACTTTGCCGAACATATCAAAAGCGAAAAACCACATCTAATTTTTTTTTGTTTTTCATTTCGGCAAAAAACACTGTTTTTATCATTTTTTTGAATTTAAATCAAGTAGAATCGATCGAATAAACATCGCATCGACAAATATAGATACAATAGAAATTATTTAAAAGAAAGTTAAATCGATCCAGTTGACTTTATGGTGATTTTTCCTAAAAAAAAAAAAATCCTAAAAAATTAACATTTTTCTTCTCTTTGACAAAACAATGGCGTGCCGTTGCAATAGCGGATAAAAACCCTGGATTTTTCCAGCCCATCGTTTTTACCAATTACATCGCGTAAATTATACACGTAAATTAAGAAGCATCTGCATCAATATATCAACCATCAAATGTCACTGCGCCGCGCCATTCAATCACAGAAACATAAGAAGGATCAAAATCTCGGATTTTCCTATCCCAGATTATTTTTCAATTTTTTTTTTTTTTTTACTTTTTTGTATGTAAAGTATGTGTGCAAATGTTCGAGTGATGGAAGCCGAATTCAATTCACAAAATTTCTGATATCAAATTTGTGCCGAAAAAAACAATTGCATACGATTTGTCAACGATTTTTCGGAATGTAAGTGCATTCAGCGCGTTGTTGTTGAACATTCCGAAAAATCGATGCCAAATTGATTTTTTTGACAACTAGAAAGAAAAATGTAAACAAACGTGCCGAATGCACTAACATTCCGAAAAATCGTTGACAAATCGAATGCAATTGTTTTTTTCGGCACAAATTTGATATCAGTAATTTTGGGAATTTAATTCGGCTTCCATCACTCGAACATTTACCTCGTTAAGAGGTTTTTTATTTGATATCAATGATTTTGGCACGGCAAATTGAAAATGAATTGAATTGCGATTCGTGTTATTGTTGTCAGTCAAAACAGTTCACACACACTCGATAGCAATTCATTTTTGATTCCTTAAACAATACAATAAAATATACATATTTTAATGTGTTAGTTGGAAACAAAAATTAATGGTATAGGTACCCTTTCGCTGATAATCCATCTTCATGCGATGGGAAGGGAGTTAAGATCTATTTTTGAAAGAAATCATCATAAAGATTAAAAAAAATATCGATGTTATGCAAGGAGACTGTCAAATGTTCAATGTTTTTGGTGATTTTTTCGATCACATCAATTTGTCAGTTTTTTCACTTTTTTTGTTATGAAAAAAGGGTCACTGATAAAAATTCTCTTAGCAATGATAATAATATGACGTATTTATATTTGTTTCATTGTAATACGTTGATTCACAATCATTATGAACCGCAACGGACCGATATTAGGGTGCATTTGAGCCAAAAAATGAAATTTTGCAAAAAATTAGGGTGGCTTTTAAGTTATGGAGGTCAACATCTAAAATATACGAGTTTTCTGAAACAAACGGTTGATGTCATATTGTAAGTGAGGTTTGTGGCTAATAATCCTGAAAATATGAACCAAAAGTTTTGGGCAAATTTTATAGCAATTTGGCCGAATGTGGACGGCCGATTTGGCATTTTTCAGTTTTTTGGCCAAAATGACCTTCAACCTTAATTTTTTGAATTTTTTTTATATGCTATTTGATAGCTGTCTATACCTTTCTAACGATATGCATATGTCCGGGGTAGGTCAAGTAAGTTCAGCTCTGTGAGCGTGGCTAAAATGGCCAAAAATGGCCTTTGAGATGCTGGCCGGGGCCAACATGGCAGCTAAATCAAAAAGTTGTAGAACAAAAGTTGCTAAGTCTTTCAAGTACTACAAACCCTGAAAATATGAGATCAAATGAAAGAAGTACGGACAAACAAACAAACATAATATATACCAAAGCAAGATTATATCGTGACGTCAAAGAAAAATTTCCAAATGTCATAACTTTGGTCAAAATCATCCGTTTCAGACGTTTGAGGTGTCGTTGAATTGGTATTGACGTCTACAATCATAATTTGCTAGTTAAAAAATAATTGGGACACTTTTTGGGGCAGTTTTACGTGAAAAACTAATTTTTTGGAAGTCGAACTCGTATATACGAGTTCGACTTCCAGCACAGGAGGTGCTTTCGTCACTCGATTGGACTGCCGTCTAAAGTGGATTAGGGATTATTAGGATCTTATCAGGATTTTTATCCACTATCGCAACGGCACGCCATTGTTTTGTCAAAGAGAAGAAAAATGTAAATTTTTTAGTAATTTTTTTTTTAGGAAAAATCACCATATAATCAACTGAATCGAATTAACTTTCTTTTAAATAATTTCTATTGTATCTATATTTGTCGATGCAATGTTTATTCGATCGATTCTACTCGATTTAAATTCAACAAAATGATAAAAAAGAAAAAAAACAGTGTTTTTCGTCGAAATGAACAACAAAAAAAAAAATTAGATGTGGTTTTTCGGTTTTGATATGTTCGGCAAAGTTGTTGGTCTTGACTTGCGCAACAATTTTGCTGAAGAACGCATAACGAAAATCTTAATGGTTCAAGAGCTATCAACGTGAAAATGAGGGTATATTTTGACTCAGAGCCAAAACATGTCGAATGCGATATCTCAAAAATGCGGACTAACTTTGAAATGGGACTAGCACCGTTGAACTCAGCGTACTCGAGTTAGGTTTACCCCCTGGGTGCCCAGCTTGTCACATTTTTCAACTAGCACAGTGTAATTAATATGTTATATAATTTATGTATTATCAAATTATTATGCTCCTTTTTAAGAATTCCCATTTAACTTAGATCCGTTAAAATACGGAAGACATACAACCTGTCATTATACACATACACATTTGTGTACGTGGAACTTAAATAGAAGCAAAAAAAATTGAACTCGAAAGGGATTACTCAAAAAGTAAGCGGCATCTATCATTGTATCAGAGCACTAAATGGCATTGTCCTATTTACAAATTTTAACCTTCATTGTTAGATGGCGCTCTCGCTAAACCCATTTTTGTGCGATAAACTTCAACATATTGAGAGATTAGTGCACTAAACTCGTTTAGTTACTGAACCTAAAACAAACCCCGTTTAGCTAATCTCGAAGTTGAAACATTAAGAGATAAACTCGAAAAAATGATTAAACGCGTTTAGCTAATCACTAGTCTGTCAAGGGTATTAAGCTAAGCGGGATTTACGAAAGCAACGCAGCTTATGTTTTGAAAATTATTTTTACACTAAACTTATTCCTTCAGTAGGCCAGAAAAATTCAATTTAAACAAAAATGTTATGAAAATATTTTTCCCCAATTCCCTATTCCCAAGGAAAGCCAGAATAGTGCCACACAGTGCAAATTTTATTGTAAAAACGGCAAGCAGAAAAATTTTCATGTCTGTATGTCGCCTTTTCGCTTAAGAAGTGGCTGTTAAACAATGTTAAACTTGGGAAGGCATTTTTCGAAAATGTACATAGCGGCCGGCATTGCACAGATAATTTCTTTCATAGCCGTGAACTTAGCGTCGTACGACGTTATGATTTAAATATATTTTGTCTCGTTCAAATATAGTATACACCCATCCCTCGCTTTATGAAGTCTCATTTGAATTTTATTTTTGTTCTTAATAAATATACAAATATGTAACTAATTTGAATAAAATAATAGTTATTTATTACTCATTCAGTAATTATTCTTCTCCAATTTTAATTAGTTGTTTTAGTTAAGATTTCAACCAAATACTCAAAAATATACTAAAAATTCGGTTAACGAAATTTCAATTTACGTAGTAACGAATTAATTCGTAAAGCGAGGGATGGGTGTATTCTGATGAACTCAATTCCGACTGTAAATGAATTGTTTTTATTTGTTTTAAGTAAAGCTTTTCCAGATTCCTTAACAAATTACGCGATGTGGGTTACATATATAGGCGACGATGTAGCACCGAGACTACCGGCACAAATAACGTATCAAGAAATGTTACGTTTACCCAGTATGCAATTTTTCCACTGTGTGGAAAAAACTGTTTTAATTCCATTCTAAATTCCGTACTACAAAATATCAAAGACACAAAAATATCGATTTTGGAGAAAAATAATTGTATTTCTCTTTCTATTTCGCGATGATATTATTTTCGTTTTATAAGTTTCGATTGTATCTTTTATTTTTAGTTTCTTCTGACAAGTCGACGTGCACGGTTGCACTACATAATTAGTTTTTTTTCTTTAGTGTTGTGTTTCATTATAATGTTTTTCTATTTGTTAAAGTAAACAATTTTAAATTTAAATTTATAATAATAATTATTAACTTATTTAGTGATCGCGATGTGAAATGCATTTACGTTGAAAATTTTCAATGAATTTTTTTTCAAGATCTCAATATGCTGAAGATTAATAAATGGGTAGCACGTGGCGGATGCAATACAAAACACAATTTATGAAATTTAAATATATAAATAAATTTTCTATGTATGTTTAATTAAATAAAAAATAATAATTACCTTCACAAAAACAAATGATAATAAAATCTTTTTTTCGAATTCAAGTTTTATGTGAAAAATACTAACCAAATCTGTTCTTTTTCGCGCAGAAACGTATTGGGAATCAGTATAGAAAAATGTATGGAAAAATCCCGAGTTTCCGACGAAATTCGACCTTCTTTCCAATTTAATTTTTTCTCTTTTTAGTCGAGATTCACACCCACACTAGAATTTTTGTGACACTTTCCTTTGTCGAGTAGTACGGTTTTCCGTGTGCATAACATGGTTCTTTCCATAGAAAGAGTGTGGTTTTTGAACGCGAATGTAAACGGAATTCCGTCGGCATTGCATATTGGGTATTTACCGATATGTAAATCACAAGAATGATGGCGACCGAGAAGTATACTAATATAGCCGGATATGATATTAATCAAGCTTGTTGCAGCTGTACTGTCAGTGGCAGAAACAAATTTTAATACAAATTGGTCTTAGAAAATTTCAAACAATACTTAGCCGGGCTCTTTTGATGTAAGCAAAATACTCGCAAGTACTTCTAGCTAATCATAACTACTTAATAAAAAGAATTATTTTTTTAAGGTCCCCATTCACCTGCAAGCGAGCTTCGTAAGCGTGCTTGGCAAGCATACTTGATAAGTTCCCACACAGTACACAAACTTGTAGTGCAAGCCTTATTTCTATATGACAACGTCAAGATCAAAGAGTAAAATTTTGAAAAAAAAAAAAATTCTATTGTATGTAGCTCTAATTTTACTAATTTTAATTTTGGTAACTGAGTCGCCAAAAAAACGAAAACCAAACAAAATTTGGATGAAGGAATGGCGTAAAACACGACCTAGGTTTTCTTATAAAAACCTCCTCGAGAAGCTACTGTTATCTTTGGCTGGAGATTATCAAAAAATTTCTGCGTATGAAATTTCAGAGCTTTTACCCCGATAATAGTAAAGCGAGATACAGATTTAAGTGCTGCGATATAACCAGCTGAAAGGGTTTTCATTACGATTTTTTGCAACAGGATCATAGACACATGTGATGCTTTGATTTCAATGTAAAAATTATGATGATCAAGTTGTAATGTAAAATTTTAATTTTTTAATTTTAATTTTTTAAGATATTGTCACTATAATTGGAAAAATGTTCAGCATTGACAAATAAATTTGGGGTTGAAGTTGACCTCGGAGACGATAAAATGGGCTCACATTAGAGGAAGATTGGAAAATTAGTTTTTTTCGTTTCTATTTGTAGAATATCATGATGGTTTTCGCTACGATTAAAATGGTCACAACCCTTATGCAGCTGTCTTATACAGGTCTACGCCAAACGTTCCATTATATTTTACCAAAAAAATTGTTAAACTAGATTTGAAACTTAAAATACCGGAAGCAGGTGAGTCTGGCTGTTTTTTATCCGCCAGTATATCTGCTTTTTGCTCGTGGCAGTTGAAACTTTAACAATTTCAAAATTAACTTTATATATGTACCTGCTTAGTTCAGGTCGATTGATTTTTTAGAAAATATATATTTTCGTAAACAAATCATTGCATGCAAAATGTGGCACTATAGTTTGATAAAAGCTTACGAGGTTGAAAATAAAAAAAAAATGGAAAATATCTTGAATGATTTTAAGCATATACATATCATCATTATATATATCATCTATTTGTTGTGTAAAAATTAAATTATAACTTTACACAATATTAGAAAATCTCAATTTAAAATGGAAAACTGTGAAAATGACAACTGAAAAACAATAATAAAAATCAATAATCTACAGTGTCTACGAATATTCTACATAACATACTCTACGAATTCTCGACATTGTCTACATCAAAATGAATTGTCTACGCCATTTTCGACAACAACATATCGAAAACTCGGAATACGCGTAGACGCACAACACTGCAGTGCCAGTTGAGAAATAAGTACAGACCATGGCATCGGAGGTGATAGATAGTTTTCTTTTCTTCTCAAACTGACCATTTCCTTTTTTAATTAAATTTGAATTTCATTCCAAATATACTGACGTGAAATAATTACTAAAAAAATCCTAAGTAAAAATTGCTTGTGTGTATTAGTGGTTATACACGAAAAACAAACATTTAGGCGTAAATAATTTTTTAAATTTTTTTACAAAATTCCACCATAAAGTAAACAAATTGTAAATTTTCAATACGTATATCTCCAAATTCTACCGTACCAATATATTTAAAATACCATTAATTATAAAACAATTAATAATGTGATATAAAAACATTATGCTAAATATCGTAAATAGATAAACTTAAAATTAAATTGAAGTTTGTTGAATTTTTAGATTTCATAGATACACTAGTCAAAATTTAGAGAAATGCTCATCAATTTCGCCATGCATTTATGATTCTAAAATCTAATAAACGTAATGATTTTAAGAATTTTTTTCATAGTTCGAGCACGGGCAAATATGGCCCCGAAACGTGTGAGTTATGATTTACAGTTTTTTTGCAATATAACTCACACGTTTCGGGGCCATATTTGCCCATGTCAGAACTATGACAAAATTTTGAAAATTAACATGGACATTGTCATTTTATATATCTTTCTACAGTATTCAATCTGTTGTTAGTTCTTAATTGGAAAAGCAGTGTAAATTCTATCTAAATTAATATCGTATATCATATCTGAGTGAACTTTTACTTCAGTTCTTCTCTTTCACCATCACGATATTTTATTTCCTCATCTGTAATTAGATGGTGGTTGATGATTCAATAAAATTATTATATTGGTAAAAAGTAAAGTTGATGGTGGATGGTCAAAAAATTAAATTGATATTTTATACGGCTAACCGAGAAACATAGTGGAATTGATGAGTACTTGGCAACATTTGTAGCAAAGTTTAGTTGTATATGTTTTTTATGTTTAAATTTAATTTTAATTTTTTAATTCGTTTGTATCAGCTAATTTCCATATGTTTTAAAATAAGAGTTTCCCTAAAATATCTTCTCGCCTAAATGTTCGCTTTTAAGACTTTTTTCACTAACACTAGTATACCTAGGATTTCGTTAGGAAATATTTCACGGCTGTGTGTAGGAGTGTGAAATTTTTCCTAAACCTTTCCTAAAAATTTTTTACACTTAGGATAGATCTAGTAAATATTTCACGCGCATCCAAATATTACATTTCGGTTTTTTTGGTGTTGGTGTTGGATAAGCTCTGGTTTGCAATTGATCCCTACATCACAAGTGCCTTTTGCAGAAATTTATCAATCCTCTTTCATCCTTGAGTATACGGATAATAAGAAAAGAGCACAGCAAGACAGAGAGAAACCATTGTATAGAAAAACCCGTGGCAGGGAGGTAACGACTGTAATTGGAATTTTAATGGACTGCATATCCCATGAAGAATGAGCTTCAAAGCTCAAAATGGGAGGTGTGTTGCAAATCTAAATTGTAATGTGAATGAATGAATAAATAAATAGAAGCACATAAAGTTGCCTCAACTTAGACATCACAAAAGCAACAAGCACAAGTTCCAAAAGCATCTTCTGGTATTGGCATATAAATGTGATCGGTGAAGGAGTAGCCTTATTACTTATCAAAGCAACTATCGAGGAAGGGGTTATGTCGACAAGTAATAAGGATACCTTCACCGACGATCCGGGTGTCGAAGCAATGAATCAGCTTGAAAGCCATTCTAAAAGCTTTTATTGGTCGCGATATCCTCTTCAATGTCTGAGATATTCGGAACAGTATAGACACCCTTATTTATCGATAAGAGTATTAAAGTTCCATTGCACGATCCACTGCTTACTGCAAGTACACATAAATACAACTCCACGGAGCTCGGTACTCGATTCGATAAATGCCCAGTTCTACAGGCAACACACGAAAATATACCCTTATTGCAATTCAGTTCAGACCAATGACGAACAACGGTTTATAAATGTCAAATGCAATCACACAAATATAATAAACTAACACTTAATAAAACTTATTAACTATACAATGTATAATCACTCAACAGATAAAACGGCATTAACTTTATGTAAAAATTGAAACAAATAAACAAAATTGGTTTTAATAATTTATTTAAAATTAATTTTAATTACACAATACATTTTTCACAAGCATATACCAATAGGACACCGAGATTTCATTTAAAAGTAGCCGAACCCGAAACAAAAATCGAGCCAAACACGAAATGAGAACCCAAAACAACATCTATTGACGATTATGAAATACATGCCAATAATAATACTAAAAAAGTACACTGTTAAATTTAAAAAAAATCCAATTGGATTTGCCTTGTAGTGACAACATTTTTAGATAATCATTATCATTTATATTAGAGAAGTCCCTGAGTCCCTAACAGTCTCGTTGTAAACATCAAACAATTTTCCAACAATATTAGATAAACACGGGAAAATTGTGATAGAATTTACTAAAGTTTTTTTTAATTCTAAAGAAAGCTCATTCCCGTTTACGCCAAAAAAAGGAACAAAATTTTTTTTCAAAAAAATACCCAAATTTGAACGCTTGGTGAAATAACACCTTTCAAAAAAATAATCTTACTTCGAATTGAAGGAAATTTTTCTTCTTTTCGATACTGGAATCCCTTTTATTTCAGTTATTCGCGAAAGCTATACGAGAATGTGCGCCATAATTAATGGGGATATCAAAAAAAGAACCTCTATTAATTCATTAGCTTATTATGTCGAGAATTCACCCAGTAACATTATTTCGATTATCAATGTTGATCTAAAAGTTTTATACTCATGGATCTGAATATGCATCTATTGGATGAAATTTTAACATTGAACCAGCTGACACGTTTAAATATATTGGTGTTCACTTCGACACTTGTCTTAATTGGAAAACGCACGTTGTTAATTAAGTCACCAAATTTGGTCCAACCAAAACCCTAATAAGAAGGCAAAACAATATCTATATTGAAATGCGAATAATTTTAGGCTTATTATAGCCAAACCCAAATGCCCATTGAAAAATTTTGACTTTTTTTAGCAGAGCCCAAATCAAAAATCTGACTAAAATCGAAATTAGAACGCAACGTTTTGTGCGAAGAGAACGTACCGATAACAGAAAATTATGTTCGATTATAGTGACTAATGTCAATGCACCTATAGCGGACCAGCCAGTACTGGGACGAGATCACAAAATCCGAAAGGATAAATCAATTGTTTCAAAATATTTCAATGAACAAACGGAAAAAATTTCGCAAAATAGTCAAAGTTGGCCTTGATTAACGGCAAAGCGTTTGTAAACGGAACGTTTTTAAACGGAGTTCCGGTAGAAATTGAATTTCGAAAATCTTCTAGCAGATTAGTCATTGCTCTGAAATTATTATAGAAATTCCATTTATGCGTCACACCACAAATCGCTATGGCAAATTTTAATAGTTTTAATTGAGTATGTTAAAAAATATTTTTGTATCCGTTTGAATATTCCCGTCGTATTTTATAATATCACCCAGGTACTGTACCATATCAGAGCCACCTAGATATAAGAGCCGTAAGATTGCGCCATTTTTTATCGTACGAGTACCTTGAAATAGAGGGAAAGCTTTCGTTCTTTCTCATTAGAATCAGCTTACATTAATATTTTTTTAAATCGATTTTTTGTAAATAACAACCGAAATGATCAATTTGAATTTGCAGTTTTAATATAATAACATTTTAATTCGTCCCATAAATAAAAGCATGTTAAACTAGCCCAGTTTTTCATCCCAGCAAAAAAAAATCCTCTCAAAATTATGCCTCTCTTTAATTGATTTTCATTAATTAAATACTGAATACAAATGGCTGATTTTCAAATATGTGTTTTTTGAATATGTTCTTAATCGTATAAAATAAAAATTTTAATCACTCAATCAAATTTTCAATCACAAATATTAATTCAAAAATTGGCTATATTTTACATTGGTTCTAATGGAAACATAGAAATAGTTTCCCCTCTAAATAAAATAAACATTTTAATATTAACGCTCTTTAAATCGTAGATGGCTCTGACCATATACATCGTAATATTTTTGTTGTAAGTTTCTTTTCCCAACTGTAGATGGCAGATTTGTTCTTAAAAATTAATAATCCAAAACATAATGAGCTCGGAAGGCGTAAGAGAGTGCATGTTATTTTTTTACCACAAAAATGTCACTTGTTTTTTGTGTGGTACATAGACGTGTAATGTGAAATGTTGAACGCATCATTTAATAATAATAGAATAAATTAATTCTTACCAATGATCTGTATTATAATTTTGAATTGAAGAATTTACTGCTTAATTTAATTCACCGGAAATGATGATTCACGAAAATAAAATTTAAAAAAAATCCTTTATTTGACTAAACTGCCATCTAAAGTCAAAGATCAGAACATTGGTGACATAAAATGACGCCATATAGCAACAATTTTAAAACAATGAGGCCATTATTATTTTAGGTGGATTGAGTAAAACAATGTTCTTTACATTATTCAAGTTGAAAATATGAGTATTACCGAATTTTGATATTGCGAGCTCAGAGATGTCTCACTCACATAGCTTACAGAGTTCGATGTGTCAATCAGAACAGAACTTAAGTCCAGGCGCCCGTCGAAAAGCATGATCATTAATGGTGAACATTGATTATGCCTGAAAATGAGGATGGGCCTAAAGGCAATGGTTTTCTAAAGGCTCAAACACAATATGACCGTTTGACACATTGTGTTAGAGCCTCAAGTCTCTAAAGAAAAATTAGCACAAATTTTATTTGAATATGGCACATACAGTTCTCGGACTCGATTAAATTAAACACACAAAAGATTATAAAGGTATTCTTAAACGACAAATAAATAATTGCCAAAATCGAAGAATCGTTAAGTAATGCATTTTGAAGTTGTGGCAATCTGCTTATTTTAAATGGTCAATCCTATCTAGGTGTTCTGGTAAATATCAATTTAATGTCCTTTGAACTCCAATCGATACATCTAATAATCCATTTATGCATACTCTAACATAGACCATCCCCGACGGACCAAAATTCCCTTCCTATCTAAATACAAGTTTTACTCAAAGTCAAAATGGCATTGCGATCGATTATATCGTACCGAATATAATTACTTCTCAAGGTATTAATAGCATTTCTTATGGTCGATTATACAATTACCACCATTGACTATGCACACCACATTAAAAATTAGTAGTAGAATCCACACTACTAGTTCAATTTCCTCAATTCTTTATTAGAAAGGGCCATCTAGCCGTCTAGCCGAAGTAACGTATTTCAGAACGACAAGTTCCGTGAAACTATAATAGCCAAGCTATAATTAGAAGATATTAACTAGGAAGACAGTGTAGTATCACATACTAACAGAACACACAAAACACCTTAATATTATTGATATTCCCTTCCGGATGCAGCTAATAATCGAACAAATAAAAATAAACACATCTCATATTGAACATTGTTATGCACATATCAGGCGGAAACTTAAATAAGATATCGACGTTATTAAATAGCGAATTACAGACTCTATAATATATATTTAAGATGATTACACGTTTCTGGCACTGAGAACACAATTAAACACACATAACATAAAGTAACGCAAAAAGACCAAAACCGCACATACGAGAAAATAGCAACCGGAAACCACCAAACAATAAAATGACCGGGCACTATCTAACACGCAAAAATTTTAGCAAATTTGAATAAAATTACCATTATTTATAAAACCAATAACACAAAAAAATTTTAAGTATAAATAATTTATTCCATGCATAATCCTAACGTTTTGACGTGACCGATATATATTCCGATATGTATTAATTCACACGCTTAAACTTAAGACTTCTGAAATCACCAAAAAATTATTTCGTAATGATCAACCATCCAATCGAACAGCTACATATAAGTACGAGCTAATATTTGTTTTTTAAATTTTTTGATTAAATTAACTTAATTGAATTTTAAATTTTAATTTTTTTAAATTGACTTTGTGTATTGAGTAGTGTATGCGCTCACAATTACAAAACTCAAATGAAATGCTGACTACAATATTTTTTCGTGATATGTTATGGACGTACCGCGGTTTTAGCTAAACTAAGCTAATAAAAACTATAAACAAAGTTCTATTGTTTAATATACATAGAGGCGACTAACACAAACGCGCATGCATGACTAAATTAATACTTACAAAGTCGCTTTTATTGTTTGAGAGTTGGTTCGATTTCCGATCAGTACTATGCCCCTTGAAAGATTCAATTGTTTTGTGTTTGTTATAAAAAATAGGGTGCCACAAGATTTAATGCTCAGATTAATCGCGGGTTTTTATTCAATTTGCAATTGCCTGCATTATTGTTAAATCCTAGAAGTTATCAACCAAAGTATTCTGCTTCTGGTTAACAATGACAAACGAAAGATTGATTTACTATTACAACTAATCAATAAACCGTTCGTAAGTAATTAACTTGTGAGTATATGCTCAAAGAAATGCAAATTTGTTAGCCAATAGCAAAACTGCAGAAGCTAACTTAAACTGTCAACAGGTTGTAGCAAAAGTTCCGGGATATTGCGCGCAACTTTCGGAATTTAAACATTATAAAACTTGTTATCAAATTAACGTTAAACAAATAAAAACTTCTATTAAACTGATAACAATAAAATCAATTAAACAAATTACTACAAATATTCAAAATTACCTCCAACGGTTTTAATACTATGCACAATCGCTTCACAAATAATATTACGCTTTCGCCAATTAGGCTTTTGTGAGATTAGTGACATCTATGTTTAAGTAGTAGCATTAGAAGTAGTTGTATAGCAGTTTAGAGGTATTGCACATTGTGGCAGATTGGTTACGATTGTTCGCGGACATTCTGGAATGTTCAGCGCGATATATCAATCATGATGTGATTAACACGGGAGCGAGTCTTACAAGCGAGTCTTAGCTAGTGCGGCATGCGATAGAATAAAAGCAAAAGTGAGTAGCGGGAAAATTATAAGTTTTGTTAAAACGAAAATAGTGGTATATTTAAAAATAGTTGTAAATAGTTAAATAAATTAAAAACTAATTGTGGACATTAGTTATTGTAGTGTTTATTGACTAGTGGATATTGAGAAAATTATTGTGGGAATATTCGGAAATAGGAGCTTGGTGTAAGTTTCTGAGAGATTATTTTTGTTATTTTCGGCAGAATCGTAACAATACTATAAGGGAAATTGATGAAACTTATCGCAGTAGGCTTACGCAATAGCAACTCGCCACTTTTGTTGTTCGATTTGTAAAATAGTTTCAGGGATCGACTCAAAATCCCGAATCACAAAAGACCGAATTATCAAAATCCCGACAAAAAAAATCCCGACTTTCAAAATTGCGACTTTTAAAATCCCGACTTTCCAAATCCCGACTTTCAAAATCCCGATTTTCAAAATCCCGATTCTCAAATCGCGATTTTGTTACAACCTTAAAGATCCCGACAGTCGGGCATAAAATGAGTTACCGACTATTCCAGTACGACCATTAGTTGTTGATTGAAAATGCTGAGCAATTTAATGATAGAAATACGTTGGGCTGGGGTCGTTTGCCCGACTTTCAAAATCCTGACTTTCAAAATCCTGACTTTCAAAATCCCGACTTTCAAAAGACCGACTTTCAAAATCACGGCTTTCAAAATCCCAACTTTCAAAATCACGATTTTCAAAATCTGAATTTTCAAAAGCCTGATTTTCAAAAGCCCGATATAAAAAAAATATGAATTCGGGCGCCCGCGGACCAACCGGGCGCCGCGAGCGCTCGAATTCATTTTTTTTTAAATCGGGCCTTCGAAAATGTTTTGTAATGAGTGCAATGTATAGTAACGGGGTTGGGTACGATTCACCAAATTCAAAATTCCTAAAACGAAATTCTAAAACAAAGCTTCCAAAAAACAAAATTCCAGAAACCACAATTCACAATTATGTACCACTTTTTTCACTAAATAAAATATCTCAGCGAAATAAAATATTAAAAGTGATCCTTAAAATGGCAAATTGATTGATCTCCGAAGTAAAAGAACTCGATATATGAAATCTTGAAATTTAACAATAATCCGACTATCCGCGATTTCGTCCACTAGTAACCAACACTTTCGGTTGTTTTTCTAATAGCTTAGGTCATACTGAGACTATATGGAAAATTTGGGAAAAATTAATGGACTCAGTATGACCTAATACTGAGACTATACGGAAAATTAGAGGAAAATTCATAAACTAGAATTTTCGTTAGAATTTTTTGATTTTCTGCGGCCAAGTAAGTGATTTTCAGTTTTTGGCCAATATCTCAAAAACTTCCACTAGTAACCATTACTTTTGGTTGTTTTTCTAATAGCTTAGATCATACTGAGACTATATGGAAAATTTGGGGAAAATTCATGGACTAGAATTTTCACTAGAATTTTTTGATTTTTTGATTCCCCAAATTTTCTATGTAGTCTCAGTATGACCTAAGCTATTAGAAAAACAACCGAAAGTATTGGTTACTAGTGGATGAAATGGCGGATAGTCGGATTATTGTTAAATTTCAAGATTTCATATATCGAGTTCCTTTACTTCGGAAATCAATCAATTTGTCATTTTAAGGATCACTTTTAATATTTTATTCCGCTGAGATATTTTATTTAATGAAAAAAGTGGTACATAATGAATGAAAAATTTCCGCTGGTAATTACATAACAAAATTAATTTTCTTTAGAGATAGTGCTGCCGCTTGTGGCGAGTAGCACAATCTCTTATTTTCCGCTGTCAAAATTCCGCTGTTTTATACAGGATCAAAAAATATCCATGGGTATAAATTGGAATTTTGTTTGGAAATTTTATTATAATTTATAATTAGAAAATCTTTAATGAACAAACTGTTGTACGTTTGTAGGTGAAGGGGTAGGAAACGAGGAAAGAAACGACGAAGAAAGAATTGGAAACGAAAGAATCAAAGTGTTGAGTGGCGGAATGGGGATCATGTTTGAGTAGTAGTTTCTAAGAACAATTAAATTAAATTTAATATATTGAATAATAATTTCAAATAATTAAATTTAATAATAATAATATAATAATAATTATTAAATTAATTGACATAAGTAAATCAATTAGAATTTTTGTGAAATGCTGCAAATATTATTAAACTAATGAAATAATGGAATTTTGTATATTATTATTATTATTATTATTATTATTATTATATGGAATTTTTTTTTTAAATAAATAAATTTTATCAATTAGAATTAAAAATTTTGATTTTTATGTTATGGAATTTGAGCCGGAAAGTTTAAATAAAATTTCCATTCCGGAAGATTTTGGACGGAATAAAAATATTTTATTAGGGACATGGATATTTTTGATGTTGCTAGCAGAGACTGAATGCTTGCTCATGAACGGTACATTCGAAGTTGTACAGTCTATAATGAGACAGTTATTCTTGATTTATAAAAGAAACTTACCCGGAGATGTTCTATGAGCTTTGTAAAATTGCTTGTGATTGGCTGAATACAAAGGATGCCTTTTCCATTTCGGCCAAATATTATAGAGAAAAGTACAAGCTGAACACCTTCATGTTTAATTTGGAAACGATGAATCTTTTAACATGCAAATTCGCATGTTGATAAGCTTAGCATTCGTACCTCCTGAAGAGGTTTCCGTGTATTTTGACACGATCAAAAACGAATTTGATCTAGACGCCAAGCAAATTGCCAAATGGTTCCAAACAAATTATATAAGGTGTGTTCCATGGAGATAATATCCCTATAACACAAAACTCGGTTGAGGCCGGACACGCCCGACTAAAAATAGTAATCAGAAGATCTCATCTTGGGGTCTATAAGTTAATCGAAGAATTGGCAAAGGAGATGATGATATGCAAAACACACATTGAGAAATGGAAAGCTGGTGATTGCGTCCCACTAAAAAAATGCCAAAAGAAACAGCAAAATTTTAAATGTTGTTGTAAATAGAAACCATTCTGAGAAAGTTAATTATTTAAAAAATATTGTTCATGCTATAAAGTTTTATTAATGGCGCTTCAATTTATTTTATCATTAAATATTTCATCAAAAACCCAAACGTTCTTTTCAGGACGACCAAAAAGTTAGTTGGGATTTTAAAAGTCGGGACTTTTTTTTGTTGGGATTTTGAAAATTCGGTCTTTTGTAATTCGGGATTTCGTACCGACGCGAAATACGTTCAATTTCAATTTCACTATTATCATTTTGATGAGGGATACCATCGTATTCCCGAATATTTTATTACCAAAATGACGTTTTTGACTAGATCAAAAATTTACTAGTAGGCAGTTTCTCAAATACCAAATTGCCAAAAATAACGAAAAATATCCCAAATCACCTTTTGTAGTTTTTTGATTTTTCGGTCGAAAAAAATAATCTCAAAAAAAAAATTGCATATACCTTAAGAAAAATTATCTAATGATTTCATTTTTTCAAATCTTCCAAAAATAGAACCAAATGAGTCGGAAACTGCGCGCGCAAATTTCGACTCATTTAGTTTTATTTTCGATAAATTTTGGGATTTTTAATTCGATATTTTTGTTTTTTAGAGATTTTGTGTTCGAGCAATTTTTTTTTTGGTAAATATATTTTTCGTATTATGAGTTTTGAGATTTTTGTTGTTTGGATTATTATTTTCGGGATGGCATTTTGTCATATTTTTTTCGCTAATAAAATTTTTGGCGTTTCGATACCAACTCTTTTGATGATGATTGTATGTACTAATTGAATTAGACGGCTTGGGCTCGTTTTCCCGAATTTCAAAATTCCGAAATCAAAATCTCGAAATCAGAATCCCGACTTTTAAAATCCCGACTTCAAAATCCCAACTTTCCAAATCCCGTTCTTGAAAATCCCAAAAATCCCGACTTTCAAAATTACCACTTTTAAAATCCTGACTTTCAAAATCCCGATTTTCAAAATCCTGATTTTCAAAAGCCCGATTTTCAAAAGCCCGATTTTTTAAATTTTGACCGGCATTTTGAAATGCAATAATTGTAGCTAACGGCTTCAATAACTCTTACGGGGGGCTTCAGATTTGAACTTTCGGGGACGTAGGAGCCGGGATCAGCAAACATGTTGCACTGCGTCCCAACTTTTGTCGGGATTTTTAAGGTTTCAGCACAATCGCGATTTTGAAAATCGGAGAGTTTAAACACAGATAATGAAATATGTAAAATGCGTACGAATAATAACCAAAATTATTTGAAATGTGTACGTGCTAGTGTTAAAAAGTGTAATAAAGTGTTTTAAAAATATATTGTAAATTTTATAAATTTTTTGGAGAATTTTTAAGGTCTGTAATTTATTCGGAATGGAAAAAGTGAAAGACATTAGTAGCGTGGATAAAATTAAATTAGAGACTTTATTAAAAACATGTATGCGTTCGAACCGTCAAATTGCAATAATGCAAAAAGTTTATTAGCATACAGTCCACCGAATAGCCGCATTAATTTGAAAAAATATTCCGTTAACATCGATTGTTCGCAGTCATTGCCGTGGTGTTTCTCAAACCACCGAGAAAGACAACCACCTAATTGTAAAAACAGCACTCCAAAATAGATAAAGTTCTGCTAAAGAGCTGCTAAATAAATTTAAGTGCATAATATTAACATATCTGAGCGCACGATGCGATCACGATTGTACTCTGCCGGAATCAAAAATCGCAGACCAGCCAAGAAGTCCAGGTTGACAACAAAAATGGAGAAAACATTTATAATTTTTATAATAAATTTCATTTTTACAACTCACAGCCTCTTTGCAACAGGTAGTCTTCAGCGATGAACCCCGACTTGAAGCAAAGACAGAGAGTGTTGATTTCGTTAGACGAAGACCCAAAGAACGTTATAGTGATGAAGCTGTACAGAAAAAAATTAAACACCTACCATCAGTGATGATCTGGTTATGATCTGGTCTATTTTGTGGTGGGCGCTATGAATCAAGTACAATATAAAAAGTTTGTGGAGACTGTATTTTTTCCTTACTTAAACTCACTCTATGAAGAAAAAGGGTCACGCAGGATGGAGCACTGTGTCATACAGCGTATGGAACATGTTGAAAAAGATTGTGTACTTATCCCCGAACCCAACAATAGCTGTTCTGAAAGATTATATTCACAGACATTGGCAAGAGAACGCAAAACTACAAAAAGTGGAAAAAACTTGTATTTCCAGTATGCCAGCTGAGTTAGTGCAGTTATTAAAGCCAAAGGAGGATTAAAAAAAATATTAATTTAACATGTGATTGTGGAACCGATTCAACAACATCTAAATGGATATGTTTAAATCCATCTAAATTTGGAAAATCCTATAAGAGGGTATTTGGTGTAGCGTTGCACTTTGCCTTTTTTGGCAAGTAAAACAAATCTCAGCCACTAGATTACATCTCTGCTAATGCTAGGTCAAAAGCATCTTCGGATGACTAGTTTTCTTGTTATTCATACAGATGGATGTGGTATATTAAGTAGACTCTCGAAAATGGTTCATCGTAATTTCTCTGGAATGTAATGGCGATTGTAATGTAGGAAATCATAGTAAATTTGTAAATCGGGTAAAGGAAATTTTTCTAATTTCCACGCGTCGATTTGTATAACTAGGGAGTAAGTGTTTTGGTTCTAGATTATATTCTTGAGCTTTTGCGATTATTGTGAGAGTGTGTCAGTAGCCACATTGTCCATAAATGTCTGAATCTTATGTTGCTCATGTATATTGATTATGATCAAAGCTACCATAAAACATACACCAAGGGTAGTTACAGGGGGTTTTTCTAACACTTTTGTAAAAAACTGAAAACATTTCACATTAAAATGACTTCAGAAATGTAAGGAGTGCTATCAACGATGGCGTTTTTTGGAATGGGTACAAAGAGCCGAATGTCAAAGGGCCGAATATCCAAGGGCAGAATGTCGAAGGACCGATTCGGCCCTTTGATATCATACCGATAATGATGATTATGGTAATTTTATTATATTTTGGGAGCTTGCTATACATACGCAAATCGTTTTTAAAAGAAAATTAACTTTTTTCGCTTCAAAACGTTTAAACATATATTTTCTCTTATTTTTCATTAATTCTTTGATTTTTCATAAAACTTTCCGCTGAGAATTATTAATTTGTATAACAATTTCAAAAATTTGTTTCGAAAAATATCAGTAGAAAAAATTTCATTTTTGTCATCGTCATGCCTCTAGCGGTGAACAGCAAAACATATTTTTTCTGTTGGAAATTTTGTGCTACTTAAGCGCGCTTAGATGATGAAAAAACGTTGGCCCATCAAAAAAAGAAGAGTTTGGTATATTAAAATTTTCGTATGACAAGAAAAGAATATCATCGTGCAAAAATTTTGCTGTGCGCTTTTGTCGTTTTTTGAAGCAAATGCTGCCATAAAATAAAAATACTACCATAAAATATAATCGACCCGAGTATATTTTATGGCAACAAAAATTATTTATGGCAGTTTATATTTCTTTCTCAATTCAACTAATGCTTTAATTCCATGGATAACATTTGCTGACAGCAGTTTTTTTGCTGATAATACGCAAAAAAATTTTTTTTTTTAAATTTCATGAGAGTGACAAAAAACAGAAATATTTTTTATTTCATTTTATAGTAAAATTTTATGGTTTTACATTTTAGCATAACATAAAAATTTCATAAAATATTTAATTTGTACATTTTCGTACAGTTCGAATTTTAATATTTATACCACAAAAAACCACTAACGTTAATAAATTTCAACCCAAAAAAAAAATATAAATCGACATTTGAGTATCAAAATGGCGAACAACTTATTTTATATGAGTGTGAGAAAAATTTCTTATCTCTACACACATTTTTTGTAGATGTGTAAAAAATGCTGCCATAAAAAATACTCCAATTTACATTTTTTATGGCAGCATTATGGCAGTAAACTTCCCCTATCACACTTCCCCTCTCAGCAAAATTAAGTAATAGTAAGTAATATCTATATGTTTTCATTGCTTTTATTTTTTGCTGACAGCAGTTTATTTCCATGGAATAGAGCCTTAAAGCGAAAAATTTATATTGCGTGCAACTCTAAACACACAGCAAACATTTTGCTGGGCCAACATTTTTTCATCATCTAAATCGTGCTTAATTCAGCATGGTGATTATGTTATATTTGGTATTGCTTAGCGAATGCGAGCTATATTTTCAAAAAAATTCTTGAGCTATAGAAATACAATTGGGCATTCTTCAGGCCAAAAAAATTTGGAGGCGTTTTAGGTTTCATGAGAAGATTGCCTAATGTTGGTAAATATCTCTGCGAGTTTTAGAATGAATCGGTGGTAATAATTTACCATATCGACAAATTGTTAAATTTCCATGCTTTTGAAGTTAGACCTAAACTAGTCCTAAATCAACAAAAACAAACGAAAGTGTGTTTGTATTGGGAAAAATTAAATAAAAATGACATTTAAGCGAAATAATGAAATATTTGAAAAGTTTTCCAATTAAAATTATTCTTTATAAAAAACATTTCTCGAATTGGCGTAGTTAAAATAAATAATATTTTCCGTCCAAAGAATATAATATTTGCTTCAAAAACTGAATATCTCGAGAATTCGCCTGATTATCACCTAGTTCCGTATGATTTTCTGAAAGATTAGAACTTCCGAACCTCTAAACCATTTAAAAACCATGCATGTGAAGTTAGACCTAACCAGTAAAGAACTAATTTTAAGACTAGCTTAGCACAATCTGCACACGCTTGTACACGCGTTTAAAGTTAAAACTAAATTAATCCTAAATGAACAAAAATTACAAAAAGTGTAAATGTATTGGTAAATAAAGCAATGACATTTAGGCGAATTAACAATTGACATTTTAGGTAATATTTATTGTAAGATTTTCTAAGATATTGAATATCTCGAGACCTAATATGTTTATCAAGAATGTTATCATGTTTTTCTGATACTTCTAGATTAGAACTATCTATATTCCAAGCCATTAGAAAAGCTAATTATTTTTGGGTGTACAAATAATTTTTTTGCTAGATTTCAAGATATTCAATTTCTTAAGAAAGTCCCAAATTCTCAGGTTACTAAAATCTAGCAAAAAAATGATTTGATTGCGAAAAATTATTAGCTTTTCAAATGGCTTGGAATACAGACAGTCCTAATCTAGGACCTATCAGAAAAACATAATAACATTCTTGACAAACATATTAGGTCTCGAAATATTCAATTTCTTAAGAAAATCGTAAATTCTTATATACCATCCTAATAAGTGTTGAACTTCTAATAATTTGTTATAAATTGAAATTGGAATTACAAACGTTCACAAATTCAATGGTTCGCGTAAATGACATTCTTGTTTTACTTTTTAGCCTATATACAAATTTTTGTTTGTTTTTGTTGGTTTAGGATGAAGTTAGGTATAACTACAAACGTATTTATTTATTAAGTTTCTATCAGTGCAGACCCACCTAATAAACGCACCCTTGATCAGGAAACTTTACTCGAAATAGTACCCAGCAAAACAAGCAATCAAAGCAACATCGTGACCTCATATAATTTCGCCCATAATTAACAAAAAATACCTACAATGGAACACTTTCATCACTTTCCAGGCTTAAAATCTCCTCTTCGATCTGATTGTACATGTACTTTGATAGTTCAGCTCCTATTTCCAACAATCCAACGATAACAATAAGCTGCCTTGTGTGAGTATTAACACTAATAGTAGAAATATTTTTGTTCTCTAGCCTTACATTCGCCTCAGTACTCTAGTTGGCACCTATCAGCTTATAGTGGAGGCTGTTGATCTACTTGTGTTTAACATTATTGATAGGATGGTTTTTTGTCGCATGGAAGATAGCCTTTTAGTAGTTGTTGACTTGAATTTGCCGTATCTTATGTGGTCGCGCTCGGACCAACCATTACATACTATGAACGCACACACTGTAAAGAAAGCTTTAGTCACGGATAGTAAGTTTAAGATCGGCTATATTCAAAATAACCAAGAAAGACAGCTTGATTATGTATTTTCCTCAAACGCAGTTAACATTTTCGTTATAGAAGCTAATCTAGTCTTATCCACCATATATCATCAATACCATCCCCCTTCTCAATTTTTTTTTTTGTTATGAACAAGGGAGTGCTGGTTTCGAAAAAATCAATAATCTATTGGCTAACATTGATTTCATTGAATAAAAATAATGACATTGAAATTTAGACTGGTTGTCATTACTCTTAATTTCTTAAAGAAAAATGAATTCTTTAAATAAAAAAATTCGTTAAATTAAAAAAACATCTCCACGATACCTTGTATTGACCATCGAACTGCCACTAAACATTTTACAATAGCAAAGTTTTAAAAGTAAAAAAAATCTATGACTGGCCCCACCGCATAAATATGTTGGCTTCTAGAAAACATATTGAAAGATTATGGCTCATGGTTGTGGCTAAATTAACTTGCCATTATAAACTGATCTTTTTTAACAGTTTATTTCGTTTCAAAACAAATTTTTTTTAAAAAATGTAGATTTACAATTTTTGGGCTGTTGTAAAGTTTTTTGTCATTTTTAGTTTGTCGGAAACTTCACTATACAGAATCTTAAATTTGGTGTCGCAATTAATTGAACTCCGCGTGCCAATTTTCGTGTAGTTTGTCGGCAATTACAACGAGATCTTGTTGAGGTGTGTGCTGTTTCGTGATCAATGATGCTTGTATCAGGGTAGTTGCTTCATCCAGTTTTGTAATCATGGTGACCGAGAAATTTTTGCCGGCCAACGATTTAATTCGGTGCAACGTGTCCGATGGTTTTCGACCACTCAATTCAATTTTGGTGAGTATTGTATAAAAATTAATGTAAAAATGAATGTACACAAAAAAATTGTACACAAAATTTTCACCAATTTTGGGTTGTGAAAAAAAATGCATTTTGTTTTTGGTTTATATATTTGGTGCTAGGAGGCCACATTAATAATATCTGCGGAATATCCATTCCAGTGTGCAATGTTTCCACTGTTTAGTTCTTAATTCCGTACTACAAAATATCAACGACACAAAAATTTAAATTGTAGGCAAAAATAATTGTCCTTTTCTTTCTGGTTTACGATTTTGATATAATCTTATTGGCAGATTAAAGCTAGTCTTTTGCGGAATTGATCACCTTTGGCTCTAGTTCTAAACTATTCCGTCAAATGTCACTCATTTTACGTTAACAGGCGAATACGTTTTGTTTATTCATATTAAATAAATAATAATTGATAATAAACAACAAAACTCAACTTCACGGTATCGTCGTCATGACGCAAGCTTTTTTATTCTTGCAAACTCGGATGGATATTATGCGGCGTAGATGGAAATACATAAATTGATTAAATTCATATTTAAAAAAAATATAATTCTAAATGTTAAAATTTAAAAATAATAAATTTTATAGAAAATTACAGTAAAGTGTGTTCAATTAGCATGGAAGCATTAGAATTTCCAGTAGTAGATGCACTGCCATCTTTTACATAGTAGATGTACCATCGATTTGCATGTGTGCGTTTCTAAATGTAAAAATCCCACCAAAAAAATTAAAAAGTATGGTTAGCACCTTAATACTTACGGCTATGATTCAGGCTAACTAATTTTTGAATTAAACTCGTCCAAGTGACAGGATGACAGGAAAAAAGTAACGGACATCGCAGGTAAATGCAGAGCAGAAATATATTCTTATATTGCAAGATTTCCAAATTTTTATTTAATAAAATATTTATTTTTTATTTTTGCTTTCTTGTTTATTATTTTATAGTATTATTTATATGATTCTGATGAAAATGGGGCTTTTTAATATTATTAAAAATAATGAAAAACCATATAATAAATTGCACTATAATAAAATAAAAAAATAACATAAATTTTGTATTTTATTTTAAATTAAATGCTAACCATATCCTTTGACATCCTGTTCATAAAAAAAAAGAGTCCTATAAATTTGATAATAGCTCATCTGCACTGCACATACTCGTATTAAAAAACTATACACACGCAAGTTCTCGCACATTTATTGCACAATTTTTCTCATAAATTTCCTGGCTAGCACCCATAGTTTAGCATTGAAACAACTTTTTGTTGTTGTATTTTTTAAATTTAAATTTCTATTTAATTTATTCGTTAATTATATTTAATAATAATAATTAAAAATTTCAATAAATATTTTTTTTTTGTTTGTTTTACAATATCTATCAGAAATATTTATGCAATTTTATTTGTATTTTTTAAATAATTTATTAAATTTATATATATATATATATATTTAATTATAATATATAATATTTAATTAGATTAAAATAATATTTAATTAACATTTAAAATGATATTTCAGTCTTTTCTCTTTGAATATAGTTTACATAATTTTAAATATTTTTTTACTTGTTTGCAATTATTTGTTTAATTAAATTGTAAATTAATTAATAAACGTAACAAAATGTTCACAATATATTTTGTTTTTCAATTAATTTTTATTTTGAATTATTATTTGAATGTTTTGTTGTCCCTACAATTTTGGATTTTAAATTTTTAAGACAAAATTAGGTTTGACCAATTTAACATGCGCGCCTCGTTGTGTCATAAAAATGAACTGTGTTAAAAAATTAGCATTTTCTCAAATACATAGTTTAAAGTCACATAATAGGCAATTGGTATTGGTTTTAGACTGTAGTTCCCAATTTTGGGGAATATACATAATTATCAATCAGAGATTCACAATTAAATTTGCATGTCATATAAATGATTCATTTGCAGTTCATAGCTTTGTTTATGTATTAAAACGCTAAAATGTTAATATTCGATAGATTTTGACCCTAAAAGGAGTATTGGGCATATATTTTTGATATATTCCATCGTTAACAGGACCGAAGTTTTGGACCACCCAATAATCAGGAACGTTAACCCAATTAACTTTTCAATATTAAAAGGCAAGCAGAAACCCGCATGAAACGAAAAAAATGTCTGAGAAAGATGGTTGGCATTATTGATTTCAAATTAATGATGAAATTAGTAAATGTTGCCTAGACCTTCACTGGCTCCCTTGTAAAGAGAAAGCAAATTAAGTGAGAATCTGTTGTTCTTCGCAGGAAGAAGTAGAGACCCGTAGTTGTGTCAAACTACACAGAATAAAGTTTTAATGGAATTCCCCAGAAGTAAGTTAAAAGTGCCGCTGGTTCAATAAAATGTAATAATTTAGCTAAAATGTATTAACTTCGAACAGAAATGAATACTCTCTGATTAAACCACATTCGACAATTGGATATTTAAGTTAGGCGAGTTACATGACAATAAGGTTTGGTCTTAAAAGGTGGTTCAAATAAAGAATCGAAGTACTACTAACCATTACTCTAATTTTTTGAAGCAAATAATTTTTAAGTTATAAAGCATTTTAAACTCTATACGATAGTTCTAGAAATTTTGAAAATTTTTATAGCGACTCTTGAAGTCGAAAACACAGAATTGTAATTGGTTTGTAATGTTTAATTCCGACCACTGTTGTGGAAAAAGAATTCATTCATAAGCATATGATGATGCAGTCAAACCAAACGGTGATAATTTAATTAAAAATTGCAATATAATATATCCAAAGCTTTTACCTAAATTTGGTACGAAAATCTGACTTGAGTATTTCCTATAAGAGCGAAAAAGCCTTTTGATATTATCGACCGTAATCCGAAACTGGAAATGCTTACAATATGGCGTGGTTACCACTCCATCGGAACTAATAGAGAGATAACTTAAAAAAGCCTTTTGTGTTTTTTTTAGATTATCGGATATATTTTTTTGTTTTACCATTTTTTGCACACTCGACAATATTACGAACTTTCTATAGAATTTATAGAAAAAATTAAACGAATGATTCTTCTTGAATAAAAACTTATTTGGTGGGCCATTTCCGTGATTCTAACTTGTTATTTTACTAGTACACATTTAAAACTTCGAGATAAACACGTATTGTATTTTTCTTTGTTTTCTTAGAAAATTTGTTAAAATTATTTTGTGTCAAAAATCCTAAGTCAAAATTGTAATACGTAACTGATCGACTCCTAGATTTTTCTTGTTGAATAATTGAGTGAACAAACATAAATGGAATGATCACTATTGATGCGTTTTCTGATTTATTGAAGTGAGCAGAAAGATCAGATAAGCCTTTACTCAGAAAGAAAAGTTTAGTTGGTATGGAGGTAAACTAATATTGACAAATTTTCTACAAAAACAACTAAATAAAAAAGCCTTTTGGCATCATCAATCGTAACTGTAGTCTCGAAATGCTTATATACGGTGCGTTTTATTGTAACGACATAATATTTTAAAAAAAGCCTTTTGCATTTTTTTCAGTTAATCAAATAAAAGATTTTGTGTATTATCATAATTTCTCTATATCAAACGACAACGCAACTTTCAATAAATCAAACAAATATTTCTATTCAGTAAAAACTTATTTGATCACTCTCTTGATTCGATGTAATTAAAGAAAAACAAATATATCATTACTAAAATCAGCTTCGAAGATACTTGGGAATTATTGTCAAGTCTGAGGAGAAGTATTCGACACAACTATTGTAACTCCTAGTAAAGATGGGATATTTTCAAAAAGCCAGAACTGATTATCATTTAGGTTAAGACCTAATATGATCTAAAAGTCATTTTAACAATCTCGTTTCTAATTTATAAAAAAAACTTCAATTCTATTTGTTACTTAAGCCAATACGTGGTCAAAAATCTCTGAAATTTTGCACATATTCTACTAATAGAGTTAATGTCACTGTAATTTGGGTCAATACTCCCACTTTGGCATATTTGACATGTTTGCGCACCTTTAGTGAGCGGCTTGGTTCACGTTGCCTGCATAGACAGGTCCATACGACCCACAAAGGACAGCATAAAAAATGTTCGAATTTTTTATTACATCAGAATGATTGGATACACTTGAGAAAGCCTCACCTGGCATTTTATTAAATCAGAGTTATCAGACAAACAAAATGTCGTTTAAACTTTTCTGAAACCTGGAGTATCGCAATGTTATGCAATAAATGTAGTTCTACTGCTGAGATACCGTTGATCTAACGGAAACAGTCTTCTCATAGTTATCAAACAACAAATGTACAAACAAATTGGACTTAAACTTAATAACCCTTTTAAAACGGATGCAATAATGTTATTAAAAGGCATTCCAATTGTTAACGCAATTTGAAAGTTAATGCAACATATAAGAGATGACTGGGCCTGAAATTTAAAGATTTCTTTAGAACCTACAAATGACTAAGGTAAATAAGAGTCCGTTACACATTCTCTGTTCATATTCGGCTCTAGCATACAGAAGACGAAAGATTTCGGTAATCTCTTTAAAGACTGCCATTAGAATCGAATCAGGCTTTCGATATTTTACGCTATACATGTAGCTCTGAATGGCTTCAGTAGACATAAAAAGAGAACAAGTCCAGTGGTATTTTAAAATGTAAAAACCCCGACATCCCCGGGATTATTTATAAATATTTCGAGATAAAGTAATTTTGGCAAATTTTCCATAAAAACAAGGAAATTGAGCATTACGATTCACACCTCGAAATTATATAAATATATCAATATATATCAATGCCAACTACGGTAACACAAAATGCCTTATATAAATAAATAAAAAAAGCCTTTTGGCATAACCTATCACAATCCGAAACTAGAAATACTTTTATATTGCGTGTTTTATTACAAAGTATCGAGTACTCAAATAAATAAATAAAAGCCTTTTTACAACATCGTAACAACTAATTCGTTCCATTTATGTGTTCTGTGAGCTAAACTTGGTAGAACAATCAAAAGGTTAGAAATCGCAACTTTTCCAAATTCCTATTTGAGCATTATATCTGTGTGGTTTGTATGAAAGAAATCTCGCAAAATGTAATAAGAAAAAAACAGAAATAAGAGTAAATTTAATTGTTTGCTTTTCAAATAAGTAACAGCCATAAATGAAATAATAAAATTAGAAAGATTAGATATGCATTTACTCAAAAAGCAATTTTTAGTGAAACAAGTTTTATAAAATCTGAAAACACCACAATAAGCTTCACAAAAACCATTTCGAGCTCGAAAGTAAAAAGTTCTTTTGGTGTTATTTGTCGCAACTTAAAACTAGAATAGCTTAAATACGGTGTGTTTCTTATTACGTCGGAGTGAATAAATAGTAATTATTAAAAGGCCTTTTGTGTGTACCAGAGCAACCAAATAAAAATCTTTTTATTTTATCATTATTGCTTTACATTCAGATATTGATTTTCTATCTGAACTTTTATTAGATCTTACAGAGTAGAAAAAATTAACATTTTTTGACGAATGAAAACTTATCCGTTCTGTACGCTAAAACAGCTAAAACAAGACAATAATCGAAACCCGAGCGAATAGAAAGCAGACAATTTATTTGATTACACTAAACATAGACAATCGGAAAAGGCCTTTTTATCGAAATCAACTCCGAACATACTTGGGTGTCTTAAATGATGCTGCAGGTATTTTAATTGTATCGTGCTCTCCAAATTTACAAGATCCTTAATCGACCATCTAAGTGGTAGAGAGGTCTTTTTAATTCTGGGAGGAGTATTGGACACAACCCTCAAATTGTTTCTCAATCTTATACAGAACATAAACCTAAAATTGTCCCGTCCATTACTTATTTTGCCTTTATATATTATAGCCTTTATATAAGTTGTCACTTAAAATGTATGAAATGGCCGCTAATTATGCGCAAAGAAAATAATTCAATTTGTTAATTGAACAACCAAATACCAAAATGAATTAATTTCCGATTGCTACATACACTGCTAATATTACGGTAATGTCATTTCAGTTGCAACACCATTCACTGAATTTTGTTCGATTGTTTTGCTTGCCGGATTATTTAAATCACTCCAAGAATAACGATTTGACTTTCGAACTTATTTAAAGGTGATCTGCTTCTTGGCTTACCGACAATGTTGTACATAGTACAGGTGCCCCACACGATAGAAACTTAAAAAGCTTTTCGCGATATTTAATTTTTTCAGAGAAATCGGATACAATTTGTTTTGGTGTTTTAGTTTTTCTAAACGCTCGAGAATCTCGGTTTTTATCAATAAATATAGTTTTACTATAAGTAAAGATATTTGGTGTCTTTTAAAATCTGGGTCAGAGAATCACACACCAAATGTTTAAAAGGATTGTGTAAAACTAAAAAAGCCTTTTCAGACCTCCATCTGAAATAATATATTGACAAAACGCGTGAAAATAACATCTGCTTTTTGCTTCATAATTTGACACGTTAATCAAGGAATTAGCCACATGTATGGTAACAACAGAACAAGAGTCAATTTTAAGGGCGACTCAAAACTATAAGTTTTTTAACCCTGCCTTGTGATATATATGTCCAGAATGGCTGTTGCTTAGTTAAAAATTTCGGAGAATATTTTAAACATCATAATTCACGTTACAATTTGATACATTAAATTTATAATTTCAATAATTAACTACTACTTTTCTTTCACATTAAAGTAAATTAAACATCGACATTTTTAACAATCCTATCTTCTTGTAACTGTAAGGTATCTCTTCAAAATGGACAATTCCAACTTCATAATCCTTAAAATTTAGGTCACAGTAAGGAATTTGACTATAATTTTCGAAGGCCATCGTTTCTATAATAGGCAAAGGAAGAAACAAGAAATAAATATTAAGTTTTTACTATATTTTTAGGAATTGTAATCGAATTGCAACGTAAAGCGGCTAATTATGTAAGCATTAAAAGTTCAAGTTTGAGAGTTTCGAGACAAAAAATTATTTACATAATCGAAAACAAAACTCCGGTCAAACACGACAAACTAAATCAAACGAAAAAAATTAAAAGGCATTTTAAATATAAACTTAATATTTTCTACAAAATGGCTACAAATACCTTATCACGCGGAAAGTAAAATCTTTTTTGTTTCACAAACCCCGTAAGATCTATCTTGTAACCATTACAAGTTGTATCTCGAAATTATGAAGGTATATGAGTAGGAAAATCAAAACTCGCGATTACTAACTCATAATTCTTTATATAAAAAGGCCTTTAATTAATTTATTTGTAATTCGGAACCGCTATGCTAACATATTTAACCCCATAACCAATTCGTGTTACAATTAACTGAAGATAAATGAAATAAGTCGAAAAGGCTTTTAAATGATGTTTAGAAATAATCATAATATTGTGTTCTACATAGCTTCTTATGAAACCCAAAAACAGAAAGACTTGATGTATGTTTCAGTGTGAAAAAATTAGGGGTTGCTATTTGTATGGTAGAAGAAAAAATAGTTTTGATTTATTTTTACATTAAGAAAATAATGGCACGAACATATTTTGAAGCCTAATGCGACAATCCTTTTCAAGTCATTGTGAAAATACATCACTAGAACTCGAGCAGTGTGTGCATTTCACGTTACGTTAAATAAAGCAGCACATAAATATATATATTTGAGAAAATTTAATTCCATTAAATTGGTCAAAGTATTATTAATTATTTTTTACCTACGTACTACACATCATAGTGAAGTTTATGAAAATTAAAATAGAGAAGTGAACTGACTTTTATTATTATGCGGAAAATTATTTAAAAATTAGTAATATAAAAAATAGGAAAATCGTGATCGATTATATTATTTTGAATTTTTTTTTTGTGTCTTTTATATTGACATTGAAAAGATTTTTTGTTTACGTTAATTATAATATACAGACAGTGTTGTTTGATTAAATTGATTTTACTATTTTTGTTTTTAATTAATTACTTAATTAGTAGTAGTTATTAGAAAATAATATTATATATTTATTTTTTTAGAAGGCGGGTTTACTTAAATCGGTCGACAGGACACGACGATCCTGCCAATCAATTTCAATTGTTTCTTCCCAATTTGTTAGTACAGATTTCTAGATTAATAAAAAACGTTTCACATTTTGTTAATATTTTTATAATTTCCAAAAATACCTTAATCGTTGTAAAAGTTGAAGCACGCCGATTTTCCAAAAAATAGAATACGAGAATTTTATTCAGAGAACTTTAAAATTTAATATTCGCTCGACGGCGTAAAATTAACATTCAATTTACCGATCTCTCCAAAATATATAGATCTATAAAAATATGCTAGAAAGGGACGCACAAATGAAACTATTTTTATTACGAAACCTAGAAATACCTAGATAGATTCGGTCAAATGCGGAAATTTTTGTAATATAATCACCCCAACAATATAGTTGCCACCCACCACAGCACGCGGTTCTCCGATTATTTATTTATTTAATTCAATTTGTGTTTTATTTTATTTTTGCTTTTTTTTTTTTTTTGTTAAATAAGGCTCAATTTAAGACTAGATTTTACGAAAACAAAATAAAAACAACAATTGGTGAAAAACAAAATTAGGTTGTTTGCTTGTTTTTTAAGAGAAAGAAATAATATATATTTTTTGTTTTTAAATATTTGTGAAGGTATACGCGAAATCGCGAATACCTTTAGCCTCCATTTATTTATAATAAAATAGTCTATTAATCCATCTCCTTATATATAATAAGAGTCTAAATTTATATATACTTTTTTTAATCAGCTGTTTAATTATTTATTTTATTTATGAATTAAATATTTTTTTTTACTAATAACTGATAAATAAGAAATCACATACGCAAATATAAATAAATATATTCTGATGAATTTTTATAAATTTAAAAATACAAATTAAATTTTTAAATAAAATATAATTTTTTTTTTTTTTTTTATAATGGAAGACAAGCAACGTAACATTTTTTTTACGACTACAGTAATTATTTTAAAATAAATTAAATAAATTATGCTAATATGCTAATATATGTATATACGTTGCTGGAAGGTTTAATAAAAAAAATAAAATTAAAAAATATAAAATTTTAAAAATTCATCATCATTATTATTTTGATTTTTTTTTTCTTGTTCTATCTATTTTATTCAAAATAAATTATATTATCACCAAAATGTATAATATATTTAATTTTAAATAAATAAAAAAATGTATATATTTTGTTAAATAATTTTTTATATGGTTCTGGCAATTAATATATATATATATATATACGAGTATATGTATATATAATAAATATTTAATAATTATTTTTTACTAAAACCTAAAAAAATATATTATAAATTAAGACAAACAAAAAAATGTGTATTGGAATGTTTTTAGTGTTGGCTATTTAAGAGTTAATATTCTATTTACGTTTTGTTTTAAATTACTGACCAAATCTTTGGCTTTTTATTTTATTTAAATTATTTAATAAAACACTCACGAATTATTTTATTTATTTATTGTATTTTTTTATAATACCAGACCATTATTATTATTATTATTTTAATATATAGATTTTTTTTATTTACGATTTTTTAATTACACATTCCCAGCCATGTGAAATATTTTTATTTATTTTATATTAGTATTTTCTTTATTTAATTTATATCAAATTTAAAATAATAAAAATAATATTTTAATATGAAACAACTTTTTTTAAAAAAATTATTTTATTTTTATTTATACTTCTTAACAACAATTAAAAAATTAAACTAATTATTTTTTATTTATTTATGTAATTTTTTTATTATTATGATTTAGGTTTTTAAATAATTAATTTTCTATTTTTTTTTTTACTAAGATACAAAATAATAAATTTTATAATAAAAATGATTTAAAATGCATAATAAATAATTTAATAATTTAGTACGTTTTATGTTTTTTGTAATGTGTTCGAACTATCATATTACACTGGCGGAATTTTGTCACATCGAATCGAGTTTGCAGACGATCTGCACTTGCACAGATTTTGATCGTTGAGAAAGTGAAAAAACCAGAGATATCGAAAAAAAAAAACGATTTAACGCAATTTAGTCCTATTATCAAAGTGGTATCTCGATTTTTTTCGACATCGAATTTACCACAATTACGGTAAACATATGAATTTATAAATTTTAAATAGCTTTCATGTTTCGAAATAATTTGTGGAAAAAAGAATTGTAAACAATGAACTGGAAAACATTTATAATAGTTGCTAAGCACGAATAACTTGTCATAAAAAAGATGTAAACTATTGACAGAACAGACAATGAATATAAGAGTCTAGTAATATTTTAAAAGTTAAATCTTATAATTTACACGGATTCATCATGTTTTCTAAAAATAACGAGATTAGGCAAAATTTCGAAAAATGATGCTTAAAACTCTCGAATCGGAAAAATAAAGAATATTATTTTACATACACATACAAATTTACAGGGTGGAGTTACAGTCGCAATTCCTCTTCGAAATCTCATCCCACATGACACCTGTGGCTATATTTCTGAATTCGACACGAATTTAGGGTAAAAAACAAGCGCAAACTTTATCTATTAAAAAATCAATAAAATATCCCTAAAATCTCAAATATAATTTAAGCAGGCCTTTGATTTTACTGGGTGATCAAAAACAAAACTAAATAAATAATTGTTCTTGATAGATATATCATTCACTTTGAAATCAAATTAAATCCTTTAGTAGCCTTTGCTTTCTAAAAACTCTCATACTTCTTATAGATAAAATGTGTGCTTCGTTCGTATCGTATTCAAAAATAGGGACCCTGTATATTTTTTTATCGGTATGAACTTAGCAAAAATTAATTTGTATTATGTCGAATGACTGTAAGCTATTGGGGAAATGGTCCTTGCGTGCGGATTCTAATCATTGCTCCAAAAGCTAGTAGTAATTCGAGATGTTTGTGTATCTATTTTATTTCCGAGAAATTTGCATGTACATAGTCTAAGTGAAGAAGGATACTGATAAAACAGCACAGAGTTAATTACTTGTGTCGTAATCATTGACTTGGAGAACGTTGCGGTGCGCACCTTAAAGCTAAGCATAAGGATGTACTGAAACTTCTAACATTCAGACCGTAACTGACCCTGTACAAGACGCAACTTGTTGCAACATGCAATATTGTGCGACATGCTAATGCCCGGTTTACATAAGACCAACATTTTTCTTCTGCAAAATGAATAAGATATAACATTGACTTTTTGCACATGAGAAACAAGAAAAGTATTATATCCCAACAAAATTTTGCAGAAGAATTTTTGAGCAAAAATGACCATAAAAATGAAAATGTTGCCATAAAATATATTCGATCCGAGTATTTTTATGGCAACATTTTTAAAATCAACAAGAAAAAAAATTATTTCGAATTTATAAATGTTAAGGATTCATAATAAAAACAGACGCCATAGATAAAAATGTAAATTTCGCATTTGAATTCATTGAAAGTAAATTAATAATGATCCTATAAAAAAAATTACGCCATTACTATATATGTTTATTTCTTTCTGGCACATTGATTATTTTTATATAGCGGATTCTTTCTCATTTACCTCCAAAAATTTGCAGAAGAAAACAATTTTCTCATGTAAACCGGGCATAATGCAAAAATATTGCAAAATGGTGCGTCATGTAACATGGTGCAACATCGTGCAACATTTTAGGACATTTCTACCACACTGTTCTAACAGCATTGTAGGTTTATTAAAAACAAAGAATATTACTGCAAAGTTTTTTTTATCCATTGAATCGTGTTGCGTGATGTTGCATCATGTTACGATGGTTGTTAGTAACTCATAGTACTCCAAATTGGATATGGCGGATGGAAATTTGATCCTAAAATATTTTTTTGCGGAAGTTCTAAAACTAATAGGATTTTAAATTGTTTTGAGAAGAAAACTAGGCCATTTTTGATAATCGAGATAAAAATGAGTATGATGGATGGAAATGGGACTAAAATCAATTCTAGAATATATTCAACTAGGACGAAACTATGTTATTTATTAATTAGTCAATATGAAAATGAGATTCTAAAATTATTTTTGATTCAAGTTTTGGCCAATTAGAACTGAACCATTTTTAACATTTTTCATGAAATTTTAAGTTCTTTGGCGAGCTGGAGTGGCTGTGAGTTCCGGCATCTAGGTTAGATATAAGCGCCGTTCAATTTTATGTCTGTACCAAAAACGGTACGATCAATTTTCTTCAAAATTTATTTGTGTGCCCAGGTGCCTTTATATCTTTTGTTGTTTCTTGGTATTTGGGATCAATGAGAGGGAGTTTTCGAGTATCAGGAAGTAATTGTAATAAGATCTGCTTCAGAAATATAGGTCTTACCAGTTGGTACATAACTCAACTCAAAGCTTTTCCAGCTCGACCGGAAGAGAATGTTTATATCTCGTGTTTTTGCAAACGGCTTGAATAATTTTGATGAAAAGTATTGAAGATTTCAAAATAATAGGAATCGATTGGAAAAAGTTGAAATTTCGCGAATATTCGTTAAGGGGAAATTTCGCGAATATTTCGTTTAGACGAGTGGGTCTGCGCTGAATTCTGCACTCCATCAGAGGATCTTAGTTGTGTTTATTAACATCATCGATTGCAAACGATGATGAAAATTCGATTTTACATCTAGCCGCTGATAGGATTCGAACCCAGTATCTCCCGGTCCAAGTGCCGAAGAATTAACCACTACACTACTTGTCCGGTAAAATTGAAAAGCCTAGAATCTCGAAGAAATAGCATACAAATTATATCCAATAGGAGTAGTTTGCCCCATAATCTAATCTATTTTGATAATGTTGGTGAATAAATAAATAAACAGGTTCATCGTTTTTTATCCCGTTTTGTCCCCATCGTTTGAATTATAAATTGACGAAATGAAATGTGATTAAAAATTAAAATATGTCCGCCTTTTAGATTTTGTGTCTTTAAAACAAAACTAGCAGAGGATTGGGTTCATAATACTAAAACCCCACCACAAAATGATTACAAACATTCTATAGGCTTTTTTCATTTGGCGACTTTAAGTCGAATTAGTTTTAGTTTTAACTAGGAAATTATTGGTATTGACCAAAGCATACCTAAATCGAAAAATGTTGTTAAAAACCTTTAATCGTAACGGCAAAATGATGTTAAAAACTCCAGCAATTTTGCCAAAACTAAATATTTAAAATGTCTTTGTGTCACAGATGCAATTTTTCAGAATTATTATTTATTAATTTAAGTGGACTCATAAAAATTCGGTTGAAGTGCTAGATAATAATTTAATTTATTTCAGAGTTCATAATATGATTTGAAATCACAAAGTTTTTGAAATTAATATCGTAAAGGTAATTCTAACGTTGGAAACTCTTTGGAAAACCTAAACGTTTTACAGTCAACGCTTATTTTTGAAGTTATGCAACTGCTTTGAACTAATTTGTTCGATTATACTTGAAGACTAAATCTGTACCATAACCACACACAAATTTGGAGTTTTACCAATTTATTAAACGTTCAAACGTTGGAATTTATTCAGTGTCCGTATTTTATTGTCACCCGGTAATCAAAACATTTTTATATATTTTTTAAAATTAATAATTTCCTATTGTGAGTGCATTCCTGTCCCTACTAGTTTTAATTTAGTATGCAAAGCCGGAGTTGCCGTATTAGTATTTTGTGAATCGACTATCTATATATCTTCCACGTAAAGTACGGACTAAGCGATGCTACCTTTTACAATTTTAATTAAACTGCTTGACATTTTAAGATAGATATGCCGACTTCCAGCGGGCTTAATAAAGTAATCATAGCGTTACACCGATCAGAATCTATTATGCCTAATTAAACTAAAATTTGGAAGGCTTCTATATGCATGGTATCCGAACAGCATATTCAAAATGCCAGCATAATTGAATTGCAGTGTTTTTATATCAGGCACATAGTACACAATTTAAAAAAAAAATATTTACTACTTAAATCTATATATAAATTACGATGTGACCACCGCCTGTGTAATACAATTTAATAATAATAATGTATAAAAAAAAATTTAGCCAAAAAAATAGAAAATTTTAAAAAATCATAACTATTGTTTTCTTTTGTTTTTTTAAATATAATAATCTATAGTTTATATAATTTATAATTTAATTTAATTTATATATATTTATATAAATATATTTGTATGTATATTATATAGTTCAGTTTCGGGTTTATATTGATCAATGATTCGCATGTATCCCAATCAAATCAAAATCAATTAAATATTTCAGCTATCAGTTTGCTGATGTGAATATGAATTATTAGAATTTGTATCCGAATTATTATTATTATGAATATTACTATGGTTGTGGTTATTATTATTTATATTATTACTTAAATTTTGATTAGTTGAACCAAATCCCTGCTGCTGATGTTGTTGTTGTTGTTGTTGCTGCGGCTGCGGCTGCGGCTGCTGCACCACCACAACCGAATTTATTGATGTATTATTTAAACTACTATTACTATTATTTTTTATGTGATAATGTTGATAATGCTGCTGCTGGTGATGATTTTGATTTTGTTGATGATGATGATAATGATGATGATGATTGTGGTGCTGCTGTTGGTTTAATGTGGCGTTCTGCTGCTGGCTCGATTGGTTATCGGTCGATTTTGAATTACTACTTATACGTAATAAAAATTTTGTTATTGCATTAGCTTTAGATTTTTGATTTGTGGTACCAGCTGCCGTTGCTGCGGCGGCGGCGGCTGATGTGGCGGGCGATATTGATATATTACTACTTGACGTATTTGACGACAAATTTATTGAATTTAATGAACGATGACTATTGAGATTACACGATGACGTTGATGAAAATAAATTATATGATTGCTCTGGAATATCAAATGCGGTTTTATTTGGCGGCGCCTTTATATATGTTCGAGTTATTTCGGTTTGTTGATACGGTGTCCGTATTTGTAGATCACGATCTGGTCCCCATTCCCCATCGGCCAATGCCACATGATGTGGACAACTGATTACCTCAATATTACCATGATGATGATTAATATCTTGATAACTTTTCATTTTTTGCCTAGTCGATGGTATTGCTGATATATCACACGAATGCAAAACGGTTGACTCAGATCGTAGTCGACAGCTGTGACCTCTATTTATGAAGAAAATTTCAATTAGTTACAAATAAATGAATTAAATAAATCTGTATATTAACCTGTTATCACGGACGGATGGAGAACCATATGAACTGCGGGCCGGAATGCCAAGCCGCTCCATTCCAGCGCAGCCAGGTGACTGTACCGAGAGCATCTGATTGATAAATAATACACATTATTTTCTATATGCACTACCAATACTATAAAGATGGTTAATTTTTTGCAGTATTTTCACATCTCCGGATATGAATAATAAATGTATATAAAATAAACATAATTTTACAGAGGTCAACAAAATTCTAATAAACTTTTTTTGTTTTGCATTTTTTTTTTTTTGCAAACTAATTTAATCCTCTCGTTCAATTTTATGCAAATTTGTTTAAATAGTTTAAATTATTATAAATACATTTATCATATTTACTTGCGGTTTAGTATTATTGTTATTTATTGTTTAGTCCACTTACGGGTACAGTGTTATTGGTTTCAGTGTTTAACGGTGTCCTATCTTCAGATAAAATAGTTGTTGGCAAAGCCAGAGCCCCGGAAGAATCGCGCGTTGCACGTAAACAACGCACAACCCCAATTAGTGATAAAATCAGCACACCAATTAAGGATAATACTATTGCTGCAAATAAAATATCTGAAATACAAAATTTTCATATAAGTAAATCCTTCGATTCGAGATAAGCATAAGTATTTATATTTATAAGGCTTATAAGATAGATAATGCAAAATAAGAATAAATATTAGTAAAAGCAATAAATTGTAGACGTACAAAAATAAAATAAAAAAATCAACTCAACAATAATAACAAATAAAATTTATAAATAAAAACACACAAATGGTTAGTTTTCCGCTCTTTTCAAAATGAAATTTAAAAAAGAAAACGAGACATTATTCAGACGTCTCGTCTGCCTCCACTAGTGTCGACTCAAATAAAATTTCAGATACAAATTATATAAATATATAACTGTCTGTATACGAGAGATATTTATATATGTACAACATTGTTGTATGTATAAGCTTCACATACGAGTACGTATGTGTGTATACCCATCCAAACCATTCAATGTGAAAAATATTTATGCGCGCGCATTAATTATTTTAAAAAGATTTGAAACATTTTATAGGCCTCTAATTAAAGATTTATGTACACAGAGACACATTCGATCTTCTATGCTGTTAAATATATGTATATACGAGTAGATTTTATTCGCAAAATAAAATAAGAAATCTAAAACATTTATGTCAACAAGATAGCATATGCTACTTCACCCGAATAAACGTCTAAGACTATGGACGACAGTAACATCAAGAAAAATTATAAAATATGTAAGCTTTCCGCAATACAAAACAACCAAAAACAAATTTTTTACATTCATAAAATATTTTCTGTCTGTATGCCATATATCATCATCATCATCATCATCACCATCATGATTAAGATCATCGCTCTATACGCCAAATATCATACCACACATCCAACACAAAAAAACAGACGTTTACAAAATTATTGATACAAAACTTTAGTTTTTAACGGCAATGGAAAATTCAGATTTTAACATAATATGAATGATCTAATTTATTAGTGTAGAAAATTGTTTGACATATTAAGTGCAATTTATAAATGTCACCTAGTGAATACAGCTTACTGAAAACATATCGTAATTTAAAATTTCTCAATACATTTTGAATGGCTAGGTTGTGCAGGCCAAGTACTACCAATGTACCTTCCGTAGCTGTAAAATTTCCGATATGTTCTAAAATGGTATTCATAAAATGTAACTCGGCTCTATGTGCACGTATTTGTTCTGTAACGTTACAGCACCAATTTTGATGACGTAGAGTTACACATCAAAATTGGTTTTGATCGCTAATAACTCGAAAAAATTGTTATTTTCTGAAGCGGTTATCAGCAAAAGTTCAAGTTATTGTCAATTGTAGTTTTTAGGCTTTTAGATAAAATTTATTTGTTTAGGATTTTTTACTTTTCTCATATACGCCCAAATGTTGATAATACAATACATATACGTACAGTCGAAACAAATAATTTGTCTACGATATATACAGAAAAAATATTGTTTTTAAGGTATACAAACGAATATCGCTAACTGTACGAATATGTTGCTGGACAACTGTACAATACATTCTTATTTTTATTTACTTCTTAATTAATTTACATAAAATTCAACATTTTTATGATATATGGTACAAGCATAGCAAATTTTATTTATGACGTGAGTTTCAATATTCGAGTGCCGCCTTCGAATTTGATAGAATATGAAATACAATTTGGTTAGACAATTTTATAGAACACCGTGTATCTTTTTCTCTGTAAGCAATCTCTAAAAGTTACAGCAGTATAGAATTTTTGTATTTTTATAATCGGGCCATAAATTTGTTACCATGTTATACCATTCGAACCTACTTATTAGAAAAACACCGTATTTGCATAACAAACAATCCCTGGCCCTCTATCGGCAATTTCCGAGTTATTTTTCATATTTTTTTTAAATTATGGGTAATCTGTTTTTATTTAAATTTTTTCTATAATATAAAATTAAAATATTTAAAACCAAACAAAACTAGGCACGAGATTATGGATTTAACTTTACTATTGCGGAAACAATTGGATTCTATTGTTCTTGTAAATTCCGATCGAGCTGCACAACTTCAAGTTTGAGAGCTAATAACAATTTAGCAACTTTAATTTGGAAGGCTCAAAGCGGCGTAGCAGCGATAGTATTAATTAAAAAACTATAAAAATTACAATTTAAATTAAGGAATAATTGAAGCTATCGCGGCTTCGCCGCTCTATTTATCAAAATTCAAGCATAAACAATTAATTTAGTGTGGCTCGCAGCCTTATTTGGTAAACACGCCTAATAGTTGTAATAATTTTAACTATTGCAAGCACGGCCTTAGAGCTTAGTACACGATTTTATTTAGGCAAGTATTAATTGACTTAAGAATTATTTATGTGACTTCATCTGGCGTAACTAGCAACGTTAATTTACATGACTTAAAATAATTTCCTTCCTAAAATAAAGTTATTATGATTTAAATTAAGGATTTTATTGTAAATATCGCGGCTACGCCGCTCTTTTCGACAAAATGTGAACTTAACTATAAAAAAATTATTTAGTTGTGACTCGCAGCTTATTTTATTAAACATGTCTTTAATCTTTACCATCGCAGACACGCTGCGGTAATTTTTAGGGGACATAGATGGTTGCAAGCTATTGTTGTAAAAAATGCATTGCAGTCAGAATGGCCGGTCTACCCTTTTATAATTATGATCCACAATCTAATCTCTTTGTCTAATAGCCAAACTGTAGCCCACTGCATTCTGACACCCAACAGAGCTTTCTAAAACAAAGATCCACAACGAGCAATTTGACAGAAATCACGCCTTAAACATCATGGAGACTGAAAAAAGTTTGACGTCATCGCTGCTGATTTCACTAAAGCATTTCACTGTATTTTGCATGAAATTATCATATTTAAAATTTTAAACTGTGAATGTTTGCTTTTCTACCCTACTCTTAAGCTCATCTAAATCAACACCATTTACACTAACATCAGTAGCGGATCCGCTCGAAACGCGATATTTTAAAACGCGATATTTCAAAACGCGATATTCCAAAACGCGATATGGTACAAAACGCGATATGGTACAAAATGCGATTTTTCAAAACGCGATATTTCAAAACGTGATATTGATTGATTGATTGATTGATTCTGAATGCACGACCAAGTTCTTACACAGGAGCTCCCGGGTGACGCCGGGCCCACCGTACACTCTTTTTTACATATAACAAAACCGAAGGATTGGATAGGTTAGTTAAGTGGGACAGAATCGGCCCGGTTACAGACACCTAGGTATAGCCGATAGTTAGTAACACAAAGACAGCACAATACTAATCTATTAAGGAAGGATAAAGGTTTAATAGGTTTAATGGATAACGATGGTATTGGTCTTCAACAATTGCTTCTCTAAATCAGCAACCTGAGAAAAAATTTGTATTATTTCACGTACATCTGGAAATTTCCTGAAATGTAATTGTAAATTAATGCAAAATTTAATTGATTAAATCGACCCAGTTGCAGACCCCTAAATAAAGTCGATAGTTATTAATGCAATGACAACACCATTCTAATCTACACAATCAACAATTAATATTTCAAAGAAATATTATTTCACGTCTGTAGATTTTCTGAAATTTAATTCTAAATTAATATATTCCGGCTTCCTAAATATAATATAAACATTTATTAATTTAATCCTCCTGCAATTACACGACTTACAATAGGATTTCCTGAAACCATAATTATTTAAATTATATCAAACTTAGTCTAAAATTCATTAGTATTTAACCCTTAAATCGAAAAAAAATAAAAAATAATAATAATAATAATAATAATAATAATAATAATAAAAAAAAAAAAAAATAAAAAAACAAAAAATTTCATATGTAAGGCATCCCAAAGGCAATGGTTCCCGGAAAAATATCAATGTTATTCAATACCAGATTAACTACCTGATAGGATATTTCAAACAATTTTAATTTAATTCGCAAAAATTTCAAATATTTTATTAGTTTTGTTCACCAAAGAAGAGAATATTCGATTAATTACCAAGTATAATTATAGTGCACAGGATATTTATATCATGCTCAATGGAACTTTACTATTCCTCAACCAATAACTGTTAAATATGGTACGCAGAATTGGATTGGCACTCTAGCATGTTCAATAGAACTAAGCAAACTCAAAACAAATGATGATCAAATTCGGGGTGCAAAGCCGAATTTGACGAAATTTTCGGATTCAGCTATAATGAATGAAATAGGCCGTTTCCAACCGATATTTTCCAGTTCAGATTGTAGAGCTGGGCTAGGATTCTAATAAATTAGGATCAACTTGTATTGGGATTTTAATGTGTCTTTTTGATAAAGTTCTAAAATTCGATAATTCTGAATGGAACTTGGCCATACCTCGACCAATTATTGTCAAATCCGGTAAGCAGAATTAAATGTGAATGTAAAAATGGATTTTAGAGAAGTTCTGGAGTTCGGCCGTGGTAAGCACTGTCTTAACTAATCATGTTCGAATCTGATATGTTGAGCTGAACCGGGATTTCAACATAAATCCCGGGTGAAGTACTGGATTTTTCAACAAACAAATCCGAAAATAATTGGCCAAGAAATTTTCCTATTCCTCCACTTACACGTCAAAACAACCAGTTGACAGATGACCCAGCCGAACTAAGCCTCTCCCAAATTAATGCTAATTGCTAGAATTGCGATTTGCTAGAATTTCAATTAAGCCCAAAAATGATTTTATGCATCTTCCGCAGTATACTGTCTCAATCAAACAAAAACGATCATGATTTATGTGAGGTGAACGGAACACGAACGGAAGATAGAACCACGCGGAAAGCTTTTTACACAATTGGTGCATGAGCAGGTCGTTGATTAGGATTTAGAATTCAAATCAATCGATATTCGTATATATCATTCCCATGCAAAGACGAACCTGTTTCGAGAAATATTATTGAGCCAGAAATTCTTTTAGATAAAATAGTGCCAGCAGTAAGCAATTTAAAAAAAAAAACAGTCAACATTAAAAGGTCGAAGGATATCACATCAAAGATTTAATTGTTATTACAAATGGAAATAAAAAATTAAAAACCATTTTCCCTTTGCCATGCCGTAACACATATGAGGTCTCATCCCTTTAAATCAATCTACAAAAAAGTCATGAATATTTATATATATACACATATGCATACATATATACACACATACACACACATATACACATATACATACATATACATATATACACACATACATACATATATATACACATACATTTACATACATGCACATTTAAAATATTAATATTTTAAAATATTAAAATGATTATAAAAAGGTAAAAACATTCAATCATATTTATATATCATATGTGTATATTTATAACACATGCGTATATATAATCAAACATATGCATAAGTATAAATACATATGAACCTACACACACATGCATATGCACACAAATCCACACATAGGCCTATATCAGGGTTTAAAAAAGTCGCTCGTTAAAATGTATTGTTCACTCTACACCGATCGAACAGTGTCATGTTCCTATTCCATGGGAAAAATCTGCTGTCAGTAAAAATAAAAGCGAGCAAAAAAATATAGATTTTAATGGTTGTGTACGAAACAAAACATGTTGTCAGTAAAATTTTACTGAGAGAATAGTTGTGATGGTGGTAGCTTACTAGCATAATACTGCCATAAAAATATAAATGGCCCATGCCACACTTAAAAAAAAAATGCCGCATTTTTCTTCGTTTCTTTCCCCGTTTACCTATGATACAAGTTTTAATTGCGACTTAAACAAATTTTCTGTTCTACCACGCAACTCAAACATAAATGAAATAAAAAATATTTCAAGGACATTTTTGACTCATTTTAATTAAAATTTTATTTAAGAAAGAGCAGAACAAAACATTGGTAGAAAAAAAATGCCAAAATACAAAAAACTCGTGTGTCACCAGCCAATTGGACTTTTTTTTATGGCAGTATTTTTCACATACATATGTACAAAAAATGTATGTAAAGATAAAAAAATTTTGTCACACTCATACAAAATAAGTCGTCCGCCATTTTTATACTCAGATGTCGATTTGTTTTTTTTGTGTTGAAATTTGTTAACGTTAGAGGTTTTTAGTGGTATAGGATATTAAAATTAAAATATATAAAAAACAAAAATCGAATTGTACGAAATAATGTATAGATTAAAAATTTTAAGAAATTTGTAGGTTATGCGAAAATGTAAAACCATAAAATTTTACTATAAAATGAAAATAAAAAATATTTCTGTTCTTTATCACTCTTATGAAATTTTAAAGTTTTTTTTGCGTATTATCAGTAAAAAAATTGCTGTCAGCAAATCTTTCCACGGAATTAATGCATTACATATTTGTAAAACTGATCTCAACAAGAAACATGTAAAGGAACAAAAAAATTTTGTTTTACTATTCACTTATCAAGAATAAAGTAGAAAGAAATGATATGTATCATCTATTCGATCGTTCAATACAGGCAACAATACATTTTATCCAATCAGTACTACAATGAATTTTCGCTTTCTTATTAGAATAGAAAAGTAAAACCAAAAGAGCAGTAGATCCCGTACGCTAACACAAAAAATAAGATCAACATTTTTAGTTTCACATTATTCGCTCACTAGACACTATTCATTTTTTACTGCATAACATTTCTGAAAATTCATTTTACTATTCAAGAGCGAAGAGAAATTAGCATAAAAAAATTCATATGAAAATGAACGGAAAATGAATGATAAGCAACTGAAGAGTATTTTTATTTTCAGCCTTTTTGTTTTATTTGTCTTTAAACTAGACTGCGTTATATTTGACTGCGTGAATGTATGTACATATAAATCCCTTTTTCTACCACAATAATCAAAATTTTCGCTTGATTTGAAGTACAACCAACACAACTGTGTGTTTAGTCATAGTGTTCTTTCAGAACGAAAATAAGTTTGAAAGGAATGTACAAATGTGCAGGTTGGTCCAAAACACATACAAAAATAAATTTTTGACATGGTTTTCCAGCCTTACCGACAGAGTTGTGTGGGCAGGCAGGAAAAGGGATATAAAAACTAATGTTGCTGTGCACACACACACATACACACACACACCGTAAACCATACCACAACATTACTACGACACATATTACAAATGGAAATAGTAAAACATATTTATATTAATAAAATTAAAATTTAGATAGATTTTTAAAAAAAATATAAATTAAACAAAATATATATAAAAAATATGAAAAACAAAAAACACTTAGCTTATGATGTTCATCATTGCTGCGTCACTGCGTCACACAAATTATTTTATTTATATGTATATTGACATATTTTCACATTAATTTAATTTTAATTTTAATTCACTAATATTTATTTAATAACACTTTATATTATATATTTTATTTAATTTAGTTAATAACTTTTATATATAACATATTATTTATTTATTTATTTATTTAAATCACATAAAATTTAAGTTTTAATTTTTCTATACAGAGAAAGATAAAAACGCGTCTTTCTCGTACGACGATCGATCGCCGACCGCGATATTTCAAAACGTGATATGGTACAAAACGCGATATGGTACAAAACGCGATATTTCAAAATGCGATATTTCAAAACGCGATATGGTACAAAACGCGATATTTCAAAACGCGTTATGATACAGAATGTCCATTGCGAAGCGACGGGAGCGCAGCGACCCGATTGATACCGGTCCTAAATAAACTGAATTTAAATTTAGCCTTCACCCGCCTGTTATAACCCGATCCTAAACTTCCGTTTTGTACCATATCGCGTTTTGTACCATATCGAGTTTTGAAATATCGCGTTTTGAAATATCACGTTTTGTACCGTATCGCGTTTTGTATCGTATCGCATTTTAAAATATCACGTTTTGAAATATCGCGTTTTGTACCATATCGCGTTTTGAAATATCACATTTTGAAATGTCGCGTTTTGTTCCATATCGCGTTTTGTACCGTATCGCGTTTTGAATTATCGCGTTTTGAAATATCGCGTTTTGTCATATCTCGTTTTAAAATATCGCGTTTCAAATGGGACCCCATCAGCAGTGCCTCAGAGTAGTCATCCAAGACCAATATGTTTATCCTTTTTATTACGTCGATGATATCAAAATTTGTCGGAAACTTCATTCCATACCGACTCCGGTCTGGTACAATTCTACCTCAATAACTTCAGAATATATGGTGTAATGATAACAAGCTCAAGTTACATTTAATAAATGTTAATCCATCATGTATTCCCGCATACGTATTTCCATTTCAGAGATTATTACATTAACAATGTTATTGTATAACCAGAGTGATTTCAATACGTGAACTTGGAGTCATCTGCGATACCGAACTGAACTTGTGAGACTTCTCTGCTTTACGACATTCATCTTCATTTACAATTCATCTTCTTAATTAGATCACTAACAATTAATCAGCATTCAACCACATAATAAGCACCGAGTGCTTCTAAGGTAGATTTGAACGTGAATTATCGTGTAATGAGAATGGTTGTTCACAACCATTGTTCTTTCTTCCGCTATTCCCCTCCTTGCATCGAATGCTATGAAATGGGAGTCCTATATTCCGAAATGATTCACCATTCACTCCGCGAACTACATTTTACGGTATTCCTGTAAATAGCCGTGTAGTAATGGCTTTACAAACTCACACGAGTTCGCGGAAGATGATTGTGCCTCTAATGTCGCTTAGTCCTCTGTGGCACTATTCTGGTAATTCCCTGGGAATAGGGAATTGGGGAAAGATTTTATATGCAATTTGTATTTAAAATGTTTTTTTCTGGCATACTGAGGTAAAAAGCTAGTGTTAATTTTTTTGAAAACAAAGTTAAATTGGGAATAATTTTCCCTACCAATTTAGATATGGAAAAATTATTCCCAATTTATAAATATTTACATCAAACTTTTTTCCTCAGTAGGCCGGAAAAAAACATTTTAAATAGAAATTACATATAAAATCTTTCCCCAATTCCCTATTCCCAGGGAATTATCAGAATAGTGCCACTGATGAGGTAAATGAAACTGCGAGGATATAGGGAAGAAGGCCAGGAAATATTTCATTAATATCGTTGGACAATCGTTTTTTAATCGTGTAAACCATTTTAAGAAATACAAATTTCGAACATTTACCGATTTTGAACTTTAACTACAACATAAAACTTAAAATATTTAATAAATATTGTTACGGACTTGCGCAACGAAAATTGCTCATAATGAGCCATTCCACACGGGTTGTCAATTTTTAGCGGATTATAGCAGTATGGAAACAGAACAGAAAATATTACATCTGGGGTGGGATGTTGTAACATCACTTTATTCGATACTATCGAAATTTACATCTCTTTCATCACGAATAAAATTTAAGGTTTTTTCATTTATCAATTGCATTGTTTCTATTGCGATCTCTATTTATTCGAACGAAACATTATGTCGTTTTACTCTTATTCCATCACCTACGTTTTTTATGAGTGATACTTTATCGAAAAACAAAAAAGAGATAAATAAACAATTTATTCTAGTAGCGTGCGATCGCAATATAGAAAGCAAAATTGAAAAGGGAAATAGCAAGCAATTTTATTTTTGGAAAAAGAGATATATAATGTTCGATAAATATCGAAAAAAGTGATGTTACAACATGCCACCCCAGGATAAATCCAAACGAGTCTAGAACGTCCCATCGGTATATAACGGGTGATCAAATTAGTATTATATATTTTAAAAACATTATAGCGGCCATTTTGTCAGATTCCCTTAAAAAAATATTTTGTTTTTGGTTGGCAAATCACCATGGAAAGATACACAGTTGCATAGCGGTAAAAAATTTTGTTAAAATTTATCACAAAAATAATGACACTAATCGGGCTACGTTAAAAAAAATATTATTTGATATTCAAATTTTCTTGGTAAAATTGATTGAGTAGCCAGGATATTGGCTAGCAAATTGCTTCCTTGCTAACCAATCGAGTATCTACCGCAATAAGTGGTGTGAAGTGTAATAGTGGTGTAATTAAAAATTGTAAATAGCGTATTAAGAGAATTAATAAATAATCATGGAAATTATTTGTTGTCGTGTGTAGCAACAAGCGCATATTTCGGAATATTCCTTAAGTGGTGTGAGTATTACGGTATTGCTGTAAGTATTTGAGAATTTATTTTTAGAATTGGTGGTGTAACCATCAAATTCTAAAACTGAACCGGTTTTGGCAAGGCAAATTCGTAAAAATATTTTTCCCAACGTTTTGAACGTTTATTCCACCACTTGAGTGATAAAATATTTAATTAAGCTCGCTTTAACTGACTTAGGGTAATTTATGATCCCTTAAACTGACGTACTTAAGCCCCAAAAATTTATTAAGGTCGTTTTTAGATACCAACGAGCGGCGTAGCCGTGATAGTATTAATTAATAACTATAAAAACTACTATTTAAATTACGAATTAGGTATTAATTTAAACTATCGCGGCTACGCCGCTCTATTTTGCGAGGTTTCACGGATAAAAAATTAATTTATGGCTCGCGGCTTTGCTAACACGCCTTATCGATATATTAATTTTTACTATTGCGGACACGTTGCTTTAAATTGTAGGGGTCATGGAGCTCGATTCAAATTAAGCTTGTATTAAATGACTACTTAAAGATAATTTATGTTTAGTTGAACTGACAGACCTCAGTCTACTTAAGCCACATTAATTAAAATGCCTTGAACTATGTTCCTAACTAAATCGTTTTTAAAAAGAATAGAGCGGCGTAACCGTGATAGTATTAATTATTAACTATAAAAAGTACAATTTTCATTAATCCATTAATTTCAAGTATTGTGGCTTATCTGTCCCTATAGTGGATAGAAAAATTAATTTATTTGTGGCTTACAGCAATTTGATAAATACGACCGACAATTAAATTTTTACCATCGTGGATATGCTGCTCTAATTTTTTGGGGGCATAGAGCTTACAATCCACGATTATAATTAAGCTATTATTAGCTGACCTAAGGATAATTTATACTTCCTTGAATTGACAATTTAAATCAAGTTTAGCCATATGTCTTATAGCAGCGTAGCAGCAACGGTACATATTAATAACTATATCGCGGCTATGCCGCTTTATTTATTGATTGGTGAGATTGAGATTCATTGGTACCAAAAGACATCCATCATTCTTTTGACAGTAATGAAACGGAATGCGGATGAATGTTTCAAGTCGTGTACGCCGAGAACAAGAAATTAATCGTTGAATTTAGAACGCTGGTTAAATGAAATAGAGACCGCAGTATGGATGGAACCAACACTTCAAATATAAGATGAATTTCGTCGCGGATAAATGATGGTTTTTGTTCAAAAATAATTGAATAAAACCGATGCTCACATCAAAATATCATAACGAGTTAAATCCAATAAAGAATCGCATTCGTTCTACTTGTACGACATATTTGGCATGGCCCAGTGTGCATGGTTCAGCGAAAATTTAAAGATATATTTTATTCGGTATTCGTGATTTTGACATTAGACAAGTTTTATTCGACTCGATGAAAACAATAAAATCTTCGAGAGGTAGAATAACAATAAACACAAAACTTTGAAAGAAAGAATTCAACATCAATGTAATATTAATATTGTAAGATTTATTTTGTTACGTTCTTCATCGTCACTGACAACCTAATGGCCTGTGATTGCGAACGGGAATATATAAATTAGATGACCAAAAAATTTGAGGGTCATAATTTTATTTTTTCTCGATTAAGAAAGACATCAATGCCTGAACAAATGTAACGAATTTTACATTACTTTATTTGCCTATACGTTTCAGTTATAGAAAATGAAAATAACTTTACACATACAAAGACAAGTGCCGCACATGAGTTTTGAGCAGGGGGCGGGCAAGTGTCACTTGAATTTTGTTTGAACATACAGTGTGACTAGCACACGGGTAATTTGTGTTTCCATAGAAGCGGAATGGTTTGACTAGACTCGTAAAGGAGAGCTCCTGAATGATTCTAAAATTAAGAGACATCGAATTAAAGTTACTGTAATCTTTATAATTAAAGGATGTGGTACTCTGCTCAGGAAGGTAAAAAGAAGACGGACAAACAAGAACGATTAAAATTTCAGAAAAAATTAACTTATAGGTGGGTGAATTATGGATGACGTACCTTTGCTATTGACTCAAATTCAATTTCCATATAAAAACATTAATTGGTAAATTTACGATCCCATGTTTCACGAGTATCACTTGAACAATTCTCACGTAGGCAGCAAACTATGAACTTTTGTCACAAATTGCGATATTTGTAATAAATTTATATTTATTGTTTATTATTTTGTGGCAGATTAGCTTCTGATTCCTAAATCTCTATAATTTTTCTGTTTTTCTCTGCGACTTCAATGAACTGTATATGGCAGTTGTAACAAATTTCGAACGACATCCATTCTCAGTAAAACGTGTGAACAATTTTTTAAATCGTATGTTACTTCCATATATTAACTCAGCCGTTGCAGAAAGTACATCTTGTTTAAACGTTAATCTTAATCGTACAGATCGTAAAGTTTGTGACCAATCTGGTGTATTGTAACACATAATACTGGCTTTAGACGTCCTGTGATGGTTCGTTTATGTAAATGCAAGTAATTTGTGTTTTACTATAAATTGAACTGTCGGATGTTCCGATCTAACAACGTAACACAGTATCGAAATTTACATGATAATGGTACAGGTCCGATGCTATCCAAATGATTTTCAGAGAAGCGTATGCGGAATTAATTAACGCGGAAAATTAGCGAGCGGAACATTTCGTGGCCAAATGTTTTGAATCTTTCTTAATTGAAGGTCGTTACAACACAAGCGGTTAATAATTTAGTAGACTCTTATATTCCAAGATGGGCTAAGCTATAAAATGTATTGAAAACATTCTGATAGAATTATTTTTGAATAAATGGTGTACGGTTTTTTAATGAAATATCACAAAAAATGAATTTCGACGAACTAAAAGATCAGAATTTGTAATTCACTTTGATGCTGTAAGGTATGACCTTGACAATTTTTATTTTTGTTAGTAGAAACCCGCGCTAACGAAAATATAAATATACGTAGTATAAAATTTATTTATGGACACATACATAAAAAATGAAACACCTTCCAAGAAAGGAAATGTAAACGGTGGTTGATATTTTGAATGCAGAAAGATGATGAGAGATGGATGAGATTTTAAACTTAAAGCCTAATAAAGCTCTGTCTAATTAAAGTTGCAAATTATGGATCATGAAATTTTGATGTCATACTAAATCTGAACTGGTCAAATTTTAGTTCACCATTCACTTGGTGGAGATATTAGTGCAATAGATATGCGCAATTTCTTTACGATAATCTTAGTTATAAGATAGGTGTCTGAAACCGACTCATACCGGTAATGTTATAAGAATACACCCGGTGTTATCCGTGAATCTCGCCTTGGATTTGGTCGTACAATCCCACAAATTAAAACCAGAGTTTTGTTGAAGCTGAAGCTGATTCAACATGATTCAGCAAAAGCAAAAATGAAATATTTCCAATTTAATTTGTGCGCTAATGCAAAGTCGGATGGAATCCGGCACTCGTGAGGACACCTTTATACTCCCACTCTACATATGTGGCAAAGCAAACAAAACAAATAAACTAGAAAGTGAAATTGAACTGAAAACAACACCTGCTGTAAATAACAAATCTTAATTTGTACCTGTAGTGAATTATAAGTTTGATAACCTGGATATATATAGTACATACACATGCACTCGTATTATTTTCGATTCAATAGCCGTACGAGACTTTATAGAATTTCCACAGCAGTAAGTAAATAATTAATATTAATTACAAAACAAATCAATTAAATAAAAATTGATAATGCAATTATAAAATTTATATATATAGTTAATTATTTATTGTTCTTGGTTGTATATGATGACAATAATTCTACCATTTCGTACGGAATCGACAACCATCGTGGGGGTTATTAAACTTTTTCTTAGTTTTATATAGTTTTACAACTCGAATCGACGGGCGTGGGCGGCAATTCTTTTTAATAAGAAACGTGTGTACCTTTCTAGCAGTATGCAAAAAAATGAATATAAAGGGGGGCGCTTTACGAGTATGATGCATCTTCGAGCGATAAATAACACGAGTTAATATTTGTGGGTGCAATATATGATAAATATTATAAAGAAATTCTACAAAAATATCCCATCAATTCCGTTCACCAGGAAGAATGCAGTTAGGTTGAATCTATGTAAAGCTATATGCAAACAAGCAGAATTAAGACAGAAATATTTTACAATTTTGCCATCCGGGATAGGAATTGTAAAAATTAAGGCATGTTTAATAAATTAAAGTGCTTAAAATTTTGTCAAATAAAGTGACATAGCCACGTTAGATAAAATTAAATCCTTATTAAAATCGAAATTTGTATGGTTATTAACTATGCTATCGCGGCTATGACGTTTTATATAATCCCAAACATTTTTATTAACACATCTGTCTGTCAAGTGCTTTAAAAGCGTTTAATGATTGAGTTTGTCCAGAGCCTCCTTAATATAAGAGCCGTAAGATTCCGCCATTTTTGTCCATGAGCTTTCCATAGAGGGGAAGCTTTTTGTTCTTTTTCATACCAATCAGTGTATTTTAATATTTTTTTAGAAGCTTTTTTGTAAATAAAAACATTAATGTTTCGTTTCAATTTTTAATTTGAATGGTTAGTTCAATATTCAGGAAAAGCATATTTTAAAATTAAGTCATATTATGTCGAATTAACGCAAAAATATTTAAATCAGTCTACCACAAAAATTTTTTTTTATTGTAGAAATAAGAATTTGTTTATATGTGTATGTAAGAAATTAATATAGAGTGTTCTATCAAAAATTTCAGCATTTCTTTCCCAAAACAAACGTTGGTTAAAAAATGCTTTTTGAGTAGCTATGTAATATGGGGTTTATTGTGCTCTGGATTCTATTACAACATTGTTGATGAACAAACTTCGAACACTCTTTTTTCGTTATTTGTTAAAAAATTTATTTTTCATCGCAACAAATTTGCAGCCTACATTGTTTCATCCTGTAGTATAAACAAACTGGAGCTTCATAAAATAAAAACATTATATTATAGAGCTTTTCGCAATAAAAAACCAATCAAAAGATGTCGCTAAGTATAAATTAAAGCTAAATATTAAAACCTAAACGTTTGTTAACTAAAATTTAACAATTTATTATGTATACTGCCTGGTTCAATAGATTATTGAAATCTCCTGGAACTGAAAATAACCGAAAACGAGCGAATTGAAATAAGAAAAGAATAAATTTGGAAAAATGTGACATTTTTCTATTATTGTTTTTCAGCGCGCAGCAACTACGATGATAAATATTTTGCGATGAAAAGCTTTATTTATGCCAACCGTTTTATAAATAAAAATTATAATTGTTTTGAGTTTTATTAATTATGTTAAATTATTATATTAAAGATTTCGTGCTTAACTTACAATAATAATGGTTTATTTTCGCAAATAGTTCTTTAATTATTTTACAATTTTCTGTAATTTCAAGTAAATTTATTACAGAGACATCTGTAAACGGATTTTCAAATTACAGAAAGCTCGGTTTTGCAATCGAATAAAATTGAAGTTTTTGACGTTTTGTTCTGTTTTGTAATAATATTTAATTAAGAAAACCATGACAACGTTGATTTTTTGTATACAAAAATAATAATAGATTTTGATGTAAAAATTTTATTATATGAATAATATTATTGTTTCTACATGGTGATTCATAAAATTTCGTTTCAGCTCACGATTTCTCTTTAATTTTGTTATAAATGGAGAATGTTTAGATTGCTATTAAGTGCATCGTTCATCTCAAAAATTCTGAGGTGCATGTGACCAGAATTTACCAAATAAGTTACATTTTTATAAAACTAAATTTTAAATTGGGTGTAAGAGGAATCTGCGGCACCACCCTTTATTATCTTACTTTATAAACCTACACAACTAAACGGAAAGCTCATTTTTATAGAAAATTAATAAATTTATGCTCCGCTTTAGTTTAAATTTACCAAATAAATACTACATTATGATGGCTGATTTTCAAATATGTGTTCTTTGAATAGTTTATTAAAAATATAAAATTAAAATTTAGATGATTTGTTTAATTTTTTATTCATAAAAACATGTTAAAAAAATTTCCAATTACCATGGTTTCTTATAGTAATTCAATAAAAGCTTCCTCTCTACTGAAAGCTCTCTTTTTAATATTACGGCTATTCAAAATCATAGATTGCGCTGGTTTGTCTAAACAAAAATCTCCCAATTTTTAAAACACTTAACTTCTATTAATAAATAGTCCGATTTCCTGTGTTAGTTTTAGTTTAGATTTCGGACAAGTACCGTACCCTCAAGGCGAATATTTTGACATATTGGCATTTATCAAAAAACTCAACGATATTCAGAACTTATTTAAAAGTATAGTCGATTTGATTTACGAGTACTAGAAATGATTCTCCTCGTTTCCGTATGGAAATGGCACTTCGCCCAAATTGTCGGTCTGACTATCATCTTGGACGGCTATCATTTTTAAAAGAGCCAATTTTCGATAAACTATACAATTTGAAAACTCCTTAAAATCGAAAGAGTTATCGCAGAGAAGATGCAAAGTTAGTATTTTCCAGAACCACATCCGAAACTCATAAATAGAACCCCATTTTTATCATACAAATTAAATTCTATCCTGATTAGCTAATAAATGGCTTAGGCCCCTTCAAATCTCCCGTATTGAAGAACCAAACAAAGAACTCATATTGGTATTCCATATACTCATTGTACAAACTGACTTTCAATCCCAATCGTCTAAGTACTAATGGGCGCTTTTCGGATCACCAACTGTTGGGATCAAGATTAGTGAAATTACCGCCAATTCGATTTGAAATTTTCATATAACTCAAAATTTTCTCAAAATGTGGTCAATTGTTGGGTGGGCTGAAAGGGCTCAATGTATCTTAAATAAATACCATGAAATACGTGATTATGTCAGTATACTGGATTTTTGAATTTTGGGATTTTGTTTTCCGGTAATTCAGATTTCCGTAATTTTATCACTAACGTTTTGTCCGTTAGAATAACTTAATTATTTATTATTATTGTTGTGATAATTGAAGTGGTATAAATGTCATGTTGTCGTGTAAATCTTCTATTTGGTTTTTCTTCGATAGGCAGCTGCTGTTTCTAAGACACCTCGTTTTACTCTTTAATTGATTTTGAGTTATCTTACAAAGATCAAAAATGTACCGAAGAAAATAGAAGTGGGTTACATTAAAATATACTTGGACGCAGTCAAATCACCCACCATTTTGAATATATGTTGCATGCCGTTTCTATAACATAAGTTTCAGTCATTTAAAAGCTGTCGTTCCGTGTGTAATTTTAAGAGATGGATGTCGATTAGCAACATTTAAGTCATTGCATTCTATTCTGTTTTCAAATAAAAAATTTGCTGCTCAAGCTATGGAATTGATTTGAATAGGAAGAACTTCCAGTTTTACTAGATCCGTACTAAATCCGTGTCAAACTCAAAAAGAGCTTGCAGAACAGTTAGGAGCTACTCACCAAGCAATAATATTTCGATTGCATGCACTGGAAAAAATACTGAAGGAAGAGAAATGGGTTCCAATGAGTTGACCTCTGCATGAATTTGCTTTCTCGGTACAAAAGAAAGAATTTTTTGCAATGAAAAGTGGATTTTGTACGTACGATAATCCTAAACGCATAAAACCATGGGTTGATCCAAGCCAGCCATCAACATCAGTTGCAAAAATGAATATTCATGCCAAGAAAGTGTTATTGTAGTCTGGTGAGATTGGAAAGGAATCATTTACTACGATCTTCTGGAACCAGTTCAAACTGTTACAGCTAACCGTTACCAGGCCCAATTGATCAAATTAAGTGATGCTCTGAAGGAAAAAAGACCATTTACGGGCCAAGAAAGGCGGAAGGTGATATTAATACATGACAACGCTCGTCCGCAGACAGCAAAATCAACCCACGTTCTTCTCCGCAGACTGGGAAGTTTTACACCATGCGGCGTATTATTCAGACGCGGTCACGAAAGTTGAAGATGAAACCGTGTTATTTTTTGTTAAAACTGCACGGCCTCTAATAAAGATAAAACAGAGTTATTTTAATTGATGTTGAACCGCAAAAATTTAAAAAAATTTGTCCCGATCATGGAATCATTTTAAAATGGAAACGATTTGCCAGATTTTCAAAATAAATTATAAACTGTTTAAATGAAGTACAATCTGTGAACAAACAATCTGCCAAAAAAATGTCTATTGGTTAGTTCAACAAAAAGTTCAATTTACGGTAAGCCTCCCTTACAAATTTAATCACCAAATTGAGAAAGCAAATTGAATTCTGCATTCAAATGTGTTTACAATTAAATGCCATTACGCTTTCATGCTCAAAGTATTATGTTAATCTCGCCTCGCGTTTGCATGGGTATCTAGACCCGACATTCGGGTCGGCCAAATATTGGTTGTTATATTCAGGCTAGAGCCGGATCTGGTGCTATCAAAATGTACTATTGAACTGCATGAATCAATTTGTTTATTTAGACCAAAATTAGTATCGGGTCCGACCGGGTTCGGGTAATAATTTTTTGAGAAAGGTCAGGTTCGGGTTGGGTCGGCTATTGGGAGTTCGGCCCGTGCATGTGTCTGCTAGATATATACAAATAACAATTGAATATATATACAGTGGTGGGCAATATAATAGGTAATTCTATGAAATTTTTAGAAAATACATTTTTTTATCAAAATCATCAATATCAAAAATTGAAACATGTTTTTTTTAATTGACAGTCTCTTGTAGAAAACAAAACACTTATTACATTATCACTTTATTGTAATCACAGATCGAATTATCGTATTCAATTTTAATTCATTTACGCCATCTGTGCAAATTAATAGGGAAATTTAAGCAATCTTGTTAAAAAATAGTTATTCGTTGGAATAATTTGATTTTTACATAAAGATTTAAAATTTGGTGATGTACTCGTTATTTTTAAGCACCACATTACATCGCCTACCCATAGAATCTACCAGTGATTGACATCTTTCAACTGGAACTCCATCAACCGTTTTGAACGTTTTCTCAAAATTCATTTATACTTTTTGGCCTCGGCAGTTTACTTAAACCACGTTTTACCACACCCCATAGGTGTTCTATTGGGTTTAGATCGGGAGACTAGGCTGGCCATTTCATCACAGTAATTTTATGTGCAGCAAACCAGGCTTTTACTACATTCGCCGTATGCTTCGGATCATTGTCCTGCTAAAACACCCAGCGAAGGGGCGTGTTTGCATCAGCATACGGAAGCATAGTACCTCTTAAATGTCCTTCATATAAATTTTTTTATCAAAATTTTCGTGGACCTATCATATAGGCCCTACATCACTATACGATAAACACCTCCAAAGCATAATGTTTTCTTCACCATGTTTGACAGTTTTTACTGTACAGCGCGGGTCGAACTTTTTTAGTTTTGGGTCGTCGGACATAATTTTTGGTGCAATCAATGTCAATCACTGGTAGATTCTATGGGGAGGCGATGTAATGTGGTGCTTAAAAATAACGAGTACATCACCAAATTTTAAATCTTTATGTAAAAATCAAATTATTCCAACGAATAACTATTTTTTAACAAGATTGCTTAAATTTCCCTATTAATTTGCACAGATGGCGTAAATGAATTAAAATTGAATACGATAATTCGATCTGTGATTACAATAAAGTGATAATGTAATAAGTGTTTTGTTTTCTACAAGAGACTATCAATTAAAAAAAACATGTTTCAATTTTTGATATTGATGATTTTGTAAAAAAAAAAAAAAAAATATTTAAAAATTTCATAGAATTACCTATTATATTGCACACCACTGTAGCAAGCTAATAATATCTAAATGCTCGAAATTCTTTTGTAAATCCGACTTGCCGATCGAGTGACAAAGTGACTAGTGTCGCTCGCCATCTTATAGACAAGCGTAAAAGTAAATTGTTTACCTGGATAAACAAAACATAATTGAAAACCAGACGTTTTGCAATTTAAAATTCGTATGCAAAAGCCTAAAGTTTATGAAACGATGGATTAAAATATTCCGTAAAAAATTTAATTATAAACCATTGCGCATAAATTTTGTGTAAAATTTGACACGTAAAATATAATTAAATTATCGAGTAAATTTTATAGCGAAATTTATGATTTTATAGGAATTAGATTAAGTTGATACTGTTCTATGAGCTCCAAAAAATGTATTTCTCAAGAATTAGTTATCGTTTAAAATATTAACATTTCTTAAAAAAAAATTAAGCAATTTTAAATTTGCACCGGATGCTTAACTATTTCAAATACTGTAAATAATTGATTAAATTCAAAATTAATCAATTACGATACAACTCGAATATAATAAACTCGCCTTTACACACACAAAAATATGACGTGCAATCAAAAGACGTCTGGCACAAAATAAAAACACAAAACAACATCTGATGTCACCCACACACTTTATAAATATGTACACATAAAAAAATAATAATTTAATATACAATTTTATTTATATATTCGTTACAGTGCAATTAAGTGCATTTAAAGGTCATCTAAAACTGATATGGAGCAAAACACAAAAAGAACTACCAAAATTGCAACAAAATAAATTTGCAAATATACGAAATTCCCCCAAAACAAAATAAATTATCAGTCGCAGACGGTTTAATATTTGTTGTTGTTGTTGCAGTTCGTTTATGATATAAATATTAATGCACACCTGTAGTGACGATTTGGACGAAAGTCTAGACTGTGTCTATAGATAAATATCGTAATATAATAAGATCCCAGTGGACGAAAAAATGAATATGCACCATATACACATTTACATAAAATTTCTTTACCAAAAAAAAAAAAAAATGGATTTCCCAGTCTACATACCATCCACACGCAAATATTTATTATGTGCTTGCTTGCATAGTATACCGAGAATTGTACGAGGCATATAACGTATACTCGTATATAATGAACAATATAACAAGAATTTTCCGAAATTTTCTACTTAATAAAACATTGTCTAGACACCCTCATAACAAGAATTTCTCAAACGACACACATTTTAAAATTTATGACGCAAAACGCAACTTCATAACAATTCATTGAAAAATTACCTCTATATTCGTATCTATCTACTTAACAAAATATTTATTAAAAAAATATAAAGTTGTTATGTCTAGCCACACTAAATGCACTTGGATTTCAATATAAATAAATCACAAAATAGTTCTTGATTTAGTTTTATATATATATATATATATATATATATATATATATATATATATATATATATATATATATATATATATACTTGTTTATATATATATATATATAAAATATTATATATTTCACCGAACACATACAATACTGACATAGTCTAGCGCGCGAGATAACGAAAATCTACTCTCGTCCTCTATTATGTGCATGCACAGTAATCCTTATAATGTTAACGAGTAAAAAAGGGATAAATCAATAGAAAAGTCGCGACGGTAATTACCTTACAATATTATTTATATATGATGGAGAGCATTCGCGTTTTATATGCATTTATCACACTGTTAATATTTTATATTTTTATGGAAATTTTAGTAGCAAATAAATAAATTTTATACTAAAATTTTATATTCAGAATTTATAATTTTCTTTTATGTATTGTATCAGTACATATAATATGGATTTCAATTATCAACAAATAAAGGAAAAAAAAAATTTTTTGTCTGGTGTGTGATTAGAACGGTTTAAATATTTTACATTGAAATTTAAATAAAGTACAAGTTCTTTAAAATATTGATAACAAAAGATATAATTTTGTTTTTGTTATATAGGCGTGAAAAGCCGACCGACCTTTGACAAATTTAATATACATTTAGATATGATACCAACTATAATATAATAATGATATAATCTCGCTTATATATTATACACTACTTATATCTGTCTGGCTATTATAAAGTAGTTGTCGAGTATATAAATATATAATTAGTAATTATGTCTAGACACAAGTTTTGATTTTTTTTTTTTTCATTTTTTTTTATAATATTTATTTATAACACAGTTTGGAAAATGATAACAAAAGTAACTAACATTTGAAAGTCATTTTGAAATTCCCCAGCTCCAATGACCTCATATAATTATAATATTATTTTACACAAGTTTAATATATATGTATATACTTTATATAGTGAGATGCTTGTTGACTTTATCAATGCACTTCTTGACACAAGAATTTTATAATGTCTACACAGTAAGCAACAGCATCATCACACACAGTCATTTGAAAGTCGTGTCACAATTTTATTTTTTTACATCTTTTTTTTTACACGACCTAGATTTTGTTTATGTATGTAAAATAAAAATATAATTTACAAGTTATACCTATCATACTCGTTTAGTTGAGATGACAACTTTATATTTAATTTTACGATACAACCAAAAAAAAAATTTGTTAAGAAAGTACACAATTTTTATTCTATATAAAGAATTTGATTTTTTCTTTTTTTTTTTGTTTAAAGAAATGTAAAATGACCTTGTCATGACATATTATGTCATTGATAAGAAAATAAGAAGATGTTCCATCATATATATATATATATATATATATATATATATATATATATATATATATATATATATATATATATATTTACAAAAACAGATAGACGAAGGAGCAAACAACTTTCTTATTACACACACATCATTTTCACATATAATTTTGTCGAGAGCCAGACAAGTTTAATGTATTACAAGGTTATTTATTTTTTTTTATTTTTTACACGGCCCAGACACGGAAGTATTTTTTTTTTTTTTAATTTTTTAATACCACTTTACGCAGATAATTAATTAAAAATTAAGCTTTCATATAAATATAAATATATAAATATATATAACATACATTTCTTTGTAAATTATTTAATTTTATTTTTCGTTAATCCCACCACTTTAATTAAAACTAATCATCATAATCATAAAACCAAAAGTCTGTTGTAATCAAACACCAGTTGTTCATTTACACACTGTACTATACATATTATATTATATTATTATTAAAAACATTATTTATTAGTATTACACAATTTTTCAAAATAGCTAAATCCCACAAAAATTTTCTGCTGTTAAAAACTATGTATTCTTTTTTAACTGACATAAGAAAACCGAAAAAAAATTTTTAAAAAAAAATTATTTTTTTCTTAACAAGCAACAAAATAAAATAAAAACCAAAAGAATTTCTTGATATCACTTCAACAAATGTTTCAGAATGACTGAGACGTGATAATATAAAAATTCACTTACTTCAAAAGTAATAAAAACAACAACAAAAACAACTAAAAACGTCAAGTGTTTGTATTCAAAAAAAAATTGTTTTATCGTACTGAGCTTTGCTTGTGCGCTTGCAACAATAACATCACCACCAAATACAAATCATTTTTTTAGAGAACTTTTTTTTTTTTTTAGTGGAAAACGAAGTTTAAACGAATTTATAATGAATAAAAATACAAAAATAAAATTTATAAAATCAACAAGCCAAACCAGACTAGACAACCAACCAGTTGTACTAACTTGCCTGTCTGTATATAAAATGAAGCAAAAATACCAATTACATACATATTCAATGAATATAATAACTCTATGTATACAAACATATTAAAAACGTGTTCGTATGTGTGTTTAATGTACATGCATGGGAAAAACACAGTCACGATCATAATAACAGAATTTTGTTTTTCGTAATGAAAATTTTTGCGACTCGTTAACTTTAACGCGCTACTTGTCATTTGGATATTGAATTGACAGCGAGAGGTGGCGGACTTCTGCTAGCTGCGTCTCGAAAGATGTATACAGAATGTGGATATTATTGTCCTGGGGCCCTATTCTTGAAATCGGTGGAAATTTCGTGATCGGAATACAATTTGCTATGCAATTCTTTATATTACTAAAAATTTTCACCGGCTACTTTAATCATTTTTTTAAATTTCTTATCTTTTTTAAATTAAGAAACATAATTTTTCAACCCCCTACTAAGGGGAATTTTCCGACTGGGTAAATCGATACGGAATTATTCGCTTAGTAGGTAAATAAATAATAGAAAACTGGCATACAAATTTGAAAAAATGATTAAAGTAGCCGGTGAAAGTTTTTAGTAATATTGGCATAGCAAATTGTATTCCGATTACGAAAATTTCCACCGATTTCAAGAACATGGCCCCTGGAGAGTAACGAGATGGGAATTTTGGCTGTTAAACTTAGTTAAACTTAGTTATTAAATGTTGACACATCATTATAATAATTATGAACATATCTACAATAAATTGCATCGTTTTTGATTGCATCGTTAATCATTTTTGTAATATGCCAATTATTGATGATAATGATCAGATTTAGACCACTCTAATTCATTTGTTAATAGCACCTCTCCTTCAGGTTCCTTTATGCATGTTAATAATAATTTTTCAATTGTCCATCAAAATGCGCGTAGCTTACGTAAAAATAGTGATTCTTTGTTTGATCACTTTAGTGCGTGCAATTCATTGCCATATTATTTTTTTCTGAAATTTGGATAAACAGTGACGAAGTGTCTTCTTACCAACTCAATGGATATTCTTTGATCGATGGCTGTAACAACAAGTACTCAGCTGGTGGTGTAGTTGGCTATATTAAAGCGGGTCTCAATTTTAGTTATGTGTCTAAACATATATGTACCGCTGATATTGTGCAATTAAATCTAAGTCTTCGAAGTGACGTGTTTTGCATAATATGCGTTTATCGGTTTAATTTTTGTTCAATTGTTAATTTTACTGAAAAATTTTCTTCCTACTTAAACGGAATTCAAACCAAAAATGTATTTATACTTGGCGATTTCAATATAGACATCTTAAAATTCTCTGTTAATGACCAGGTAAAAAATTATCTAACAATGATGTCTAATTTCGGTTTAAAAAGTCTAATTAATACTCCTACTCGTGTAACTTCCTCTACCTCATCATGTATTGATCATATTTTTGTTCGTATGAAACCTCATTCAAATTATGAGCTCCTAGGGGAACCATTTGATTACAAGCTTTCTGATCATCATTTAATGTCACTTCAAATTAAGCATATGCCAAAATATGTCAAGCAGACAACTGAAGGACGTCCGATTACAAAAATAAATTTTTCGAAGTTAAATTCTCTTTTAATGCTTGATCAGTGGACTTTACTTCAAGAGACTGATCCAAATACTTTAATGAATAAATTTACTGCGATGCTTATTCAAAAATAAACCAATCTTCATTCGAATTTAAATCCGCCCTCCGTTTTAGGGAAATTAAACCCTGGATGAGTATTGATTTAATGAAATTAATTAAACTTAAACATAATTTACTGAAACTTTTGGTGAAGCAACCGAATAATGCTAATCTAAGCAAAAGAGTTAAATCACTTCAGCATACAATTAATAGTAAAATTATGGCTACAAAAGATTAGTATTATAATAACAAGTTCGTGAACGTTAAGAACAATCTAAAAAGTCAATGACGAATTATAAACGAAATTGTTGGTAAGCAAAAATCTAATTCTGATATTGTGTCTATTTTAGATGGAGAAGTTAAATTCGTATCGAATCCATTATGCATCTCAGAAATATTTAATTCGTATTTTATTAATGCACCTCAACTACTGAAACGGTCCATTTTGAGCAGTAGCCATGATTCGGATGTGACAATATCAGCAACTATAGCAACTATATAAAACAAAGTTCGCATTCCATTATTTATATATTAGCTTATATTTTTAATCTCAGTTGGGAACAAGGAATTTTTCCAGATTGCCTTAAAATTGCAACTGTTATTCCCATATTCAAAAAGGGGGATAAAAATGATCCATCTAATTATAGACCGATATCATTGCTCTCAGTATTTTCGAAGCTTTTTGAAAAATGTGTGAAAGCCAGATTGCTTCTACTTTTGAAAGATATTTCCTTCTTCTCTGATCAGCAATCTGGGTTTAGGGATGGGAAAAGTACGAAACTTGTGCTGAACGATTTTGTTGACCATATTGTAAAATTTTTAGATTTAGGTGAAAATGTTGCGACTAACTTTATTGATCTCACTAAAGCTTTTGATACGATTAACCATAAAATACTATTATATAAGCTTCATTGCGCAGGAATTCGAGGCGTCGCCTATAATTGGTTTGAATCTTATCTTAAGAATAGGTCACAGCTGGTAAAAGTTGGCAACAAATATAGCAGTGCCGGAGTCATTCGGTGTGGGGACACTATATTATTTATTATTTACAATTAACTCAATTTTTCAGTCAAAATTGCAAGGTAATGTTATTGGGTTTGCAGACGATATCGCAATTACTTATACCGACCTAACTAATGAGGTCATTGCTAATCAAATAAACTATGATTTGCTGATCTTACGCAGGTGGTTGGATGTTCATTTTATGGTTCTGAGCAATAAGTCTAAAGTAATGTTCTTCAAATTAAATGGTTCTATAACTATAGATTCTGACATTATTTATCATGCCATTAGTTGTCAGAATTATGAATTTAATAACGTTACAGCAGTGATCGCCAGCTGTTCAGACAAATGCAAACTTCTTGATGTAGTTGACAATTTCAAATATCTTGGACTGCAGACTAAATTTCAAATCTCATATTGAAGGGATCCAACATTATATTTATGCTTGTAGCAGAAAACTTTATCTGTTAAGACTTTGATGTCCAATAAAAGTTTTATTACAGCTTTATTATGCTTTAGTTCAGTCAAAGCTATAGTATGGGTTAACTGTTTGGGGAGGAGTATATTTAAGTTCGATACAACCTTTGATTGTTGCGCAAAACACTTCAATTCGAATCTTATTAAAGCGTAAGAGATTAACGTCTGCTCTACCATTGTTGAATGATCAATTTTATCGAAAGCTTTACTAAAGTCTAGAAGAACCAGCGTACAAAGATAACCCTTGTCTATAGCCCTGCGGATGTCGTTATTGATATGTAGTAAATCACTATTAGTGCTGAAATGACGTCTGTAAGCAAACTGGTATATTGATAGTAAATTTTCCGATTCAACGTAAGTTAATATTTGTGATTGTATAGTATTTTTTCAAAAACTTTAGACAAAGCAGGAAGCAGACTAATAGGGTGAACATCAGATAAGCATTTGGGATTTTTATTCTTGGGAATGGGAATAATAATTGATTGCTTCCAACTCTCTGGAAAAATAGAAAACGTTATTAAGCTATTGAAAATATGTAGTAAGTAGCAATCAACCTTTGGTAAAATAAGTTTAACAAACTTAATTGGTATTTCGTCAACTCCAACAGCGTTTGATTTAACGGAATCTAAAGCATCCGTAAGGTCAGTGATATCGATGTTATTAAAACTAATGTTACCTTCCATCGAACTAGAGTTCATTAATACATCAAAAGTTAGTAACCCAGCTGAACGTGCACTGTCAAGAGAAAAATAATTATTGAATTGGTGAAAATTGTGTAGATGGTTTTTCGTTGGATGATAGAAAGGAACCAACAGATTTTAAATTTTTTCAAAAAACTTTTGAAGGAAGGGATGGTGCAATATAGATGAAAAATATTTGGCCTTTGCGCGTTTTGTAATATTATTACTCCTATTTCGTACAGCTTTATATTCTTGGTACAGTTCAACTCTTCTTGTACGCTTCCACCGACGTAAAATAAAATCCCTGAAATTTATGGTATCCGTGATCTCATCATTGAACCAAGGCAGCTGTTTAGGTTTGGGTGATATATAGTCCTTAGTGGCACAAATTCTCAAACAAGTCTACAACTAGTTCTGTAAAGTATTCTACTTTATCAACAGGGTTGTTAAAATTGTAAACCATGCTCCTTTTTAAATTATTACATTTGTCAAGCAAGTCTGATAACCTAATGCTATTTTAGTCACGAAAAGAAATTTTAGGAATAGATCTCTCATGTTTAATATCATAGGAAAAATAAAGAAGATCGTGATCACTAAATCCAACCGAGATTTGGTTATGAAATACAATTTTATCCGTATTAGAAATATTTCAGTCCAATAACGAACTAGAGTGTGACGTGAAATATGTTGGCTCGGTGTTCACAGAAGTGAGAGGAAATTCAGTTAGCAACCTTTTAAATTTTTTCGTTGTCGATTTAGTTTCTTTGATGTCACAATTGAATCTTGCAGTTAGAAAATGTTGCAAGTACGAAATATTGCAAGTACGAGTACAAAATTTTGGGAGTTTTAGTATCTACTATCTGCGATACAATTTTCCATACTGATTTCTCATGATTTGAGTTTAGATTAAGTTATCACATTTTATTATAAAAAAATATAAGAGAAGAAATTTTGTTTCGGCTTTTTAGACAAAATATTATTTACAAAGGACATTCACAATTAAGAAGATTTTTAAAATCGTCCGTGATATTAATTTATTTAAGATATTTTTCGGCTCCTTTTCGGACAAAATATTATTTTTAATAGCATTTATACAATGTTTACGACTTTTCTAGTCATAGAAAACAAAGAGGCCATTTACTTAAAGTATATCTACCATAAAAAGTTGACCCGCCCCCCCGTTTTTAACTTGTGGGTACTGGTGTATAGATACACAAACCCTTACAAAAATGAGAACTTCCTTAGGTCACTTCTCAGTGGGCAGCTTGGTTTCGTACTGGTAAAAAGTTGAAATGAGTAGAGCCACTTTTTATAAGTGCGAAAGCAAGCTGCTAAATAGTGACCTAAGGAAGTTCACATTTTTGTAAGAGTTTGTGTATCTTTATAAACACAAGTACCCTGGGGGTACTTGAATGGGGGGAGTGAATTTTTCTACGTTTTGTGGTAGATATATTGTGAGTAAATGGCCTCTTTGTTTTTTATCACTAGAAAAGTCGTAAAAATTGTATAAATGACATTACAAAAAACATTTTACGAAAAAAGCCGAAAAAAAATCTTAGACATTCACAATATGTTCGACTATTCAAATCAACAAGAAACAAAGAGGTCTTATACCTATTCATAATATATCTACCACAAAAAGTAGAAAATTAACTTCTCCCCATTCCAGTTTTAACCCCCGGGGCCATTGTGTAAAAATACACACAATTCTTACACAAAATGAGAAACTCCTCAAGTTCTTTCTTGGCAGTCTCGTTTCGTACTGATAAAAACTTGGTGGATACTCATCAGGTTGCAACAACCAAACTGCAAAAAATTCAAATCTTGCTCATCTTATGGATTTGGTGAATTATATCACCAAATCAGAACATCTGGAAATTCTCATTAAGTGTTTTTGTTAAATCCATACTAATTTTATTTAAGAAGTTTAAAATTCGTCTACATTACTTTTTATTTCATTTAAAGTTTTTTTTTTCGACTTTTTAGACAAAATATTATTTACTTGATGAGTAGACCACCTTTTTATCAGGAATTCAGGACAAAACCAAACTGCCAAAAAAGAACTTGAGGAGGTTCTCATTTTTTGAAAGCATTGTGTGTAATTTTACACACTGACCCCGCCGAGGGTTAAAAATGGCGGGGGGGGGGGGGGATATTGATGATATTTTTGATATTTGATTGATATTTTTTTATTTAAAGATTGTGATATATTAACCTACAAATAAATAAAACCATTAAATTTCATTTCATAATAGGAACACAAAAAAAAATATCACACATTTTATGGCATAAAAAGTTTGTTCACAGAAATAGCACAGTAAGTAATAATCTTCAGTTTTAGCCTCAATCCAGTCTTATTTCTATATAATTTAGGTAATTAGATTGTTTTCCTAACTAGTATTTAGTCGTGTGACCTTTTCTTTTAAGCACTTCGAGGCATCGGCGGTCCATGGAGTCCACAAGCTTCTGGCATTTAATAACCGGTACTTTTTCCAATTCTTCTTTAATAGCATTAAATAATTCCTGCCTATTGCTGTATTTTCTTTTTGCTAATGGCAAGTTTTAGTTGATTCAACAAGTTCTCGATCGGAATCAGATCGGGTGACTGTGCAAAACATCGACTTCATTTTCACTAAACCAAGCTTTCGCTTTTCTCAAGGTATGCTTTGAGCCGTTATCTTGCTGAAAAATCCATCATGGCATCTTCACCATATCCGAGCAACACGTCGTCCATCATTTGGACGTAAACATCCGCTGTCATATGATCTTTTATCCAATAAATTAGACCACTAGGAAAAAGTGTCCCATACCATAATGGAACCGCCACCATGTTTGTTTTTTTCGTGTACTGTGGTGACAAACTTGTATTCGATGGATGTCGTACATAATGTCGGCCGTCAGAACCAAACAAATTCACTTCTGGTGCATCGGTCCATATTATTTTCCTCCATTTTTCGGCGTCTGCATTAGCTAAGTGACTTTTAGCAAAATTAATCCGGGCTCTTAAATTATTTTTTGATCGAAGTGGGACATGCTGGACAGCGCAGCCCTTCAAATTATGTACCAGCAGCCGTCGACGAATAAAAGGATATTGTTTTGCGGTTCGGACAATTAAACCATCATCTTTTTTGGTTGTCTTGCGTCTACCACCACGATTTTCGACTGGGTTCTCCTGTTTTAATGCATTTAGTTAATACTAGTTTACGTGATGTAGCAAGATTTTAATCTTCTGGTAATTTGCACGACCATTTCCGCAATCAACTAACTTTTTTTTCTATGTTTTATAAATTTAAATTTAAGTTTTGACCACTGGCCACCAAATTTATTTATTTTTTTAATTAATTATTTGTCATGTTTCTCACAAAAATCAAACTAGTACTTGCTGCGTTTTTTTGAAAAACAGTCGGGTTGTGTTCGCGATAGCTTTTTCAAAATTTGTCCAATTTAAGAATAGAAATTTAATGTTTTTTAAAATAAGAAAGCTAGATTTAACGGCAATCTAAGTATAGCAGAAAAAATCCATTCTAAAAGTTGAATGGTTTTCTTGTAACATCGTTGTTCTGCATAACTCTACATAAAATCGGAGTAGTGTAGAACTATACAGAGCAACGATATTACAAGAACACTACAGAACTTTTATAATGGATTTTTTATGTTATACTTAGATGACCATTAAATCTAGCATTTTAAATTTATAAAATATTAAATTTCTATTTTTAAATTGGACAAATTTGAAAAAAGCTATCGCGAACACAACCCGACTGTTTTTCAAAAAAACGCAGCAACTGATGTTCTATTTCATTGAACACGAAAAATGGAAGTATGTTTGTTGTCGTTGATTTCCCTAAATGTATGAACAAATTAAATTTTCCCAATAGGCAGTTTTTTGTAGTAGGAAACATTGTTATTGTCCTCACCTGCATAAAATTGGAAATTTTTGAAATAAAATTTTAGAAAGTTAAGTGGTAATTAAAAAATACATGGTGTGTTATTTCATTGAACATCATTGATTAAAAAAGGATAAAATTCAAATAAAATGTTGACAATTAAAAGGAATAACATTATGGGCGATAATGATCCCTTTAATGATCTGTTTTATTTTTTTATTTTATTTTTGGTTTCTTTGAAAGGCATTCTCCGGATGTCACATTATTAATTTGAACTTTTGCCACAATAAGTTCCTTAGCTAAATATTCAATAATTTTAACTCCAGCAAACCGTTGTCTGACTACAACTTTAAGGCGCCGGTGCCATGCTACAACACTGTTGTGGGTATTTCGAAAAATTTTTAGATAGCTCAAAATATTTTCAAAAAATGTAAAAACTGAATTTAATTCCTATGAACTTTGCTATGTATTTGGCTATTTGAAATAAATTTAGCGTTATCATTGGTCTTACAAAGCAGTATCGCCATTGGAAGGTGATCTGCTAATCGTGTACTGAGGAACAACATCAATAATAATTTGTGGTGTGTGCCTAGGCCAACAGAGGCACATTATAAATCAAACAACAAAATCGCAAGTTTACGAATAAATTTAACATGAAATAAGGAAAGGTCAGACTGGTGCAGATATCAGGCGTCTCACCAAAAACTATAAAAAGGATAGCGAAGAACGGACAATACGAAAATACCTCGAAGAAAAACGCAGTAGAGCAGCCTATAAAAACTCTGATAATCCAACCAACATTAGCAAGCTGGATAGTGTCACAAAAATTTGTAAAAAGAGCCGGTACAAAAATGAAGCATATCAACAGTTTATTGCAGCAAGCTCGATTATCTTTAGAAGAGGATCGGAGTATTCCTCATTTAACCCAAAAATTACAACAGTTGGAGAGCAACATAATACAAATGGATTCACTGAATGAAGAAAACCTTGTTGAAATACTAGAGGAAGAACGAGATACTTATTACCTTCTCGACCAACTTTATAACAGAATGAGTCACAATGTGGCTGAGATGTCGGCGAGACTACAGGAAGCTATTCAACAACTAGTAGCCCAAAGAAGTTCACTTACAGAGCTCTCACAATAGAAAAACTTTTACTTTTGCCTTACAAGTTTGTTTGAAAATAAAACTTGCAAAAAACAAATTTTTTCGTTTTTACCTTAAGGAAAAAGTTAGCAAACTCTAAACTTTTGCCTTAAGAAAAGACTAATGAAGTTAGCTAAATTTCAAAATCAGGGTTTTTGATGTCATTTTCCAACCAAAACATGGTTAAAATGCAAATAAGTTCTAATTTATCGGTTTTATATATCTTAACATTATAATTAATAATATAAAATACAATTTTAAAAATATTATTAGTATGCAGATTAATAAAACGAAGTTGGTTTCAATAAAAATTTTTTTTCTCATTGTGAGAGATACTCTTAAGGTAAAAGTTTAAGGCAAAAGGTAAAGGCAATTTTTTTTTCTATTGTGAGAGCTCTGTTACTGAGAAAAATTATAAACTGGAAATAAAATTACTTCCACGTGAAATACCATATTTCAATGGGCAGGAGTGGGCAGCATTTTATGATAGATTGGGTTCGTACACGAAAATCCTTTACTGACACTCATAAAATACCAAAAGCTACCTCAAATCATACATTGGATGAGGTGCAGCAAAACGTGTGAGTCACATATTACCATCTAGAGTAAATTATGCGGATGCTTTTAAAATAATTGTAAACCGCTATAACAACAAGCATTTACTTATTATCAATCACGTAGACACGTCAACGTGAAATGCAATACTAATTCCATTAGTATTAAGAAGGCTGGACAGAGAGTCACATCGTCTATATGAAGTTACACCGGTGACTCCTCGAAAAATTCAATCGTTAAGTGAATTCTTTAACTCGCAAACAATAAAGGGCGTACAACATAGCAGAACAAAATCCAACATAAGACAAGATCCACAACTCTCTATTCTGCGAAAAATAATAACGACAAATATACTTTACAGAATAAGGAGCCTTTGTTAGCTACAACTTTAATCCAAATTTTGATTTATCTCGCCGAATCAATAAGATTTTAGGAACAAAGGTATACGCTAACATCTTGTTAGGTAGCTTAGAAAACTGAGTTATTATGGATTCTCCTGGATCTTTTAACAAAATCAGAGTTAACGCCAAATTCACTATTTCTGGTAGTGCAACACAACCTAGACGTGCAGCTGCGTCAATTCTGTAAAATTGAAGACATACCCAAGGGAAAATCATACTCAGAAGAAGACGAGATGAGGGAGTAGCATTACGCAAATACTCACAGTTGGTCGATGCATTACAAAATTGTATTGGAACTAGCACCGATCGGCACTTGCACATAACAAACAAGCAAACTCGGAACAATTACTCGTGATCGGCTGGACAACACTCGAACAAACTCTCACTTTCATCCGAAACGTATATTTGATCAGGGACATAAGTCGAAGCTATTCACTGACCTATGTATCTCGTAGGCTCGAACTTCTGTCTAATCTCTTCAAGCAAAACCATCCCAGCTGAATAGCTCAGTAATATTCTCGCTTCACTTCACACAAATCTAGTCAAAAACTTTAATTTTCAATGCGCCACTTTATTACGTCCAGTATAGTGAATAGTTGAGGGCTTGTTGTATAAGAACAGCAATAATTTTGTCTAAATTAGTGTTGATTTATTATTTTTATTTAAACTTATTATTAAAACAAAAAGAGTTTAGGAAAATGGGCAAAGGAAAGACACTTTGAGAAGGCGAAAAAGCAAAAATTGAAGTTTTAAAGGAAGAAGGATTCTCAAATCGTGAAATAGCGAACAAAAATGGCAGGAAAAAAACTACTATTGAAACTTTCATATTAAAAATTATAGAAAAAAAAACAGAAAATAACGCACTGCAGAGGCTGCAACGCCTGTGGATAAACGGGCGAGTATTCGACGATTAAACGAGCGAAGCCTGAATCACGCAAATCAAGCCGATTGAAATTTGCCAAAAACTACATGACATGGAAGCAAAATTGCACCGAGTTGCATTTCCGTGTGGCAAAGTGGCAAAGTCATGCTTGCTCTAGTGACCGGAGGTCCCGGGTTCGATTCCCGGTGGTGACAAGGAAAAAAATTCATGGCTGGTTCAGGATCAATGAATTAATCACTCATTGTTCGAAATGAAAATATGATTATGAAACCTCATTTGAGGGGGCGAGAGAGAGAGAGAGAGAGAAAAGATAAAAGACACGAAGGTGTATTACTGCTGCCATGGGGGTCTTGAACAGTAATACCCGATTTGATTATCATGGAAAATGTGTGGGGTGGCTTTCAAGGGAAAAATTAGTCTAAATTATTTGAGCGCGCTCGACGATTCGATTACTTCACAAATTTTCGAAACTATTTGTGCGCCAGGAGGGCGCATCTATTACTAATAAAAGCAATGAAATAAAATAAATAGTTGTATAAATAACAGCGCTAGTTGTTTTTATCGAAATTTTTAGTTTTTACAGAAATGTTTCTACTGTGGTACTATTCTGGCTTTCCCTGGGAATGGGGAATTGGGGAAAATAGTTTCATAACATTTTTGTCTAAATTATATTTTTCCGGCCTACTACTAAGGGAATAAGCTTGGTGTTAATATTTTCGAATCAAAGTTAAATGACAAAATATACTACCCTATAAAAATTTTGTTTAGCAAAAGTTTCACAATTAAACGTTGTTTTGAAAATATTTACACCAAGCTTATTCCTTCAGTAGATTGGTTATTCTTTATCTCAATAGGACCGCTTTTTCGTCAACTGCCTTGCTGGCAAGCTCGTAATTTGGCACTCTGTTATCGATCATGACTAACCAGTCATTCGTTACATTATCGTTTGATGTCACACAACTATTGTGAAAGGTGCAGCAAGTCACAACAGTTTTGACACAATTCTCAATTTTCAATTTCAACGGTTATTAAAACCACATCTTCAGCGAGTTTTGTATGTGCCCAAAAGCACATTCGACCATAGTTCGCGTTTTACTATACGTTTCTCATTGAAACGCTTTCCAACGGCATTTAAAGTTAAATTTTCTTTAAATGGCGTAATAAAAATTGGTGTCAAACGGCACATATAACCGCTGTCACGTATTAAAATCCGGGAAGGCGAGGGGAACACTTATTTTTTAAAAAACCTTTTGATATATCGATCGTACAAGTGTGTTATAACTACACAATTAAATATCAATACCCGGGCACGTGTCCAGAATTTCGGCCAATTACCTCTAAAGAACTAGCAGGTGGCAAACGAATTACCTGAGGCATAATCAGAAGAACGTATCAGAAGAATATCTAACAGTTCATGAACTCATTAATTGTGGTTCTTGGAATACCCATAAATCTAACGCTGGCGGCCAATTATGACATTTTCGCTCCAGAAATCGTCGCATTTCCCTAAAGGCTGGGAAAATTCTTTCAAAAATTACAATATAATTCGGGCAGTATATTTGAAAAGTTTAACGAATGAGAAACATTCGTGAATGGTTCATATACAAATTCTAAAAATATGTGAGGTGATTGGTAACGGTCTTTTTTACACAATGAAACAAGTTCTGAGGTTGACAAATTAAAGGTTGAACCACTCGCGGGAGCCATTAGTACACGTGAGCTAATCAAAGAAGCGTAAAGCAAGCGGGAGCCACGTTTACCGGCAAATGGGACAAATTCTGAAAATATTTGTGGTGATTAATAACCATTTGACCTAGTAAATAAATTATGATCTAGGGTATGAATACGATATTAGCTCTCTGTTTTAATACTGTTTACTTTTACATGGGTATCATAAAATTCTAAAAATTTATGTGGAATTTTGTAATATTCAAATCACCATATTTACATATTTTGATTTAGACAGAGATGCAATTTAAAAATTTGGTTCTACGTGCTTACCTAATAATTCGTTTGATTCTATATTTGAAAGAAAGCGTTGAATTTTTAAACATTGGGTTTTGCTGTTTGAATTTTAGGGACAATTTATTTAACTAGGTGGAATCTTGCTATACTCTTTAAGGATCATAGATAAAATCTTGACAATATCAATACTTTTAGAGTGGAATTATTTCTGATGTTGACAAATTAGTAGTTTGGAACATGATGTTGACAAATTAGTAGTTTAGAACATTTAAGAGTAATATGATTTGTCTCAATGGTTGCAGAGGATGTCGTGTTTAGGGGTCAGGTTATTTATCATCATAAAATGAACTCAAAAAAAAAAAATTATAAATATGTGGAATTTAGGCTTTTAAAATTTTGGAGGAATTCTTTGATTCGAATTAATAAATTTGAAAGTGATTAAAAGTAAACTCGACATTCTTATTTTGTTATTTACTGCAGTGACTACCTAGAATTCATCTTTACTACAAATACTTGATCATATATTGAAAACAGCTCCGATTTCGACATTCATTGAATTTTATATTTTGTATTTATTACTAGAAAACCAACTCGCCCACAACACAAACAAGAAAGACTGACAACCGCTATATACCACAGTGGTAATATATACATATAAAGTTCATACTGTGTGAATATATTGTGTTCACTACTGTGAATATTTTTATTTATTTTTTTATTTTTCCACTGAAAAAAGTTTGTCGACTGTGTTAAAATGTCTAGACTCGCGTTCGCGCATTTTACATACTTCGTTATGAAGCAACGGCGAAAAATAAAATAAAGTTTTCCCCTTTCTGTGTATGTCTGTGTATTCTTTGAAAATATAGCAACTCTGAAGAAAATCATATTTTACTTCTTACAATTTTATTCTATTTTTTTCGTTTGCTTTTCTTTTTGCTTCAATGTTTCAATGTATGAGACTGTCTGGCTCTTCGTTTTAGTCTTAGAATTATTTACAGTAAAGTATTTTCGTTTTGACAATATCCGACACAGAGCATTGCGTCACACAACTTATATATACGAATATTTTTATTGAAACAATATAGGGAAATTCGGAAAAATATAAAATAATAATTTAGTTTGCGCACACGAATATGTCGGCATAAATTTTTGGCATACACAAAATTTAATGTCTCTACCTAGCTTTCCTCGCGTGTTTTATTTATCTACGTACGTAGTGAATAATCTTATCAGTTAAATTATAAGTACATAAGATAATGCATGTTATATATACACAGCTCTGGATGTATCTATATATTCTGGGCAACAAGAAAAGATGTGATAATAAGAAAAACAAAACAACGAGCATAAGACTTTATAAAAAAAAAATTATGTTGAATACAGAAAAGTCGAGACATGAAAAAATGCATAAAAACTTGCAGACAGAAATAATATTTTTCAATTTTATACATGTACGTACACTGATCAACTTGCTATATACACAAAACACACACACACATATTATCTATTACCAAAAACAAAAAAACCCCTAATTTGTCACATACTCCAATTATCAACGAACACATAAATTTCCATGAATTTAACTCTTTATCCACCCACCACAAGTAACACTCGGCTATCTACAAATTATGTGCTTATGCATATACATACATACATGAAACGACTGTCAGCATTTTTTTAACAAACCAAAAACAAGAACAGCAAATTTTTATTTTCAGAACAGACACAATCGTGTCCAAGTGAACTTCTACTTTGACCTACCACCTCATATTACTGTTATTTAACCATCTTTCATCATAAAAAGCACAGACGACGAGCAAAAACTAAAAAATACAAATTTAATTCATTTTCAATAATTTTATGTAGTAATAAAATAATCACAGGTGCTAGACTATACAGGCAGCTAGATATTCTTTATTGGGAAATGGAAAACCTCACGTAGCACTGTAATATATATAATGTTCTGTATGACCTCTATTTAATAAATGAAGGTGTCCTCTAAAAAAACAAATACGCTTCCTTATTATTGTTCAGTATCGCGAAACGCATTCAATAACAGCGCGATAGTAAAATTGTCTCAAGAACACGCAGTTTTAATAAAATATTCACTCGGGGGTCATAGACGGCAAAATTGATAAATTCAATTTATTTGGTTGTTTATTTCTGTGCATGTTTTCGGCACATTCGGAGTCGGTAACTCAATAAAAAATTAAACACAAATTATGCACCCGGCAACAAAGATTCGGATTATGGAGAGAATTTTACAAACTAACTAGACCTACAAAATTATGTATTGGTACCTAAGAGACCAAGCACTCTGTTATGTTGTGACCATGGATAAAAAGAATAGCAGACACACGAAATATCTTTGCACATAGTTAAAGTCAGAAAGAGAATGGGATTGCTTAGGGTCTCGGAACTAGATATTACATTTAAGTTGGGTATCAAATTACGTCCTTTTTGATCTACAAAGTAACTAGGATATTAAGTGGTGGGAAAATAAATTCATAATTAGAGTGAATTCCACATTATAAATTGTAAGCTTGTTTTAACAGACCGGATTTTTTTTCTAAAATGATGTTCTTGATGTGAAAGTGATCGAAGTAATTTGTTAATATTTAATTTGTTAATAACTAAAAACCGCATAAAGCATCTAAAACAGTAAAATAAGTTGAAGATAGATTAATTGGAGGGAGTGCCATCGAAATTTTACAGTCACGTGGAATTTAAAAACATGGCGACAATTACTAAGCACCTTCGAATTTTATCTTTGATTTTGGAGGTACAGGGGCAAATGTTAAAATTATAGAAGTCTTTACATTTACAAATATTTTCCATTATAAGTAAATGTAGAAAAACCCAATCCGTTCTTGTCGACTTTTGAAACCGGCCCCTACACCAATTATTATTGCAACGAAAATATGTAATTTACGAAAAATCATAAAGGGAGGAAAATAATAATTGATTATTTAGCACAATTGAATGAATCGAAAGAGGACTTCGACTAAACAATGCTCAGTTTAAGATTAGACACGTGCATCGAAAGATGAATGGCCAAGAAAACACTTTGGCTGGTAGTAAGCAACTACAGATACCTGGCGCCCTTTTCTCGTCGAACTTACTACATTTATCCTCGTATGCAAGAATTTTACCTGAAATAGTCACATTTATCAAGGAGCTTGATCCTTATTGCACGTGATACTAACTGTTACCCACAATAGATCTAAGAAAATTCCTCTAAAATCATTGTCGCGAGATTCTGAACTTCTAGTCCACAAACAACTTGATTTACAACGTTATGAAGGTTGCGCGAACTATTTGCGGATTGTACTTTAACAACCGGTTGATTTCGTAAAGAAGATAATTTGTTGGTGAATTTTGACAAAAACTTGTGTTGTCGCTCAGTTGTTAATTGTATAATTTACCTAATTTGACCTTCACTTGCATTGTGGTTCACTTGATTAGACGCACTTGCAATTTTACTTTTAAATGTAAATTTTACTGTAATTTCTCGCGGAATCAAGAAAATAGTTTTATTGAGAAGAAGGAGAAATCCCTACTCAATAAATCCACAATCGATGATTATTCTGCGAAAGCACATTAACTTGCCTTTCAATTATTTCTAAGATAAGTTCAAATTTAATGTTAATTTTTCGGTTTAATGTTAAATAACAACTATAGCCGTCTGATCCATCTAAGCTAATTTTTTTTCATCCGAAAAAACAACCTTTTTCCAACTTTTATTCATTGTTTGCGGATGCACATCCGAAGTCATGTGCTGCTCGGCGAATTCTTTGTTACTAGCGTACAAGGTTTAGTGGTGTTTTTTTTAAGTTTTTTAATTGCTCTACGAACTGTTGATTTGCTGATATTAAGCCCAGCTGCCATTCAGATTTTGTTGGTTGCCTATAAATTTTTATTGTATCTTGCGGTTAGAACGGTCGCCGACCTTCCTTGGTAGTTGTTTCCATATGAGCACAGTAGCGTGAACCTTATTTTTGAAAGTTCCAATATCTAACGGGACACCCCCTAGAATGTGAGTTTATGCTAAACACTTAAACAGAAAAAATATTGGGTCGATCGAAGGAGGTTTAGAGGTCGCGACTTGGGCGCGAAGTTTGATAAAAACGATATTTTTTTAATTTTTCACTTTCAAACGAACAAAAAAATTATTTTAAAATTCTTAGCCTAAATGAAAACTGTGGTGAATTCAAAAGTATAGGTAGGGATAGATAACTACCTTTCCAAAACCAAAGATATCGAAAATCAGTTAACAAATAGCAAGATTATTGCCAAATTTCTAAAATACAAAAACAAGACAAAATTATGACTATTTTTTTATTATAAATGCATAATGTTTCTTCTACACAATGATATTATGAATTAATTTTTATGATAAAAATAATCAATCTAAGATGATCTTCTACCCATCAAAGATGTTTTGGTATATGTTGAATACTTCCGTGTTTAGTTAGTTCTTTACGGCTTGTAGTAAATATTGCAGTCATCTTCATTTCTTGTTAATTTCTTATTACCGATATCATTTACGACTTCATTTGACTGATAATCTTCATTTCGTTCTTGAAATTATAATGTTGAGGCCACATATCCAGATCTTTGTTTAAGATCTTGAACCGTTTTAAAAAATCACCAGTATTTGGTGTAACAAAATCTATCGAGATGTCGACAAGGAAGATAGGTAGATCCCAATGTACTACGCCTGTTGCAAACTTGAAAGTCGATTTAACTGATGGTGCTATTTTTATACTAGTTGCTTCAAGCAAACGGCTCAGTGTTGTTCGATTCAAAACGAGTTCGTCAATAAAATAACCAAGACTTTTGGTAACGGCACTGATTAAATGCATTGCTGCATGATCAGTAATCTTCCACTAAAAAAAACGCTGACAATATTCTAGGAGTAATGAAACATTTGCTTCCTCTAGGTGCTTGACATTAATATTTTCGAAGGAAAATTAATATTTTCGAAGTTCATGTCGTTATCAGATATCTTTTCGCTGTCTCTCTCTATTGGAAGTGATTAACGTTTTTCTTCAAGATATTTTCGTTTACGATTTTTTTCTGCCTACATACGTTCCAATTTCCGCTTTTCTTTCTCAATTCCATATTGCCTGGCTCCAGTATCCTGGACGGCTTTTCTCACGCTGCGACAAGGGAAATCGCTTGTCTTCTTCACTGGTCATCATTTCTCTTACACGGTAAACTTTTGAAGGTTTATTTTTATTCTTTCGAATATTTTTCTACTCATCATGCAATTTTTCCAATTTTTCAATGGAATGTTGTTCGTTTTTCACTGGAATTCATGCTTTTTGTCAAAAAATAGACACAGAGTTGCACTTTCACGAATAGCTAATTTTACAGTACGGTGATTGTAAAAAAAAGATGCACTTTCTTAAAATTATTAATAAAACGGTTTAACGGACTAGATTTAATCATTACAAATTTGTTTCCTTTTCTCAGTAAAAGTAAAATTTACATTTAAAAGTAAAATTGCAAGTGCGTCTAATCAAGTGAACCGCAGTGTATTATATACATAATTGGATTAAAATCTCAATTTCTGCCACGCAATTTAACGAAATTAATTTTAAATTCAGCAGTTCCAAGTAATCTAACCGGGATGAACCAGCGTTTAATTTGGTATCTTACACCAATTGAACGATGCAACTCGAATGGTTATTGCTTTAGTAATCCATTTGTTTGGACATTTAGACGAAATTATGTTTATGGTAAAAAAAAATTACAAATTTATCTTAAGTATGAACTTGCGCAACTAAAGTGTGCCGCTGGCTCGAGATCAATCATAAAGCTTGCGATAATAGATAATCCGATTAATTCTGGAACTTAAACATTCAAAATTTATTTTCTGAAATTGTTCTAAGGTTTCTTCACTAACTACTCACAAACTTAATCAATAAAACTTATGCCTTGATATGTATGATTCGTACGATTACTCTCTCGCTGACTCGAGTGAATGTTTAAACTTCAATTTTGTATGCCGTGTAATTTTCGAAGCTTGTCAGCGTAGACAACTTCTAGCCAATTATAATTCTACCGCTTTGGGGCCAAAAGTCAGTCATTACTCTCTACTTTAATATTGCTTTCTGTACTCTAATGAAATGTACGACCTAAAATTGAAATTCTCACCCCGACATTCAAATTTGGAACACCATCGATAAATTGTTTAAAATAAAAATATAAAATAAAATGTTTTATGGAGAAAAGTCTATAGCTATGAGTGCTTTATGCTGAATACATACTTGCGGATACAACGATTGCCGCAATTGTTCCCGCAGTCTAAACCAATTAAATTGCGTGAAATGCTCTATGCCCCGCCTACTCTTGCCGCAATCGAATTGAAATATTTTCTATTTTGAGCTATGGTTTCCTCAAGCTTGCCAACCAAAAAATACAAAAGAAACTAAATTTTGTGCTCATTGTAAGCAGCCATTTTTATTTTTGCTATAATTTGACAGAAAATATAGATGTATTTGACAGATATATATTTGTGATGTAAAACCAAAGATTTTAATAATATTATTCAATACTATTATATAATAATTATACTAATAATATTAATAAATAATAATAATATTTTTATATTTAATAAAATTATTATATTATGTCTATGTGTAAAACAGGATGAATATTACAATAAATCTAAATTACTTAAGGAGGTGGTAAACTTAAAAGTGGATTTTGATAAGGTTGTGAATCCTGAATCCACAACTATTCGAAGTCAGTAACTGATGAGATGCTAACGCGAGAATGGCAAAATGCGACCAGAAATATTCGATGTCCGTGGCGAACCCAAGCAAAAGAAAAATCGGAAACCGCAATTGAGCGATTGCGTGTTTCCTAGCAACATTTACTTCGTAATCGGGCTACTCGTTCACTAACTTATAACGATGAACAATTCCATGCTTTGGAAAAAATAAAAATTGCTGAAACTGGAAAACGATTGAAATCATTATGGACGAAGTGGTTTCACATCTTCTGCTGTCGATATGGTAGCACAAAGTGTTGCGGACTGGTATATAATGGGCCAAGCAAATTTCGTTCAAGCTCAAATACTGGAGAAGGATGTAGTCAACTTTCAGAATAATTTGTATGAAATCTAGGAAACTGTCGCGAATCAAGAATGATCTAACAACTGATCAGATCAATATGATGACCGCAAAAGATAATTGTGTAACAAACGACACTAGTAAAATTGATTATACGGTAATGGTTTTTTAAATAATTATTTCAGTAACAGTTTATACATTAAACTGTATTTTATAATTTTAGACAATATTTGCTCTTCAAACGCAACTACAAGTAGTCTCAGGTCAAAATACAAAATTGATTGAAATAAAATGATGTCATGATGTGTCGCTGGCCGATCCAATAAACACAACAGAGATAGAAAATTCAGGGAAGCAACGTAAAAGCGAAACGGAAGTTACAATAATACCAAATATGAACACATGTTCGCTGACACCGTGACCAACTGGACTAGCCACCATCGGTTAACATACAAATTCAACCAACTCCATCGTCGTCATTCGTCGAATATAGTATGCCTGAAAGGAATTTTCTACAAGATTAGATGGCCATTATAAACCGACCATGGCAAGCATATTCAGCAAATACGCCACTATTTTGTATTGCTGCATGTGATTCGGGGTTACCATTAGTTGTGTCCGGTAAAGATGGTACCCTAATGTTAATAAGTGATTTTCAATTCAATGAAGAGAAGGTCATCTAGATTCATCATCACCCGGTATCAACGATAGTGATGGAGGGGCTGTAGTTGATATGAAGTAACAAATAAAAACTCAAAACTTTTTATTAAAAAATCAAATTTTTTATTAAATTTTAAGAGGATAAAAATTTCTTGGATTTAATCCAAAAAATAAGGTAGGAAACAAAATGTCGGTCTACGCAATAGCGGTCCTAGTTATATATATTGGTGCTTAAACCACCAACTAGACAAGCGCAAATATCACTCAAAATGTCACAATACAAAACAAGTGTCAATTTGGCATAACAAGCACATCATATTTACGTGGATCCTGCACCATGTTTAAGCACACATTATCCAAATACTTCAAATTTCACTTCAGGATATTTATTTAACGGCCATTTTACGACAGCAGCGCAAAAAAATCACCATCAGACATTCGCATAATGTTGGCCTTATGTACCACAGTCGCTTTCGTGCGATTGTCTTTGGCATATTGAAACGCGAATTCTGTGACAGGCTAAGCCTCTGCCGTCATCAATTTTATAATCTGAACCACACCATCAACAATTTCGTGCTCAATACCCGAGTATTCACCTTCTATGTTCTTACGAATTGTACCTACGCACTGGTCATTAAGCAGTTCCAATTTTTCTGCTGTAAATTTGATTGACTTCGGCCTAAGGTTAAATATTTATATAAAGTTATAGAAATAAAGAATTCAGGGTATTTTATAGTAAAATTACCTGTAACAATATTCGCCATAATCACTTTTAACTTTTCCTCTCCATTCCGACATGATTATCAACCAGTCGTCTGAATTATTATACAAAAAAATTTAAAGATGTTACACAGACAAAACTCTTCACTCCGAAAATTGAAACGTCAAACTAATAAATGTACGCCTACTGAGAAATATTTATATGTTCACCGACTAATATTTTGAGCAATGACTAACTTCAACTCAAAACTGCAGACCCTTGCCGCAATCGACTTCGCAGGTATGTATGCTACATTAAACCTGTTCCGACCAAATTAGCGCGTCTCAATGTAACCAAATTTATTATAACAAATTCCGATTTTATTACAGTTACCGCTTTCGAGGAACGAGTGGTCGGCTGGTCAGTACAGCTTACAATAAAACCGGCACCACTAAATTTGTAACTTTTGATGTAGCTATGATATCTAGATGGTTCTTGGACCAGAATTTATTAGAAATCATTTACATTAAATTGGTAAGTTCCAGGCCACCGCTCTAACTTGCCTTAGGATAAATTTCACCTCCTAAACGATTATTAATTTATTATTATTTAACCAATTTTTATAATTTAATACACAAGACGGCCGCCAGATTTTGGACTATTTGTTGCTTTAGAAGTCTTGTCGAGGGTAAGTCACCCTTATATTAGATGGAAATGGCATCAAACGGCAAAGGCTTCAAATATATAATTTAATGGTCGATTTTACTACATTTAATAATTTAAAACACCAAATGTTACTCCATGGTCCTTGTGGAGGACAGATCAATCTTGTCCAGACATGATAAAGGTACTTGACACGTTAAAAGAATAAATTTGCCGGATTAAGGCTATGTGGTTCTGACTCTTGCCTTACTTTTAGAAAAGTTTAAAAAATCGTTCAGTGGCAACTTTGTGAAATTGGGCCCTGGGACAGATATATCCATACAACTCGTATTTGAACAAAAATTACATTTAAATTTCACACGTTAAAAGAATAAGATTATCGGATTACACACGGGCCCAATTTTGCAAAGTTGCCACGGAATGATTTTTTTCTAATTTTTCTTAAAATAAGGCGGGAGTGTGACGATCTCAAAACCACATAGCCTTAATCCGGCAAATGTATTCTTTTAACGTGCCAAGATCATGTCTAATGTAATTTTATTTCGTTCAAATCGTTCTATTGATATTCTCATGATTTAAAAGTAACGAATTTTATTTTTGTATTTAATGTGATTTTTTATAAATTCTGCGCTGGGCTAACTTCACCAATTACTGTTTATTCTGAATCAATTTTAACAGATTTTGGGCTGGGCTAACTTCACACAAGAGCAAATGGGGTTTTTATTGATTAAAGTTGCCTGATGATTTTATATTTTTATTTTCTGGGATAAAATAGTGGGATAATTTCACATACGCCACTTGGATAAAGTTGACTTGCGCTCCACAAGGTCCATGGAGTAACATTAGTCCCTATATCCGATTCCGGTCTGGTGTTATAAATTATTAAAGGTGCGGTAAAACTTATAAATTGCAGTTAGAAACTTACATCTTTTGATGCCAATTCCGTCTAATATAACACAAAACTAATTTATTGCACACCTCGATAAGGTTGACCTACCCTCGATAAGACTTCTAGAGCAACATTTGGGACAAAATCTGATGACGGTCTTGTGTATTAAATTATTAAAATTGGTTAAATAATAATAAATTGAAGTAGTCATTGTGGATACCAGTTGTTATGTTTTTCTCTAAACGAATATTTTTTAAAAGAATTAAATTTAATTTTAATTGTATATAATAATATTTAGTGTTCGTGTTAATAAAATTTAATATTTAATAATTAATATAATATTGTGTATGTATAGTTTTAGTTTACTTAATGTATATATATAAATAGTTTGGTGGACGTTTATATTTTGACAGTTATTTTGTCTAATACTTATGAATATTTATGATTGAATATTTATGTACATTTTCTATACTAGTTAGTCAAGTGGTACAACTTCATTCGTATATTATATTTACTCGTATATGTTATTTGACTTGTAAAGTCTGTAAAATGGAATGTGGAAAATGTTTTTTGGCTGTTAGTGTGGACAAGATTGGATGTGACGGATTTTGTGACAAAAATTTTCATTTGAGTTGTGCTGCTGTGGATCGTGCATGTCTCCGGCAAAGTTTTAAATGTGGAAACATTTTTTGGTTTTGTGATGATTGCAAAGAATTGGTGAGTAACCGATCTTTTAAGAATATTTATATAAAAGCCAAATCGTGGGACCATCAAGACTCTTTATATCAAGACTTGTTGAAAGAAACTAAATTAAAGAGACTTCTAATTGAGAATGTGTTGGAGCTACTTAATTATAAGGATACACGAATTCCTGATGCTATTTTACATGGTCTGCCGAGTGCTATTAGGCCATTAACAACAAATATTGCATCGTGTGATGATACATCCCCTGTGCCAACTGATTTTATGGAGAAGAATTTTTGTAACACATTTGGTGCTATTAATTCTATAGAAGAAATTATTAATCCACCTATTCGGTCAGATGTTGATTCTACGAATATAACAACCTCTTCATCTTCAACCTACATTCAAGATGAATTTGTTACTTTATCAACATTGGACCCTAGAAGTACACAGACATTTGCAGAAGTAGTAATGTCCAGAGGCTCTATTTCCGTTATGCCTGAACCTGCAGAGTGTGAACAACCAATATTTAATTCTGTTTGTACGGAAGTTAAGTGTTTAGATGTACCGTGCTCTGGTAATACTATTAATGTTTCTACACCTACCATACCTACAAAGTTGATTCATGGAACTAATGAGTCAGTTGAGAACTTTGGTATTAAAACTATTCCCGTTCCTAAGATGTTTTGGATACATCTTTCTCGGTTTGATCCTACTACTAAGGAAGAAGATATCTTGGGTATGGCTAAATCCTGTTTGCAAACTGAAGTTTGCAAAGTACATTAGTTGGTTCCGAAAAACTCTAACATACAGAAATTGGAATACGTATGTTTTAAATTGGGGTGTAGAGATGATTTGAAAGTGAAAGCTCTGGATCCTGCTACCTGGCCTATTGGTGTATATATTAAACCTTTCGCAAATTTTTGGTCAACTCCACCTGCAAAAGTAAAGTTTTGAACGTCGGCATCTATACCCAATCCATCTTAAATAATACTTTAAATAATTCTTTTACGATAAGCAATAACACAACTATTCCATTTAATAATTTGTCTGTAAATAAAAAGTTTTGTTTGACATTTGGTCATTTAAATGTTCGAAGTTTGATGAAACATTTTAATGATGTAACTATTCTTTTACATATTTATCAATTTGATTTTCTTGCTTTGTCTGAGACTTGGCACACTAAGAAAAATAGAAACAAGTCATTCCAAATAAACAACTACAAATTGCTGCGAGCTGATCGTACTGATTCCCGTGGAGGTGGTGTTTGTATTTATTATCGTTCCTCTTTTAAAATTAACAAACTTTCTTCTAATTCTGTAGGTAAAGTTGAGTTCTTATCTTCTGAGGTTGTTGGAGTATTTGGAAAAATACTTATTTTGATTATTTATAACCCTTCTCCTGTTTATTCAGGTGACATAGTTAATATACAAGATATTTTTGCTGAATAATTATATCGTACAAAATAAGGAATCTCTAACGCATAATAATGACATTTTATTACAGGAAATTGACCATTAAGATGCCAACATTATTAATTATCAATTTTTTAAGATGCTATAATAAAGAGATGTGGCGGGCCCAGCGCCGCGACATTGACTGCTTCATTTTTTTTTTTTGTTTTTTTTTTTTTTTTGGGAGGGGATGGCGGAGGAAATGGTATCAAATAAAATTTAATCCCTCATAATAATGAAATTTTATTTCAGGACAGTTACTAATTAATCAATAACTTTTTAGGATGTTGATTGCTGATTATTTATATTCCGAAAAACAAAAATAATTGTGCCGTCTTGTGCTTTACTAACTATTGACTACTTAGGTGTCTGTAACCGGGTCAAGTCTATCATACCTAACAACCTTTCCTATCCCTCCATCTTGTTATATGTAATAGGGGTGTACGGTAGGCCCGGCGTATCCGGGATCCTTGCTTAGTCTTGGCCGTACATTCTAATCAATCAATCAATCAATCAATCAAGATATTTTTGCTGAATAATTATGTGGATATGAAAGAATTATTTGTTGTGGTGATTTTAACTATAACATGTTGAGCAATAATAGGCTCAGTGATTGCTTTAAAATTAATAACTTATATTATTTACCGTTTGGTCCAACTAGAATTAGTAACCATTTAGATTTGATTATTGTTTATGAGCCTGATAAACATAATATTATTTCCTTTGGGCAAATTGAAGTTCCTGCTATTTCAGATCATAATTTAATATTTGCAAGTTATAAGTTTTGTAACACCAGGAGTAAGATATCGTATACTGTTGTTTCTGATTATAAGGCGATTAATCAACTAGATTTTATTGAAAATTTCTTTTTGTTAGATTGGCAAACCATGTATTACTATTCTGAGGTTGATGATATTGTTGCCAATTTCAACTCAAACTTTTTACATTTAGACCAGACTTGTGTGCCTCGTAAAAGTGTTATAAATAAATGCTCTACCGCACCATGGCTGAATGCTCATATTATTAAATTAATGAAACGTAGAGATTTAGCTTTTAAAAAACATAAAAGGTTTGGATTACATAATGATTTACACTCTTTTAGATTTTTTAGAAATAAAACAAATATATACATCAACCAAGCCAAACAAAGATATTATTTTGGAAATTTGAAAAATTCCAAAATAACTTGGAATAATTTAAAAAAATTGGGGGTTTCTTGCGTCACTAGTGATGCTAGAATTGACTTTTCAGCAGAAGAAATTTTGGTTGGAATCACTAAATTTCGTGATTCCTTGGGTGTTTTACCACTACCTGATGCTAAATCTGATCATTTTACAGGTGATGATTTTGTTTTTGATTGTGTTGATGAAAATATTGTTTTAAATGTTATTCGTGAAATTAAATCTGATTCATTGGCTTATGATATGGTAGATTTTAAAGTCTTAAAACTTTTTATTGATTTATTTCTCCCTCTTATGACTTTTGTTATTAACCAATGTCTGACAAAATCTGTGTTTCCTGATCTATGGAAGGTGGCGTCCATAATTCCGTTACCAAAGAAGGATGTAATTTCCCATATAGGAGATATACGTCCCATTAGTATTTTGCCTGTTCTGTCAAAAGTTCTGGAAAAAATCATGCAACGTCAAATGCAGGAACATCTTCATAGGCCTAATTTCCTAAGTGAGTTTCAGTCGGGGTACAAATCAGGCTACAGTACCACTACTGCTCTTGTTAATATTATTGATGATTTGTCTGCTATCTTGGACAAGGAAAATTCGGTTGCTATTTCGGTCCTACTAGATTTTTCTAAAGCATTTGATTGTGTTAATCATATTCATTTGCTTCAGAAGTTACATTTGTATTATAAATTTTCTAATTCGGCTATTAATCTAATATACTCATATTTGAGTAATCGTAAACAATTTGTGAAGTATGGTATTGACCATTCAAATATTAGTGAAATGGTAGTAGGTGTACCTCAAGGGTCGGTCTTAGGTCCGTTCCTTTTTTCTTTTTACATAAATGATCTACCATGGAAAATTTTGAATTGCCGGTTTCATCTTTATGCTGATGATTTACAACTTTATGTGGGTGGTCATTTATCACAGCTAGATGAGATAGTGATTAAACTTAACACAGATCTTAAAAATGTTTCTTTGTGGGCTAAAAATAATTCGTTATCATTAAATCCGATTAAAAGTAAGGCTTTATTACTCTCAAAAAATGTTCGACACAATGTTACACCTACACTTTTCTTAGATGATGATGTTATATCCTTTGTTCCAGTGGTTAATGATTTAGGGTTGCTTTTGAATTCTAAACTAACGTGGAATGATCATATTAGCTCTCTTTGCCAGAGGGTTAATTATGCCTTGTATTCCCTTAAATTGATAAGAAAGTTTTGTCCAGTTAACCTTCGTAAATATTTTGATTAAAAGTTTGGTTTTGCCAATGTTCACATATTGTGATGTTATCTACAATCAATGTGACAGTTTTTCTAAATGTTTACTTGAAGTTACGTATAATAATTGCACTAGATACGCTCATGACCTTAGGAAGTTCGATCATATCTCGGAGTTTAGGTGTTCAATTCTTGGATATGATTTGTTTCAATTATTTGATTATAGAACATCTGTTTTTATTTTTCAACTGGTTAACTCAGGTTTACCGTTATATTTGTATGAAAAGTTAAACTTTTCCAGGTCTTTACGTGCAAGAAACATTAATTTGCCTATTAGTAAAAGAAATGTTTATAATAATTCTGTACTAATAAATGCAATTATTAAATGGAATAGTTTGCCAATAGAACTAAAAAACATCAGTTCTCTTAGTATATTTAAGAAATCTTGTTTACAATTAATTATGGAAAATCAAAATGTAAATAATTAATGTACATATTTGTAGATATTATTTTAGTTTATTGCTTTGATTAATTACTTTTTCTCTTTTTTGTGTTAATTTTATAAGTTAATAATATAATTATTGTAAATATTCATGTATAACTTTTGTAAATATTCATGTATATAAAAGCATTGGCTTAAACACATTTAATAAATATTATTATTACTATTATTATTAAATTAATAATCGTTTAGGGGTAAAATTTACCCTAAGACAAGTTATAGCGGTGGCGTTGAACTTACCAATTCAATGTAATTAATTTCTAATAAATTCTGGGATAAGAACCATCTCGATATCATAGCTACATCAAAAGTTACAATTTTGGTGGTGCAGGTTACAATTAACCTACACCGGCCGACCACTCGTTCCTCGAAAGCGGTAACTGTAATAAAATCGGGATTTGTTGTAATAAATTAGGTTTCATTGAGACGGGCTAATTTGGTCGGTGCAGGTTTAAGGCACTGAATGGATAGTTACAAGAAAGCACTTTCATTATCAAGTAGTGACATAATTGCAAATAATTTGTAAAGGGTTTATTTGAAATGACATTGTATATAACATTGTACCGTACATCTAACGGCCAGGAACGGAAAAACATGATTATTTAAAATAGTCAGTCAATAGAAAATGAGGGAAAATAAGAAAACTTTTATTTTATTCGAAAAATATATAATATCTTCTTTGTACATATGTACGTATGTAATATATCTACTTATACATAAAAAAAATCTATTTTAATGTCTAGACGATTGCAAAACATAATCAAATTTTCTGAATTTTATATTTTCTTCTTTTTTTTCTATTCAATTTTTAAATGAAAATTCTAAAACCCTTTTTGTACACCATAATTTATATGAAATCGATATTACGTAAGACGTAACGACTGTCAGTATATGGGATGCAAAAAATCACAGCAATAATGTTTTTTTGCTTAGAGAGAAATCATAAATATATATTGTTTCTATATATTATTTGATATTTTAGATATTATTTAATTTATATAATATTTTTGTTTTGTCTACAATATTGAAACTCAGTGTAGGTCGACCAATATAAAATCGTCCGAAAGCATCTTTCCGAACCAAACTGATTTTATATTTTTATGTACAATTGTATACCTCCTTATGCCGTTTTTGGACGAGTAAAACTTAAAAATTGTCAGAATCACTAAGAACATTATAAGGAATATGCATTCGCCTTATTGGTTGGTTGACTGGTGTGGTGGTATACCCCGAGTATGTAGTATAATCGCAGACAGTAAAAATGAATAATAATAAAAATACAGAATAATATTCCTATGTACGAGTAGTACAGTAGTATTGGTTTCTGTGATGTGGTAATAAAGCCTCATTTTGGGTGAAAAACGATTATTTTCTCTATGCATCGGCGAAAAACGTTTTAAGGTCTAGTCCTAGTCTAGACATATTTATGATGATTATTTTTTATACTTATTCATTTTTATTTTTGAATGAATAAAAATTATAATTTTTTTTCGTTGTTTGCCTCTCTCTCGTAATTCAAAGCTATTATGCACATAATACAGCTTAGCAAAACATTGAAAAATAAAAGTTTCAAATTCAATGGATGATGCCGAAAATGAAAATGTATAAGTTTCTGAAGTAAGCACGACATACGCTTTCAAAATGTTTCGTGTTACGTGCCCGCTATATTAAAGTGGTGGGATATCAACATTTATTAGACGATTTAGTTTTGGAAAATTTGCTAATAAAATTCAATTAAATTTAATAGATGAATTAATAGTCTTCAGTGCTTTCTTAATCAGAACGAGATACCTGTTGAATTGAGATTATATTTTCATTTTTATATGGCGACGTTGCTGCTTTTTATTGGGTCTTTACTTTATATAGAACTAGCTGAGGTACCCGGCTTTGCCCGGGTTAAAATTGAACACTGAACTTCAACAGGTGTTTTTTTTATTTTATAACTAATTAGAAATACTTAAATGAATTGAATAAAATCAATACAAAAATAAATTGTTGGGTTTACCGCAATGCTTGCTTGTAAACCACATTTTTGATTATCCTCCCGAAGCTAAAACATACAAATTTTTTGAAGTCTCTACTCTTGAGCATGCAACATAGAACAGGCCATGGGATAAAATCAAAGACTTTCCAAATTCACGCCTGCAAACTTAGGGATTGTTCGTGAGCTTTGTTGATGGTTATGGCAAATGAAAGTCCATCTGGGAACTGGACTCGTTTAAAGCTGAAAGGCAGGTTGGTTAGTATCAACGGTATGCGAGGTATGAATAAACGTCCTCTATTTTGCGATCGTCGTCAATACAAAGGCTCCGATGACATTTGGCAAAAGACTTTTGACACGGAGCCGTACCCTGTTGTATAATTTTGGCCGGTCTAGATTCCGCAAAAGCATGATCCTTTCTTCATTTTCAAGATATGAGAAGGCATGCCAGGTGGCTCCATCGTGTAATAATTACGGTCGACATACAACAAATATTGATACATATAAAATATTTGTTAACACTCCCACGGTTTTTCTCGGCTGCCAAAACGTATTTGTGCTAAATTTGTAAGCACTCGCTATAGGTGAGCATAGGGAAGGTGTAACATTTGTTCATCAATAACCACCCTATGTATTTTCTAGTCGTATATTGAAAAGGATAAGGGGTAACATTTTTTGATCACTAACCTCGCTATGTTTTTTCTCGGCTGCTAAAAAGAATTCTTGCAAAATTTGGAAGCAATCGCTCGAGTGGATCAAAAATTTTTTCTTCCATATAGATGGCCGCGGGAAAATAGAGTCATACTTAAATAATTGGATGCTTAATGGTTTGCAATAGAATAATCTTATGTAAAAACATACCAACTATAAATATCGATTATAAATACTCGAGTATCTATAACACAATCCTGGTGTATCTACAATTCAAATTTCAATCACAGAAACAGAGCAAACCACGCCAAAGTCATCACATATAGATACTATAAATATATTATTATATTTTACACAAGAGAATAAATATCAAAAGTTTATAAGTTTTTGGATTAACTGAGATAGGTAAAGAATACTAGGACAGTATTTATCGATAATATGGTAGATAACAGAGGTGGTGTATGAGAGAAAGTCCAACATCTAATGACCACTCACGTTCGAGTTATCAAAAGTCTAAGATTTGCCAAAATGACGGATAAGTGTTTTTTTGCTACGCACCAAAAATAGACAACAGATGAAATTGATGCTCCTGTTCCATAATTGTCCAGAAAGTCAAACTGCGATTAATTTATAAGTCAAACGATTCCTGAATTTGTTGGGCGAATAGCAAAATCGCAAGACAACAAAGAATTTGCCCTGGAATTATGTCGAACTTAGACCGTGCGTTTGACAATGTATCCTTCAATGATAAGATTTTGGGGTTAGACATGTAAAATAAATGCTCTTAGACATGTCATGGGCCCACTATTGCAATGTGATGTAATGTTTCGCTTAGCTCTAATATAGGATAACCTACCTTAGTAAAAACTCTTCTTCTTGATCTCTTCTTCTTCAGATAATCTTCTTCTTGATCTCTGGAATATGAGGTAGACCGCATTCAGAAAAATAAATCGCCCTCGCGTGCGCAATGGGTTATCTTAACTACCGGCGGCTAGCTAGACGACCTATAGATATATTGGGTAGTCGCGAAAAGCAAGTAAGCAGCCCCCCAATGAGCAGCACAACTGATTATCAGTTAAATCATTCATCACTCATTTGGAATGGAATCACTTCTTAATAATGTAACACGACCGTGTTCCAATACATTGACCACGTTTAACAGAAACCGATCACCACCTGTTTAATTTTGGCTTAGCAATCTACAATTATTTATAACTGATCATAATATACAATTACTTGAATTTGAAAAATTCCAACTAATCGAAGGATAATCGTAAATACAAAACGTTTAACTACATGTGATTGGTACACAGTTCGCGACTCGGATGATCGTAATATAGCATATTCAAATTTTGTCGAAATAGTCATTTATGATCTAAATAAATCAGTGCTTAACATTAAACGTATAGTAACTGGAAGCTTAAGCCTTGGATAACCGACGCTTTATTAAACTTGATTGACCATCGGAACAAGTTATCAAAGAAACTACGACTGCGCCAATCTCCCGAATTAAAATCTTAATACTGAAAACTAAAGAAACATATTTAAAAAGTAAGATGACTTCCCGTTCCAGATATATAATTACTCCTTTAAAAATTGGTGAAAATAATTTCATTACGAACCGTAACGACATTGCTAATGTGCTGAATGATCGTTTTATACCAAGCGTCATTCTAAACGAAACACAAGAAAATATAACTGTTGAAATACTGTTCGAAATAAATGCCATATATGTAGAAGATAGCAGAAATTTGACAGCGGAAAATAAGAGATTCGCTACTCACCGCAAGTGGCAGCACTATCACTAAAGAGAATTTATTTGCTTATGTGACTACAAGTGAATTTTTTTTTATTCATTATGTATCTCCTTTTTCACTGATGTTTTATTAAACATCTCAGAGGAATAAAACATTAAAAGTGCAAACATGGCAAATTGATTGATCTCCGAAGTAAAGGAACTCGGTTAATGAAAACTTGAAATTTAACAATGTTCCGTCTTTCCACGATTTCTTAACGAATTACGATGAAATTTGGATAGTAGTATTGATCAGGGATTTTAAATTAAGTTTTGGACAAAATTCTAGGATCTGTTCGTGCTGGACTAAACTGGCCATTTCATAACCAGTCAAGTTTCCGAATTGTCCCTGTATGCGATGCAAATTTTAAGAAATACTATAGTCGAGTTCCCTCCAGTTTAACATTTATTTATATCGTGTAAAATATACAGATACCGTTTTTCAAAAGGACTGGTTATGAAATGGCGAGTTTAGTCCATGTTGAGATGATTTATTTAGTGAAAAAAGAGTTACATAATGAATAAAAAAAAATTCGCAAAATCATTCTCTTTAGTGATAGTGCTGCCACTTGGGGCCGAGTAGCGTACTTATTTTCCGCTGTCAAATTTCCGTTATCTTATACAGCATTCGAAATAATATGGTTATTTTTTTATTTCTGCCTTGCTAACGGTGTGCTTTCTGATAAATTAAAAGTAGGTATCGTGAAACGACCTTTTAAGAACGGTTTTTGTGCTGACCCAAACAAGTATCGCTCAATCACTTTATTGAACACATTGGGCGCTTTCAGGGCACCCAACAGTTGGGAACATGTTGAGTAAAATCGCGGCCAACGCTATGAAAATGTTTAGCACTATGAATTTTTCAAATCATATTGGCGATGATTTTACTAATCATGATAGGGGACCTGAAAGCGACCATTCTCAAAAAATTTTAAAAAAATTACTAGATCTAGATTATTGAGTTTTCTAGATAAAACTAATTTTCTCGTTAAACGTAAATTTGGTTTTATTAAGAATTCATCAATTCAACCGAAATGGCTCTTATTTCATTTTTAATGCCTGTTTACGATAATTTACATACAGTGGAACCTCTTTTATCCGGAATTCTACTAACCGGAATATCTAATTACCGCATATTTGGTTCTCTCTTTAATATCCGGAAAAACGCTTTTTTCGTATTCTTTCATTTTTTCTTTTAATTCGCTAGTGTAAAATTGACTTTACATAATATGTGTTCTAAATTCAGGTAAACCACCAAACTGAATGGACGTTCGTTTGTTTTGTAATTTTGTGGTTTTTATTTACTGTAAAATTGTATACAATTTCTGATAAGTACATATTATTTTCTTTGACAAATTTTTTTAAATAAAATTAAAATTTCTAAAATTCAACAAGTAAGTACATATTAGGTTCGTTTCTGACATTCTAATGATTTTATTAACAATTTAGGTAAATTTTTTTTAATAATTAAAATCAGGGGCCTAACTATTGAATTCGATGTTCATTTTCGAACGCTATCGTTTTTCTATAGCAGACAAAAGAAGAAAAAATAAAAATGTATGAAATGTTTACTATTCTTTTCTCTTTTGTCTCCACGCTTGCTATAGGAAAACGATAGCCGTTTAACGTCGAGTTCAATAGTTAGGCCCCAGCTAATAGTGGCACCTCCAAAAAATAAAACTGTAAAAAGACAACGAAAAGTATTAAGTATTAAAGATAAGGTCGACATTATTAAAGATGTGGAGAGCGGTAGAAGCGTAAATATACTTAAGGAAAAATACGGGGTTGGCCTAACAACAATCTATGATTTAAAAAAAAAAAACAAAGAGAAAATTGTTTAGGTTTTCGCGGAAAGTATGACTTTAAAACGTATGACTGAGCGAAAAACACTTCGGACAGCCGAAAATCCTACATTGGACACAGAAATAGAAATGTGGTTTAAACAGTATCGCTCCGATGGAGTCCCAATTTCTACTAATCGGGCGGACTAATCGCTACAAAAATTTAAAAAAGCATGGTATTCGGAATCTCATATTGTTGGAGAACAGCTGTCGGCGGATGGCGATGCTGCTACTTTATTCATAGAAATATGGAAAAACTTTATAACGCCGATGAAACAGGCATTTTTTGAAAATACCTTCCGCGTAATACCTTGGTAACATCTGACGATGCGAGAACTTCAGGAATAAAAGTATCCAAAAAAGGCTAACAGCACTAGTGTGCTCAAATGCAGCTGGCACGCACAAATGTAAACTTTTGGTTATAGGCAAAAGTGCCAAACCACGAGCACTGAAACGAATTAGTCAGCTTCCAATTGTATATAAAGCAAACAAAAGAGCCTGGATTATACAAGACCTGATCATCGATTGGTTTGAAAACCACTTCGTTCCAGAAGCTCGTGCGCATTGTGAAAAAGTTGGTCTTCCGAGACATTCCAAAATAATTTTATTACTTGATAATTGCCCGGTTCATCCTGATCAAAATAGGCTAAAAAAGGACAATGCACATGAAATGTACCTACCACCAAATTGTACTACATTGATACAACTTATGGATCAGGGCGTGATTCGGAGTTTAAAATGCCATTATCGGAAAGAAATGATGCGCAAAATTACCGGTATGCATACTAGCGATGAGGACATTCTCCCTTTTCGAAAATATTTAACATTTAAGATTTTATTGTTAATTGGCTTACTTTACAGTAGAGCGTGGTTACCAACTATATACTTCTAATTATTAACTATATACTTCTATTTATTAATAGAAAATAAGACACACTTTATTAATTAAAATATACATCCACACGTTGTGTTATTTATTCAGGTTATATAGAATCAAAAAAAAAAAACTATGTACACACACGTATTCCATCAAACGTGAAAAGACTGCGTTCACTAGAAGATTGCATTCGCTATAAATTACTCTATTCAACATTTATTTGGTGTGTTTTTCGAGCTTGGAATGCAGTGACTCCAATAGTGTTGCAAAAAATCTGGTATAACATTTTACCGGATTTAAAAACTGGAGAAGATGTAAACAATTCCGAAGCATTAGAAGCCAAAGAGTCAATTTACGACTTAGTTAGTGTTGCATGTACTATAGATGAAACTTGCACTCGGGAAGATGCAGTCATTTTGATTAATTGTCATGACAATGTACCAGTGCATGAAAATCGCACTGATCAAGAAATAATTGACGTTGTATGAAATCCACCATCAGCTGTAGAAATAGATAGTGATAATGACTCTACTGATTCAGAGGCCTACATACTGGGAGAAAAGTTAATTATGAGTGAAGCGATAGAGTGCTGCGGTAAATTGTTACGTTACTTAGAAACCAAAAAATGTATCAACGAACAGGAAATAATTCAACTTAATGTTATACAAAATAAACTAAAAGAGAAAACCGACGTAATCAAAAACAGACCACTCTTGATATATTTTAGTAAGTAGTTACATTAGTATATATTTCGTAATTATATACATTTGTATGAGTAAGTTTATTTATCTTATTTTTCAAAAATGAAATAATTTTTTTACTATGTGATTAACTAAAATGAATTAAAAATCTTAATAAATGACACCGTAGTTTAAAAAATATTAAAATATGCTGGTTTACTATGAAATTATTAAAAAAAAACTTTATCCGGAAAAATCGTTTATCCAGAATTGTTCTGGCCCCAGTCGTTCCAAAAAAAAGAGGTTCCACTGTAATAACCTTAAGGTATCCGCTCTTTTAGTAGACGTTACTAAAGTATTCGACCGTTAATCTTAAAGTGTCACTGGAAAAAGGGGTGTAGCGTTTTTTCACTTTAAATCTCATTTCTAAAATCGAGTTCAGAGTGTATGTATTATTCATGTCCGTAGCAATGAAAAAATGGTAAATGTTGGGTTTCCTCAGGGGTTTGTATTGGGACCTCTACTTTTTTTGATTTATTGTAATTCTTTTTTTAATTTTGATTTGCGTAGCCGATGATTTTGCATTGCACTATTCAAATCCTAATATGGATTCGTTGAATTTTGACGTTAAGTGTGACCTAAAAATACTAAAAAAATAGTTTTTTGTTTATTTCATGGTTCTTAGCTGCAAGTCTAAAATTATGTTCTTTAATCTGAGTAGTCCTGTCACTATTTCTGGCTAATTGATTTATCACTCATTGGCGTGTAATGATTCTAACTGCAACAATCTATGCATACCGATAGAAAATTTAAGTTCTTTGACTTAAGATGCGTCACAGACTAACTTTAAAAATTATGTGATTAATTTAAAACAAAAACTTCGCCGTGTTTTAAAATCATTTTTCCATTTGCGTAATATATGTGCAGCTCCAAATTTTTTAAATGTCTCTATTACGCTTTGATTGATTCTCATTTTCAGTACGGGTTAACATGTAGGAAATGTTGAAACATTACATGGAGGTGGGTGAAAAAGGAAGACAACCAACCAAGACTATCGTCGATTATACCTTGAAGCAAGGAGGAATCCTGATAAATCTGCGAGAATGCTAAAAGAAGATACAGAGCTAAATGTTTAGGTATGGACAGTGCAACGAAGATTTAAAGTTTGGTCTAAATAATTATATTGCCAAGAAACGTACACTAATTAGCACTGTTAATAAAACAAAGAGAATGAATTTTGCAAAGGCTCATGAAAACAGTCCACCCGAGTATTGGAACCAAATAATTTTGAGTGACGAATCCAAGTTCGAATTGAAAAACCCAAAAAAGAGAAAACGGGTCTGGTGCAGGGAAGAAGACGCTTTAAATATGACTACATTCAAAAAACAGTGAAACATACAGGTGGTTCTATTATGGTTTAGGGATGTTTCTTTAAATCAGGAGTGGAAAAACTAGTTAAAATTGGCGAGAGGATGACTGGCAGGTTCCACTGAGTGCTAGAATTAATAAAAATACTTTTTGGGCGAAGCTTCAGGAACAATGAGAAAAAATACCAATCGAAGTCCTACAAAATCTAGTGCTAAGTATGCTACAACGTTTAGCAGCAGTGAGACAAAAGGTGAAGCAATAAATCTTCTAATATAAACTTATGTTCCTACCCAATATTTTGTGTTTAATTAAATTTAGAACATTTTTTCATCGTAAACGTAATTTTGCACTATAATGTAAACTTTCATTTGCTCCTTATATTTGCAGACAGTCAAAGTATTATGTAATTTTTACCAAATGGGCAATACAAGAATGAATTTTTTTTTTAATTAGAAATGTTATACATTTATGAAATAATAAATAAACAAAAGATTTAAAATAATTTAATTTATTATGAATGAGCCATTTGACTTTAGATTCACAAATTGCTGTCGTCAACTTGTTACGACTGTGTTGTCTTAACAAGACATTTTTGTAAATTTGTGTGTTTCTATTCTCCACGGTTTCTTGCGTCCGGGTTTTTTGCTGTCTAAACGTGGTTCGTGGTGGATGGATTCTTGTGTGTTTTCTTCTGTTATGTTGGCAACGGAACGAGAATGGGAGAGAGAGAGAGAGAGCAGTGCGCATCGAGTGTGTGCAAAGTAAAACGTTTTGGAAGAAATGTTTTTTTTATATGTCTATCAGAGACAGAAAAGAGAGATTAATTTCTTCTAGAACGTTTTACAAGTTGTGCGGCGCAAGAATTTTTTTCTTGTAGTTAGTCAAGTTTTGATTGAGAGATAGATAAATCGGGTTTTTTTTTATGATAAGCTCGAACTTTTGTTTCTTTGTAAAAAATAGAATAAATTAAAATTTTTTTTGGTTTTGTACCAAGTGTTGAGTATTAAATTAATATATTTTTTTTTTTTTGAAATTGTAAAAGAAACTAATAAATTGTTATAAAAAAACACAAGTTTGTTTGGTTAGTGCTTATTTTACGAGTGAATTGGAAAAATATAAGGTGGTGGTTAGTTGTCGAAATTTTCGGATCAATCGTGTTTCATCGACCTAACCACGCACGGTGCAGTGTGCCATTGTTAAATTTTCGAGACTAAGGAGGAAAAATCCTTGGAGACCCTGCAATTCTCTACGGAGTGGAATAAAACTTGCAACATACGGGTGGCCAGGTGAGGCCATCCCACATATTATAACGTGGTATTTTTTACTGGTGGCCTGGTAAGGTCAGACAAGTTAATTTGTTTATCTTCGGTTAAAAAGGCGAGGAACGACCAACGGTACATACAATTATTAACGGGTCCACCCACTACAACGTGGCCACCGCAAATTTTCGGTATCGGTGAACAGCATCGCATCAATTGATCGGCGGCCAGTTGAGGTCAGCTGCTTTCGGTTTAAGGTGGGACAAGGCCACTTCACAGTCAACGGATTCGGCGATCAGAGATTACAGGCGGGGTGACGCCTAATTATTTAACGTAACGGGTGGCCTGCCACGAGGCTATTCGCAGTGCATCGACGGACGTGTCGCACCGTGGGACGAAATTCACGGGTAGCCAACCGGCTATTGTTTTGTTGTTTTGGGATCGGGGAAAGACCCCGCATCGAGACGGGTGGCCAACCGGCACCCCGTTTTTATTTATATTGGTAACGGGGAAAGGCCCCGCAACGCGCAATTTATTTTTTGCGGCCAGTTGAGGCCAAGTTATTTAACGGCATCAAAGCCGCAACGGTCCGGGGCGGCGACCCTGAGGCATGACGGCCGCGCAAGGCCGCAACCCAAGGTTTTCATCGGGGAGAGGCCCCGCAACACCAACGGCACCAAGGCCGCAAAAGCTGTAAATTAATTAAGGTACTATTTTTTTTTATTTTTATTTATTTTAATTTCTTTTTATTTCATTTCTCTTATATTATATTAAATTTAAAATTTTGTGATCGAGCGCCGCACAGCGGGTGCACGCTCGGTGCATATTGCTTTCTCTCTCTCTCTCTCGTTTTCTTCTGGTGCGGGTGGAGGGGAAGTTGTTTCGCTTCGTTTCTTTTTATAAAATGAATTACTAAATTTTCCGGTCGGTATGATGGGAGCGGCGACTCCCTCTGTGTCGGTGTAGTGTTTGCGGTCCCTTGGTGCCCGCATCCAATTTCGTAACCGGGGCTTTGCCCTGTTTGAATTCGAATGGATGCGCGCACCAAGGCACCTCTCTCCCATTTATAATTTTGAGTTGTTCGTTCCTCAGGTTCCGGCCGACGAATTTCGGCGGAACTCCAGTTTTTTATTATTATTTGCGTTTCATTTTTTTTTAAATTATCTGTATGATCACGGTGTAAGCCAGGAGCCCTGTATGCCTCAAACTCCACGACCTTAGCACTTCTCCCTGAGAACGTAGCCGGCAAAATATCACCGTGGAGGCCTCTGCAGGTGCTTAGTGAAAATCTGCAGGTTGGCAGTACCCAGCCTGTAACAAACTTTCAATTGCTCCCTAGTGTATACTTCTTAATATTCTCATTTTGGGGTGCTAACTTCACAAACCTAAGAATATTTCAAATTTATTTTATATTCGACTCCAGCAAGGCAAGGATTACAACTTTAATCCTCAGTCTCGGTTTTGTGGCTGTCCTAAATCGTTGTTAATAGAAAAATTCTTTATATATTAACATTTGTAGCAAAGCAAATTGAGCGATTTCTCTTTCATATTGGCGAAAACTCCTTAAGTTCTTTTTTTTAACTATCTGCTGTTTTTGTGGTAATTTTTAATCTTACTTTGAGTTTGGAGTAAATTGTTACAGTAAATTTTTCACGTTCAAATACCTCCTCGCCTTATTCGTTTCGACAAACTTTCCGATAAATTACTCATCAGATTTTAGTGTTTTCCACATAAAATAAATAGTGATTTCTAATGGTTACTTTAGGAGATCTACAAAACGACGGAAAAAATTATTAAATCAATGTGCAAACTATTGACTAATTCAAAATGCAAGCTAATAATTAAAAGCAAGCTTTCGGAGGTTTTCCAAAAGACAATCAAAAGTACGGCAAGATAATCCATTGCATAAACCATCATTATTTTCTTTTTTTTAGTACAACATAGCCCAGCGCAAATACTTATATTTTAAATCAAACCAACAAAATAAAAATCAATATCTCAACACTTTGGGGTTGTGCCAAGATAACCAATATACAAATGATACAATGCTTCCAAAATAAAGTACTGCGAGGGATTGTGAATGCCCCATGGTACATTAGGAACGACCACCTTTATAAAGGGTTATCCAATTCAAGCTTGATAAAGTAAACTTAAAAAAAACACACAAAATATTCGGAATGTATTGTAATTTTTATTTCATTTTACAGATTGATCCTTGCCATTTTTAGTTAAACAAGATATCATTCAAATGTCCTCCACGGGACTTCTTACAGGCCTTGATTCTTTTGAGGTATTTTTCAATGACTTTTCGGCACATTTCGGGCGGTATCTCGGCCATTACCTTACGAATATTAGTTTTCAATTCGTCAAGAGTTTGAGGATTGTTTGCGTAAACACGATCTTTCGCGTAGCCCCACAAAAAGAAATCCAAAGGCGTTAAATCACAGGATCTTGGAGGCCAATTGACATCAGCCAATCGCGAAATCAAACGTCCAGGAAATTTCTCTTGCAAAAGATCTCGATTTGCTCGTGTTACGTGACTGGTTGCTCCATCCTGCTGGAACCACATATCGTCAAGATCATAATCTTCGATTTTCGTAAAAAAATAATCGGTTAACATGCGGCCATAGCGCTCAGAATTGACGGTAACGGTTCGTCCATGGTTGTTCTCAAAAAAATACGGCCCAATCACACCACCAGACCACAATGCGCACCAAGCAGTGACTTTTTCCGGGTGTAATGGCTTCTCTACAATCAATTGTGGATTTTCTGAGCCCCAAATTCTACAGTTTTGCTTATTAACGTATCCACCAAGCGAAAAATGAGCTTCATCACTGAAGAAAATTTTGTTCGAAAAATCAGCTTCGACGGCCTGTTTTTCCGCGTTTAATTTTAACGCGTTGGTCGATTGTTAAGTGCTCCATATTCTTAAATGGCAGAATGTCAACTAAATAAATGACAGCGTACTTGACGTTTATCTTTGACAGATGTCGGTATACAGATTTCTACTTTATCAACCTCGAATTGGATAACCCTGTATCATAGGGACTTAAAGGTGGAATACGTCACCGATGAAATAAAGCAACACGCAAGGAATCACATACAGCGATTATCTAGACATGAAAATGAAGATATCTGTCGTATGTTGGACACCACAAATGGAGCGAGGAGACTCCAAGGGTAGAAACCGCTGGAGCTTCTAATTAGAACCGCCGGCGGTTCTAATTAGAACAAGAAATTATTGTGTAATGAATAACCAATAAGTTACTTATCTTAAACCGAGAAACTAATTTAAGGAAGATAAATTACTAGATGATCTCTGAATCAGTTGTAATATTGAATAAATAAATTTATTAATTAAAAAAAATATCTCAACACCAGTGGCACTATTCTGGTTTTCCCTGGGAATAGATAATTGGGAAAAATATTTTCATAGCATTTTTGTCTGAATTATATTTTTCTGGCCTACTGTTGGAATTAGTTGGGTGTAAATATTTTTGAAACAAAGATATAATGGTAATTATTTTAACCTATAAAAATTTTGTGGAACAAAAGTTTCCCAATCAACTTTGTTTCGAAAATATTTATACCAAACTAATTCCAATAGTAGGCCAGGAAAATATAATTTAGAAAAAAATGCTATGAAAATATTTTTCCCAATTCCCCATTCCAATTGAAAACCAGAATAGTGCCACAGATCAACCAAATATATTGATAGTTACGTCTGTACAACTGCAAATGCAATTATAGATTACAAATTAAAATATGTAGTAGGTAGGTAGTAATACCTATGAAATGTTTTTCCGGATTTTTAGGTTTGAAACTTTTACAAATATTTTTCAAATTTCTCACAATTCCATTAACCTGTACAGCAGAAAAATATGAAAATATGCAGTATACAAAGATTGCAATTTAGTTTGTTTCTACTTACAACATGCCTCTAAATTATAAAGAAAATAATTATGGTCTCGCTAGACAAAACATAAATCAGTTTTTATAAACAAAATTATTGCAACGAACATAATTCAGCTCCTTAAATGCCAAGAGTAACTTAAGATCTTGTCGAATTGTTTTATTTTTTTTTAATTTTTTTTTTTTTTTTTTTTTTTTTTTAGAAATCGATTCTTGTTTTTCACGTATATTTTCCATACATAGGCAAATTTCTATTTTTTTTTCTTCTCATTTTATATTTTTCCAATATCTATATTACAGCGATGTACGTCGTACCCAGCAATCCCAACTACAATTACAATCAACAGAAAATGTCTCGAACAAATTTTTTTTTTGTGCTGTGTGCCGTCGTCGTCATTGCTGTTGCTTGTTGTTGGCTTTGTTGTAAAAAAAAGTACAGAGTTAGTTTATTACATTTTCTTTTGCACATTAGTGTGTTCTTTCATCGTTTTCCATCGACTCTGTGTTGTCTTTTGCTGTTTTAAAATTTTTATAGTCGACTCGTCTCGACTGGTTTGTTGTTAGTTGCATATTCTCATTCCAATTTAAAGTTTTTTTTTGCATTTTCTGTTTTTCATTTTTATGTACATACATATATATATTTAAAGTATATATACATATATATAAAATGAAAAATATGAAAAATAAAATATACGACGCTATATAACATGGTTACAACAGAGTATTAGTATTGGTATATAATATATAGTAGTAGTGGATGCATCTGTGCATTGACGCAATTACACAAAGAAAGTGTACTGGATATCCGTCTAGACATGGATACAAACAGAAAATTAAAAAAAAGTGCATTGGCCAATAAACGAGATATCGACCAGATTTATCGAACTCTGTGTGCAATTCAAAGAAGAGAAGCACACAGAAAGAACAACAACAATGAAAAAACTTAAAGTTAAATGTATTTCAGAACTAAAGAAAATTCATGATTTTATTTTTCGTTCGTCTTGTCTTAAACTCGTACATATACATTCTGACAATAATAATAATTATTATTAAATGTAATCTGTACGATTTTTAAATATATGTATGCACCAAGATGTAATAAAAAAAAAATTATATGAAATTAAGTTTACTTGGAATCAATATCCTCTCCGTGCAATTGCAATTTCCAATTTACCTTTATTTCGGCAATACATGACGATACTACCAGATACACAACTTAATTTGTGTTGACATTTCGGTTGTTTGGTAGTTTTATTTTTAAATTAAAAGGTTTTTGTGCTTAAGAGCTTTTATACAATATGGGAACATAATTTACATATAAGCACTATGATGTTTAGTTTATAAAATGTTAAGGTCGATTGTAAGTCATGTATCCTAGCGAAAAAAATACGTTACATAAGAACAGAGTAATTGTACCTAAAATTAGCTTTTCGTTTAATAACAGGTTGCCTTGGTCAATTGATGTAACAAGTTGTTTTACGCAGTTCAATAATCCAACAATTAATTAATAACCGTGCGTAACGTATACGTAGATGCTGGTGATGGGGATCTAAAATATTTTGTTCGACCCGTTTTTGTGTTCTAAAGCTTTTCCATATAAATACATACAAATATTAATAAATAACGAGCATATTTCGATTGAAAATCAAATTTTCATGGTGTACTCCGATTAAGGTGTTCTGGTGTTTGTACAAAATTGTTCTTTATATTTTGGTGAATGATAATTATACCTCTGTTAACTTTTTAGCTTAGTATGTCAGAAAAAAATTATTTATATAAAATTCATATGTAAATTCTATTCCCAATTCCGTATTCCAGGGGAATTACCAGAATAGTGACACATGTGTCTTACTTTTTGTAAAAGTCACCAAGATTTTTTATCTTAGGTAAAAGTGAAATCATCACTAACAATAGTGAACTAAATTAAATCCAGTTTGTATGCTCCCTCATAAAACAAAATGCAAAAATCGCAGTGTCAGAGTTTCATGCGCTATAAAAAAGACAACTATTCTTTGAGTTTCCCACACTGATATACATCAACAAAAGACCTGTCCAAGACACAGGTCAATATTGTCAATATTCCATACGCCAAGCAAATTATGGATGAAGGCTCTTTTAATAGAGACAGGCCTCCTAATTCTGACTCTGCTTCGTTTCTTGATTTTTTGAGCAACTTCTCCGAAACTACGATACATGCTGTATAAGATAGCGGAAATTTGACAGCGTAAAATAAGAGATTGCGCTACTCGCCGCAAGTGACAGCACTATCAGTAAAGAGAATTTATTTTGTTATGTAATTACCAGCGGAAATTTTTTATTCATTATGTATCACTATTTTCACTAAATAAAACATCACAGCGGAATAAAATAATAAAAGTGATCCTTAAAATGGCAAATTGATTGATCTCCGAAGTAAAGGAACTCGGCATATGAAATCTTGAAATATAACAATATTCCGTCTTTCCGGCATTTCTTCCACTAGTAACCAATACTTTCGGTTGTTTTTCTAATACCTTAGGTCATACTGAGACTATATGGAAAATTTGGGGAAAATTCATGGACTAGAATTTTTTGATTTTATGCGGCCATATAAGATATTTTCAGTTTTAAGCCAATATCTCAAAAACTTCCACTAGTAACCAATACTTTCGATTGTTTTTCTGATGGCTTAGGTCATACTGGTATGGCCGCAGATAATCAAAAAATTCTAGTGAAAATTCTAGCCCATGAATTTTCCCTAAATTTCCCATATAGTCTCAGTATGACCTAAACTATTAGAAAAACAACCGAAAGTATTGGTTACTAGTGGAAGAAATGCCGGAAAGACGGAATATTGTTATATTTCAAGATTTCATATGCCGAGTTCCTTTACTTTGGAGATCAATTGCCGCTGTGATGTTTTATTTAGTGAAAATAGTGATACATAATGAATAAAAAATTTCCGCTGGTAATTACATAGCAAACTAAATTCTCTTTACTGATAGTGCTTCTACTTGCGGGGAGTAGCGTAATCTCTTATTTTCCGCTGTCAAATTTCCGCTATCTTATACAGCATCAAATCTACACGCGATTTTAGTTTAGTTGATGACATTAACATACCAGTTAAGAAATTTTTTAACTTAATCTCAGAATATAACGCAACCTCGCTCTCTCTCTCTCGGTATGATTGTAACAAACACTTTCTTTACCAGATCACAGAGTCGTAATATTCTACACCACTCTGTTAGTAGTTTTAATAATATCGGGCCAGTTATGAATTTTACCATTGAAGCCGAGATTGCGAAATTTCGCTTCAAGCCTAAATAAATATTGTAGTAGGTCATTAACTAAAAGATACGTTAATTACGTTAAAAGTTAACCGGTTCTTTAAAGATTTTTTAATGTCTACATCGCAAATTCTGAATCTGCTCTACAACGGATTTTTACAACTTGTTCTTCAGTTTTCCGTACTGAAGGGCAGTAAGTGTCAAAATTAAAAATACAAATGTTGGTACTTAAGTATAAATTAGATTTGCTAAATAGGAAGATTATAAACGAAAAATATAGTATTTAATAATTTGAGTACCATTATCTTATTGCTCTTTATAATGGTAAGGACATTTTACTAAGTGACGTCATATTTATTTAGTAATATTTTAGTAATATTAGTAATGTATAGTAATATAGGCGTTCGGCGTATATATACTAAATCGTACTATTTTGGACTGTGTCGTAAATTGAATGATATTGATCAATTAATAATAACGAAAATATTTTATTTTGTGTAAAGAAATATGTTGGCCTGCAAAAATGAATAAATTTTAATGAGTATGATGATCAAATTATTTACCTGGCAAGTTTTAGAAATTTCACTTCCTTGTTCTGTTATAGATAAAGGGTTTTGATTGAAGCACTAAGAAGTTTGAGAAATTTCGCATACTCGTGGCCGGATAAAACGTGGTAGTTTTTATTGATACTCAAATTTCTTATACTTAATCTATTAAATCGCTTACTAAACTATTAAAAACTATTTACCCGTTCACAAATGAATTATTTTTGTTGAGAAGGATGATCAACTGGACTACTCGGCAAGTTTGAGAAATTTCTTATACCTGACCTGATATCGAAGGGTGGTTTTGATCGATGCGCTAATTGTTTAGACTTGAACTATTTAATCGCTTACTAAATTACTATAAACTATTTGCCCGTTCTCAAATGAATGTGTTTTGACGAGAGGGATTGCCCGCGCCACTGCTACTTTTACCTCTTCAACGTTTATTCGAGACAAGCTATATCCGGTACAGTGTTCTGAGTGTCTTTCCGATGCTCAATGTTGAGCTGGTGTGACCGAAGTTTTTGGACCCACCTGGTCAGACATCCTAAGAGTTCCTTCTGGTCCATCAGCCATTTTAAAGTGGAGTGATCTGTGATAATTGGGAACCGATATCCTTCAATATTAGGTTACCATAGTGATAATACAGTGATAAAGTAGTTCCTCTGCACCTTATTTAGTTTTGATAACATAAATGCAATCGGGTGTTCATCCGCACCATCCTGCAGAAATAACACTGCCAATATCGGTTGTGCTTGCATCACATAGGACGTACAAATGCTGATACAAAAGTCGGGATCAGTTGAAATTAGAGCTGTCACCAGCAACTGTTTAAACTCGTCGAAGGCGTGTTGGGCTTTCGGATTACATTTTGGTTTCACTCCCTTTCCTAAAAGATCGGTAATTGTTGTCGCCAACGTTGAATAATTAGGGATAAACCTCTTGTAGCAAGCTCAAACGGCATGACGACAAACTGGAAGAGTGGCGATCTTGGGACGGTGAAATCTGCCTTATCATTTGACTCTGGATCGAGGAGTATTTGCCAGAAGGCATCTTTGAGATCGACTGAACTAATAGTGTGACCTAGTCGACTGAGTAGCCAGATCGAGCCGAACTTTACCGTTGGCCTTATTTACAATGCTCACTGAGGATGACCAAGAACTTTGACTCATCCTCGATTACACCGAGTGTTAGCATTCGAACAGGCTCACTATATAGTTCCTTCTGTTTATTCGGTGAGATCGCGTAGTAGCGCTGTTAAATATGTACGAGATATGTACGACCGAATCCCAACCTCTCGCTCGATGGAAATTGGCTCAATACATTTGCTAAAATAACTTGTTGGCGGTTATTTAAATTATGTTTGTGAATGTCATATGATAAAAGCTGATTACCGAGCCAAGATAAAGTGTCTGGCTTAAAGTTGGTGCGATTTGGACGCGGAGAGATCACGTTTTGCCTCCGTATGAGACTTTCGCAATGAAATTACCTAATACTCGTTATTGATGGCCACTAATTGTCGACAGAGTCAATGGAAGACTAAATATTTTTAAATTATTACTTTTTATGAATTCTTCTGAGTTGCATCCTAACACAGACACATGAGCACCACTATCAAGTAGTCTCCTACAAGGTACCCCATTGACCAGAACATTAGCATATGCGAATGGTCTGGAATAAGCGACGGGTTCACATACCATTTTTTGTAAGGTTCTCCCCAACTTGAAATATAGAGTAGAATGGCTTGTTCTCTGCAACAAGCCATTCTACTTTTTCGGCTAGCAGGTGTCTGTGTGGATCGTAAAGATTCTTTCTATATGTCTGCCTCTCGCTGTAGGATTCTGTAAAATTCTGAGTCCGTGTGTGTCGCTACCTCTGCTCGAGTTTGAGTGGGCGATACGTTCTTGGTTGTTGGGGAATTCAGAATTCCTGTATCCATGAAATCCCTCGTCCTGTTTCTCTGTCTATTATTTCTACAACGCAATTACACTGGGACTTCAATATACTTGGTGTTCCACAACCAAAACAGAACCTATGTCTAATTGGATAAACAAAATCTTTAAAGAAATGACCAAGTGAAAAGCAGTTCCAACTCGGCGATAGTGGTTTATTGAAATCGACTTTTTGTTGATTCAATGTTGTATTACTTACATTTGGAGTAGCTACTGCACACACAGAATTAAAAGGCTGAGACTGCTCAGAATATACCTATCATTAAAGATACCACAATGTTCATAATTGTCGATCACTTCCGACTCGTTGACTTTCTGTAGGTTTGACTGATGGTACATTTCAGGAATCCAAGCTAACCTCGTCCAGGTATTGTGTACCATCACACACTTGCTGACCATTTCTGCTATTTGAAAGAATTGGTGATCGGCAAATTTTGCTTACAGACCAGTCCTCAAATTTTTAGTCAGAATATGTATTAGTTCTATATCTGGGGGTCTATTATGAAATTCTCGACAGCGTTTTTCAGTTAAATAGTTCGCGATTAAATAGTGCAAGTTTAAACAATTTGAGCATCAATCAAAACCACCTCCCTATATCAGGCCACAAGTATGACAAAGTGATCAAGCGCATTTCTATTTTGTTGAGGGCATTCGGTGATGTCTCCAACGTTACTAGCTCGCCCTAAAGGTTTGAGTCTTTTAGTTCTTGATGTCATTGTCTGGTATTAGCAGCAGGCACAGCTTTGCTACCAGTCGCTTATAAATAGTGTTCTGGTATCTCACAGTTAAGACGAGAACTCGACCGTCAGATCCTGGATGCATTTTCTGAATGACCTTGATCTAAAACCCAAATGACTAATTGTTTTCAGATAAGATTATGAAATCCTTTGGGAATGTGGCTACGTCTGGACGATGTTGGATGAATTTATTCTTATGAAATTGTCCTGCGTGGCCATTTAGTGGGGCCGTCTCACAATCAAACATGATCTCACTCAACACTCACAACTGAGGGTTGTATAAGAACGGTGGAACGAAGCTCGGTTGGCCACGGGGTCTTCCATCGTCTAGCACACGAGTGCACCCAACCGAGGAGCACCTTCTAGTCGGTCATTGTGTACATTTAAACTTGTGGTACGTTAATTAATTGAACGATAGTGTGCATAAGCTTGACGAGGAGTGTGATGGTGCACAAAGCTCTCAACGTGGAAAGTTTTAGTGGGGTGACCTTTGTCTGGCATTTAGCCAGGATAGTAATTTTTACAGATTTATCTGCCAACATTGTTCCAGAAATCTACCACCTTCGAGCTATCTTTGAGCGATTGATTTTAGAACAGTTTGACATGACCGTAGAGTATTATCTACTTTCGAAAGGAAAGTTATTCCTTCCATCTTTGGTGCAATTAAAGTTGCGTGGAAAGAATATCAAATTCGTAAGAACGAAGAATAAAGCAACTATTTGCAGGCAGTGATATCATTGTAAAGATCCTGACTGCGCTGGCATAACGACGTCGAACAATTCCGACGTATAGTAGGATGTCGAAAATACAGGGAAAAATGTTAGATCGAGAGAGAGAGAGAGAGAGAGATAGAGGGGCAGTGGAGAGACAATTCTTGAAAAAATGACGTACCATATGATGTAATCAGTGGATTGTACCTTTGTAATCTTTTTAACATAACCAAAATTGTCGTTGAACGACAGGTCTAATGTGCTTCTGCCGTTTATCATTGTACCAATGTGTCGATTCGCAAATAAATAAATTTATAATTCTGCTCACATTTTAATTCATCTTGTGTTGGTTCTCGAAGCGATTAAGTAAAGGTTCTCGATTTCCCAAAATGACTGTAGATGTTGTCGAGGAGATCATAATTCTTAATAATCGCCGTGAGACTCGACATGTTGATTTGATGAACCATCATTTTGAAGCATTCCAATGACATTGGCTCTGAATAGAATATCTATCTTGCCGGAACGATAATAATAAGGATCAACAAGTTCTAAATGATCCAAGTGTGTCCATCGACAACTAGTCTGTGATCAAGACAGAGAATGCTGAATCGATTTTTTTTTTCTTGGTAATCTGATGCAGGTTGGAATGGTCTCCGTTATGAAACTTGGCTGGGCTCTAGTGCTCAGTACATCGATAAGATCTTAGTACGATGAATATTGTGCCCGATCATGATGGGCTTTTTGGGTATGTTGGGTCCGACTACGTAGATCGGTACTCAGCCATTTTACAACTGATTATTATGAAAATGTTTGTGTTGAATGGAAATGGGATTCTTACATGATTTTCGTAAAAATTTCTGGAATATCATCATCTGTGGCACTATTTTAACTTTCCCTGGGACTAAGGAATTGGGAAAAATATTTTCATATCATTTTTGTCTAAAGTGTATTTTCTAGCCTACTGAGAGAATAAGTTTGGTGGAAATATTTTCAAAACAAAGTTAAATGGGTGAATATTTTTCCCTATAAAAATTTTGAGGAACAAAAGTTTTCCAATTAACTTTGTTTTGAAAATGTTTGCGTTAAAATTATTTCTTCAGTAGGCCACAAAAATACAATTTGGACAATATTGCTATGAACATATTTTTCCCAATTCAAATTGCCTATTTCAATTTGAGGGGGGAAGAACTGGGACAAAGCTCGGTTTTGCTTAGCCAATTACGATGGAATTGGGTATGTTGGTTAGAAATAGGATTTTAAAATGATTTTTGGAAGAGGTCTTGGAGTATGGCAGTTGGGACGAAACTCGATCCTTTCTTAAGCGATCTTGATGTAATTAAGCTTGTTGGATAGAAATGGGATAAAAAATGATTTTTGAGGAAAGTTCTGGAATGGAATTCTTAACTGATTTTTTGGGTAATTTCTAGAATATAGCCACCTGAGACGGAATCAGCTCATTTTTTAACTGGCTATGACGAGATTGGGTATGTTAGACGAAAATAGGATTCTAAAATGGATTTTGGAATGAGCTGTAGAACATAAATACCTGGGACGAAACGCGGTCATTTCATAATCGATCATGGTGGTAAACTGATTTTTGAAAGAAGTTTTGGAATATAGTCACCAATTTATGGAGCAGAGTTCGGTAAGTTTTTAACCAATCATGTTGAAATTCATGTTGGATAGAAATGAGATTCTTAAATGATTTTTGAAATATGTTTTGGAGTATGGGCACTTAGGATAGAACTCGGCGATTTCTTACCCGATTATATTAGGATTGGGTTTGTTGGATGAAAATGGAGTTCTAAAATTATTTCTGGCATATGTCTACCTAGAACGGAACTCGGCTATTTTTAAACCAATGATGACGGGATGGAAATGGTATTCTGAAATGATTTTTGGAAGAAGTTCTCGAATATGGCAACCCGGGGCGAGTTACTGTTTCAGAATTTGCCGTTTTGATAGTCTCGTTTTAAAATGATCATCTTTAACCTTTCAGTATACAGTATATCTGTTCTAAGAACAACTAAAATTTGTATTGATTAGTATTTAGTTTTCATAATTTATTAAAAAGGGTATACGCATCTCATTACATTTCGCCGAGGCTCTATTTAAATCTGTGCGCTCTATCGTCAGTTTTATTAAATTATATTAAACGATAACATAATGTAAACCGACACACCTAAAACCTTCATGTATAGCATACCTTTCTCCGCGGCTGATTCGAGTTCCAATAAGTCCATGGTTCGAAATTTTCAAAGGTGACTGTCATTTCTTGTTGATTATTTTGAATCTGCTTTGTTGTTATTTTTAGGCTACCGATATTTTTTTTTTCTTACACCTGAATTTGTATTATCAACATTTTATCGCTGGAAATTAACGGCTAACTTTAACAAAATGAATCATATGATATACTTATTATGAAAAAATGTGATACTTGTGGTTGTAGAACAGTTCAACTTAGAGGTCCTTAGCATTTTCGAATTCGCATTGAATTACAATATTTTATGCAGACGAGTGCCCGGTATAAAACGTATAAACGTATGTTGTGTTATAAAAATGGCCCTATTTTGAGAAGGAACACACCAAATCTACGTCTGTTTAGGGATTCAAAAGTCACCTTTCACATACTTTTATTTCAATAAAAAAGAAAGTTGAGAAGTGAAAGTTTCACATTTCTGCAAATTTATAAATCAACATTTTAGTACAATGTTAAAAACATTATTGGGAATTTACAAAAGGACATTTAACATACAATGTAATGTATAATCTTTTCAGATCAAACGTTACTGATTTCAAAATTTGTTAGACATAATAAAGATTATGTGCAGCATGCGTTATACATAAGTATAGAGTTCTTATGAAATTAAAATATAAAACCAATTCTTACGAAATATGCAATAGACGTAAACAAAATTAAATTTAGAAAATTTCTCAACTGAAAATAAAAAAATTCGTCACAACAAAACTCGAATTTCATATACCAGAATCACCTTTTCTCAATAAAAACTGCAAGCACAATTCCCACAACAACAACAACAACAACAACAACCAAAAATGTATAGCAGTTTTCTTTCTTTGTTGCCTTGCCTCATGCTTACGCATATTATTTTATATAAAAGTACGTAAATATCAAATCCCATTCCTCTACACAAGCACACATTTACTATACGTACGTATAGAAGCGACGGCGAGACAGACAGACAATCCGATAAGATAAGCGCTTTTTATTCATAAAGCAATAAAATTTTTATACATTTCGATAATTTTATAATTAATTCATCCTATACCCTATACAGCTACTAAATACTCTCGTACGTAAGTATAGCAAAGTGACAATTTTTCTGTTTTTTTTTTTTTTTTTTTCAAAATGACAAAATGTCTCAAATTCACAAAATTCTCCTAACTAATCATTAAATAAGATTCAGAAATTTTCTTTTTCTTCGAGACACTATCGTTATTGGTGTAGTGTAGAGTAACAGTGCGTTGTCTGATGCACATTGATGAGAACGAACGAAAAGCTTTCAAATTTTATTGCGTAAAATCTTATTTTATTGAGTACAAAATGCTTTTATCTGTGTTAAAAACAAAAATGCTTATCATTTGCTATAATGACAGAGAGCAGATAAATAATTCGACTGTGACAAGTGTATAAAATAAAATATAAAAAGAAAAATATTTCAAGGTGCTAAATTGTCTAGACAAGAATTGTGTGCAATATAAAGTAAGCGTCTGTGGCCAAAAACATGATTAATTTTTGGCTGAATAGAAAATTGACTCGTAATTTTTTATTTTAACAACAACAATGAAATACAAATTACACGAATTTTTGTAATGACGTGTTTTTCATAATACATATGTATGTATGTTATATGTGGGGTGATATGGTTGCCAGGTGATTTATAAATTTTGATTACGGCCTAGACTCGGACATTATATTATTATTATTATCTTAATTATTTACAGTTAATAAATTGTCTGTAAACAAATATTTTGATATGTCGACCTAGATTATTTATAATTGAGCAAGAACAATAAATTTTGTCTTGTGCTCTGGACTCAATAGTTTGTTATTGAATCTCTCAAATCTTCTTATTTCGTATACGTAAATTAAATTTTAGTTTTAGTTCTATCCGTTTTTCCCACTAATGATCTAATAAAATAGGTGTGACCACCTCGTTTGATGAAATATCTTTTTGAAGCAAATATATTTCCAATGCAATCTTTGACCGTATAGAATCAGTTAATAGCCACTAGGGCCAGATCTGATCAACACGCTGTGTACTATCAGTCAAAAGTAAGTGATGCCTTCATATGGACTACTTACGAGCATAGTACGCTTCTGTAATTGTTTTACCTTCTTCTGATAGCATTTTTTTTTCTTTTATGGCAAATTCTTATGTCCATATATTTGTTGTGGTAATTGATGAAGCAAAATTAAGCGGTGCCCAGTGCAGTTTTAAATTCTGATCGTGATTAGATCAAAATCACGACATGGTATTAGATTCTTTCTCTTTTTGCAAAAGGTGGCGAGCATTTTCGCTAATGCTATTTGTTACTGTTATATTTGCAGATAGAAGATCGTCAAATAATTTCAGTGCCACCGATTCCAAAACTGCTGTTGTATTCGTTTAACCACGCGCCACCAAACCCAAGGGGACATTTTTTTTTGTTTTTGTCGCCTGACAACTGTCTGATCATCTCTTATTCTGCAACGCGTTTATTTTTGGCGGGAACTCCAACTTCTGAGTTTCGGTAATGATAGTTTTGCAAAGCTTTCCTTGAGCAATCCTAGGTTGTTTACTACCAATGCTCTCGTTTATACGACGTGGTCTAACGCCGCAGATGAACAGACAACCAATCTAGTACGATTTCAGTAATTTCATTATGAATCAAAAGAAAGTGTTGTTTTGTTGATAGATCATCTATTCGTTCACCAACTTTATTAGCTTAGCGAGGAAAAGGAAATACACGTTCTAGATTTGGTAAACTAATTTGTCCATTCGGGTGGTTAACTATTAATCTAAAAATATGTGTTTCTCTGTTTCTCTGCCCTCACCCGTTGATACATTTTCTTCACATATCCACAAATGATGAACTCATGTTATTCGGAAATGTTAGTATATTGATGAGTGGTGGCTGATTATATTTAGCTATGATGCGGCTGTTAGCATTTATACACTTAATTATTGTTTTGCACTCGCTTTAAGTGTCATAGCGCCCCGTACTACGTCATGAATGTAGCATTCATATCTGGTACTCCGGTCTGGTATGCGGTGCTCTTATGTTTATTTATGCCTTCAACTTCGCCACCGTATTCCAATAAAAGTCATCATAGTCTTCAAAGGCTAGCAATTCCAATCCACATTTGTTACATCCTTTCTTGATACAGCCTTTCGCAGTTTTGCTCTCGTATATGTGATTCATCTAAACTCGTTTCTCGTTCAATCGTAGCACAATATTGGTTGAGTTTCTTAATGACCCATGGTACGGTCACGAGGCCGACTGGTTCTCTTCATTTCCAAATGAAACCACTAATTAAAATTTGCGGTACACTTGAATTTTTGACGGTTTTTAAACAATTTTCAACATTTTCAAATATATTCACAGGTTCTTGACAGTGTTTACAAATAGACCAGACAAACCACTACTCTTGAGGTGACCAACACGGTATCATGAACGCCTTTTATTAATTGGATACACATTTTAATGGTTTCGTAATTTTTGCCACGGCATTACACCTATGTTTGTATATAGCCTAAAATATTATCAAAACGAGTATGAACTGATTGGAATTTGATTATTTTTAATAATTTGTACCGTCAATTCTGGAGATGTTACTGGGAGATGTTACATTACTGGGATGAACGGGATGCATTTCTGATGATAACTGCTCTCTAAATGATTATAGAATTTTTCGAATTTCGATATTTTCAAAATTTTGTACCGTCGATCCTGGCCTACGATTTCAATTTCGATATAGATAATTTGTTCAGCGATTCTAATATATTCCATGTTATCTGAAAACACAACTAAATGGCTTTAGGGCCAATATATTTGATATATCGCTTTGAATTAATTAATTCAGTATTAATTGGGAAGGGAAAATATCAAAAATATTCACCCTTATATGTAAATTATACAGATTTGAATTTTTTTTAATTTTTTAATTATCTTCGCATTCTATTTGAGGCCGAAGCACTCCCAACTCTCTCTCTCTATCAGCCAATTCGAAAAGGAACAGCTATAGGTCCGATTTTCATGGAACTATCTGCATATTGCATAGCTCCATGCCAGCCTATAGTACTGGTACGGATGATGGGTCGGCCCATGGGTTCTCCACTCTGACAGGGAGTCATAGTAATTTTACACATTACAGCGTCATAGTGACTAAAACTATGTACATTGCGCATGATAACATTAAATTCAAATACATATCAATTAATTTAATTTAATTTAATTAATTTGAGAATGAAGGGTAACATAAATCATAAATAATCTTCAACTGACGATAACAGATAAAAAATTATCATTCGTTTAAACATAAAAATATGTACAGCGCTATTAATAGTTTCAGGTAAATTAATACGGTCCAATAAATGTTAATAATTTCTGCCAAATTCCGCTTTCATTTGGGGGCGCTTCAACTGCACTGTTTAAGTGCAAACACTTACACATAAACATACAGACCGATACATACATCTGAAAAATTGCTTTTATTGGGACAACTGCTTTCGATTTCGCAACCTTTGTATGCTTGCTATATGTAGGCTTAAGCCATAAATTTGCAATTTTTGGAGAAATCATCTATAATCTATACGCAGTCAAAAGCTTTACGAAGAAATAGGTCAGATATATAGTTTTGCTTGTCAAAATTGTGATAGATCAAATCAGTAATGACTGTTAAGTCAAAATCTATACTAGAAACTTGTCGAAATTCATACTGACGAAAATAGAGTAGACAATAATTTCTTTTTAAATTTTGTGAAATATACCGACAAAACTGAAATTGGACGATAATTATTTACTAGTTTGGAATTTTTAGACTTTAATAAGATAGGTGACTTTTTAGCAATTTTAAGACAGTCGGGGTATAACCCACATACCGCATTAAATAGGAAGCACAACTAGCAATTGTTAAAAAAGGGTGAATAATTGTTCAGAACCACATTTCGATGCTGTCATAACAAACACCCTTTATATTAGCAAGATTTGAAATTAAATGCGATATTTTGCTATATATTTCTTTTTATCTTCTCAAACGACTTCGATGGAAATTTTAAAATGGAAGTCCTTCGGTTGAACAAAATTGCGGTGACTCCTAGAGCCGGAGTCCATTTTTGAATTTATTTTTTCCCAGCACGAACATCTTTGAAGAAAGTTCCACAAAATGAATTTTCAAATATCAGAAATCGATTGCAATGAGTCCTGAATTCTATAAATTTTTTAGACGGTCCACAGTGGAGCTTGGATGCCTTTTTAATTATTTTTATGGATCGATTTTAATGAAATTTACCGAGGAAGGATTTTCGTGTGCCAGCAACCAATTGTAAGAGGTCTGGATTTCTGTAAAATTCATTTAGTAGTTCCTCAAAGATGCCGCAATTTTGGGTATTGTTAAACTATTTTGCGGAATGCAGAACTATGTCGCGAGGTGTGTTGCGTCATGATTTTTCATGTTGCGTCCTGTTGCGACACGTGTTTTGTGTTGATCAGGGGCGGGATGTTGTAACATCACTTTTTTCGATATTATCGCAATTTTCATCTCTTTCATCATGAATAAAATTTAACGTTTTTTCATTTATCAATTACGAGAAACTAGTTTCTCTGTGTAAATTAGCAACGTCTGGATCTGCATGTAGAATTGTAATTGAAGGAACTGTATCAGACTCCTTTCAAATAACATCTGGTGTTCGACAGGGAGATGCACTCGCGCCTGTGCTGTTCAATTTGGCGCTTGAGTACGTAGTGAGGAAAAGCAACATTGAAACTTCACGCTGTATATTCAATAAATCAGGCCAAATTCTTGGATATGCAGATGATATCGTGCTTCTTGGCCGAAGACCTAGCGACATCAAGTTTCATACCGCTCAATCGCTGCGCAAGAAGACTTGGTTTGGAGGTGAACAGTACCAAAACGAAATTCTTAACAACACCCAGGAACATCTCAATGGCAAATCTCGAAATTGGCGACCATAACTTTGATAGCGTCGAAAATTTTAAATACCTCGGGTCACTTATAACATCCTTGAATGATATGCAGGCAGAAATAAAAGCCCGAATCGCTGCCGGACAACGAGTTTTCTACGCCCAATCAAAATTATTGCGATCTAAACACCTATCGCAGTCGTGCAAGCTTGCACTTTATAAAGCACTTATAAGACCTGTGCTGACTTTCGGAAGCGAGAGCTGGACCATGACCTCTAATGACTGTAGATTATTATCTACCTTCGAAAGAAAGGTCATCCGTTCAATTTTTGGTCCTATTAAAGTTGCGAACAATGAATACCGGATTCGCATGAACCACGAAATAAAGCAACTTCTCGGAGGTAGCGATATTATCGGCTTCATTAAATCTAATCGAGTGAGATGGCTCGGCCACGTTGCAAGGTCTCCACAACAACGAATGATTTACAGTGTTCCATCAACAACCAGCCGGAGTACGTCGTAGAGGAAGACCCCGACTGCGCTGGTGTGACGACGGCGAACAAGACCTACTCGTATTAGGATGTCGAAATTGGAGGTCGAGAGCGATGGACCGAGAAGGATGGAGGACCATAGTGCGGGCGGCAAAATCCCTTCATGGGATGTAAATGCTAGAGAGAGAGAGAGAAATTACGATGTTTCTATTGCGATCTCGATCTAGTCGAATAAACATTATGTCGTTCTACTCTTATTCTAACACCCACTTTTCTATGAGTGATACTTTATCAAAAAACAAAAAAGAGATAAATAAACATTTTGTTCTGGTAGCGTGCGATCGCAATACAGAAAGTAATATTGAAAAACGAATTGGCAAGCATTTCGTTTCAGGGAAAAGAGATTCGATAAATATCGAAAAAGTTGATGTTACAACATCGCATCCCATATGTCTTTCGATAAATTGTATCATGATACAAAATTTCACAACATTACGTTACATGCATGTAACCAAATATAATGTAACGTAATGTTGTGAATGTTGCACCACGTTGCGCTGGTTGCGTTACGGCGGAATGTTCTATATACTTATAGGTACGAGTACGTGTACTATATTTAAACGCCATCAGTTGTTATGTTTGTGCAAGGGTTTAAAAAATTATTTGTTCTTAGTGCTAGGGATTGATTGCGGCATGTTTCGACTCGGGTCCCTTTTAACAAATTTTCGACTCAAACGAATTCGTTACAAATTGGTAAGAAGTGATTTTCAAGTTCAGGACTCAATTGTTCGAATTTCAAGAAAATTTGTTTAACACCACATAAACAAATTTTCTGGACAGAGCTTGTGAGGCAATGGCCTTCATTTTGAAAAAAAATTCGGCTGGAACAGACGGCCATGGATCATGTTTTTAGGAAATTCGTTTAGGTATCTTCCGGTTTGACCATTATGTTGCGTGATGTTCTATAATAATCATTTGTCAGTCGAAGCATAAACTTTATGATATGAACATTTCCAATTTCGAAAAACTCGAGTCTTTTTAAGACAAACCCCGATTCGTATTAAACCTTAAATTCTAAGAAGATATACTTTCCGGGGTTTTCATTAAAATTCGTTTATATAAATTTCACAATAACTTCAATAATTTCAAATATTAAAAAACGTGATGTCGTGATAATTATCACATTTTGATAATTACTTTCATTGCGTTTAAAAAGTTTATTTTAGATTCCCATTCCAAAAACTCATGTACGAAAATGTTTCTGTTACCACGAAACACAATTGCTTTTGATAATTTTATATAATGCCAGTAACGCGTTTAGCTTGAATCTGTCTGTGACATTTATATATTTTGTAATTGTCATGCTTGACGACATGTATATGTAAGAACAAAATATAATAAGACGCTATACTAATGTAGGTATAGAAATATTGACTCATTTGAGTCAATTATTTTGTTATCTCCTATCTCATATATTAAATACATATACGATAGTGTGCGACACCACATTAGATAAAAAATACTCAATGCGTCTGCATATGTGCGCGTTATAGTGCTCATAACTCGTATTTTAATCAAACGACTGCGATCTAAATATGTGATTAAAAACAAATCAATCTTGGATTTTATCGAACGCACGGTTTTACCAAACCACAAATTATTAATAAAATTAGACACGTTTCTCGAAAATAGAATTCTCAGAAATCTCAGAATTGTTTTAAATAATTTCGCAAAATAAGCAAAATTCCGCGAAAACTATGTAATTAATGCACAGGATTAATTTTCATTTGAATTCAAATTTCATAACATAGCACTAAACATAATTCTAATGCATTCTAGATGTGCGTATACATATCCATTCTCGATTACATATTTATAAATAATTTAATCTGAGCTAAATTAATGCACAAACATTTAAATAACAATTTTTGTAAATTTGACAATGGCAAGTCAGGCTAAAATTAAAATTTGTAATAATACCATGATCACATACTTGAAGCTGATAATTCATCGCAAATTGATTAATTTCACAATTTACAAGAATTTTTTTTTTGTTTTCGGTTTATTATCACACTCAAGTGTATCTCTCAATAATAAAGAATTTTACAAATTGTTTATAAAAAACACAATAGCATTACGCAACGACCTCAATAATTAAGAGATTAAACCACAGAGTTGAAGGTGATTTCAGATTAAATACATTGAAGATGCACGTGTTTCACAGAAATGTGCTGAATGAATTGAAACGGTTGGCCAGAGTTCTATTTATGCGTTAAACGGTTTTATTTGAACTCCAGCATATAAAAGTTATAATTTATTAAGTTCATAAACACTTAATTAAAAGCAAAGTTTAAGATAAGAAATTAAAGCCAAGAAATTCCTAGAGTTGGCATAATTTGATTAGTAGTTGACTTATCTTTTGACAAGCACATAATTGAACTATGCACGAATTTATTATGTAACTTGACTACAAAACCTAAACGTTGTTATTATAGAATTTGATACAAGAGGGTAGAATAGAAGCGATGCTATATGTTCGATTTCTCGAAAAAAAAATATCAGAGTGTAATTTAGTATAGAATAGATCATGTTTAGCAATAATAAGTCACGTTGGCCACTATTATGTTGTTATAGTGAATAATTCAAATTAGAATACTACATCTGGTTTGATATGAACAAATCACGATCATAATCTTCTTAATTTTCAGTAAACGAATTATTCTCACAATTTGTTTGGGTTATCCAATAAACAAGTCAGAGTATCGAAATCACAATCTAATGTCGAAGTGAGTGTAAATGTAAATTTTCAAAACCTTAGCATCGGAAACTACATTTTAAGAATTATTTTGGATTCGTTTGTTAGAGTCATTAAAAGATGCAAAATTATTATCTACCATTTGAATCAGTTTCATCTCGAACCTGCTGACCAGATCGATATGGGATTATTGGCGCGGTCATCTTTGGATCGAATGAAGTTCCGTGGTATAAAATGTTGAAATGTATCTGAAGCGGTCATTGGCGATTAAGAGATCGCTTCGCGAGCAAGCTTATACAAAGACTTAGGCCGTCTGTCTGTTGGCACTATCACAGCAAAAACTATACATACCAGAGAGCTCAAAATTTGCACACAGATAGATACTACTCTAAAAAGATCACATTTAAAATTTGGGAAATCTAGGTCGAGTAGTTTGAGATATTTAACTTTTTTTAAAAATAGAGGACACACAGATGCGGCTGCCTACTTTTTTTTTAAATTTTCAATTATTATTCTATTCCAGAAAAAATATTCTTGTACTATTATTACTTGTTGCTTAGCAACAAATATAAGAGTGATATGTCAAAACTAGTTTCTGTGATTTTTTTTTTTTGATTTGCTTAAGATTCTATTCATTTTTTGTCTATTGGGCTAATTTGTTGTATTGGCACCTTAGTTGTTTCAGAGGTTTTACACGTCTGTCCGTCCGTCTGTTGCATTTTTCCTATTTTATCGAGCGCTTGTCGGACAATTTCAATTGTCCGCTTCTACTAGTTTTTTTTCGTTATGATTGGAAAATTATATCGGCTAAATGGTGACCGCGATTCGCTATGCAACTTTCGGCTCTTTTTAAGGCATTTCTCATGACATCCTGCAACATCTCAGGGCTTATTCACATAAACTTTTGATTTTAAAAAACCCCATAACAAAAAGTCTGGTGCTGTTAAATCCGGAGATCTGGCTGGCCGTGCTAAATCGCCATTGCGCGAAATTAGCCTTCGTGGAAAAACGTCATTCAATAATTGAATTGTTGAAAAGGCTGTGTGTGCTGTGGCCCCATCTTGCTGAAACCACATGTCCTCTAGTCCTTGCTGTTCCATTTCAGGCACAAGAAAATTTCGAATCATGTCTTGGTACCGTTCAACAGTAACAGTAACTTCAACACCTCGGTCATTTTCAAAAAAAATAGGGACCAATAATGTTTCCAGCATGAATACCACACCATACAGTTATTTTTAGTGGATGCAATGATGTTTCATGAATTAATTGAGGATTGTGTATTTCCCAAAACCGACTGTTCTGTTTATTGACGTGGCCACTGAGAAGAAAATGGGCTTCATCGCTCATTACCAATTTAGACGAAAAGCCTTCAATTTCACCAGACAGCCTTAGGATTGCATTACTGTACTCAACTCGTTGATCATGATCTCTCGGTAGCAATTTACGAACTAATTGAATTTTGTATGGGAACATTTTCAAATCAGTTTTCAAAATTCGCCTTAAACTGCGTGCAGAAATGAGTAACTGGGAACCACGTCTCCGAATTGATGTTTCTGGAGACTCTGCACCGCTATCGCGCACCAGAGCCACATTTTCAGCGTTACGAGACCTTCGTTGTCTTCCAGAACGAGGTCTGTCTGCTGTCGCACCGTACTGTCGAAAATTCGCATGTAAACGATAAATTGTGTTTTTGTGAGGCACTGGACCATTAGCATATTTTTGACGAAATTTCCGCTGAGTGGCAATAATGGAACGATTATTTTCAATAAATAATGTCACTATTCCTGCTCGTTTTTGTGGCGTATATTTATCCATTATGAAATTTGGGCGTCTACACAACACAATGGTTAAAGCGAAACTGAGCTAAACGTCACATAACCAAGATGGCGCGCAATCAAAATGGTAGCGGGACTTTTGCTCCACCCGTTATATGTCAAGGTTGTTTTAGTAACTGGCGCAAAGATGGGGCGAGCAAAAGTTGTGTGCAAAACGGTCGGCGTGAAGGATGGGCTATGGAAGGTATGCACAAAGTACCAAGAATTTGGAGGAGCGATAGCGATATTAAGTGGAAAAGGCTGGACCCTATGTCGCTAAAATTCGAGAGAGAAAGACGGGCGGAAAACATCATGGAGCGTGGGCTGATTGCAATGTTGACAATATGAATGAAGAGATCCAAGAGCAAGTGGTGCCGAGTATGGAAGAGACACATAGCGGGCTAATAGTGATGGAGTGGATTGTCGTCGGCGATTGGGTTAAGGTAGAATGAAGAGTGGAGAGCAGCTGTAAGATTGAATGGCGCTGGTAGCGGGGACGAAGGAGTAGAATTGGTTTGCAGTACATGTTCTAACCTGTAGAGGCGGTACTTTGGATCCTGTTCGGGACGAACAGACTTAGGTGGGAGGTAATGTTACGATCTCGTCTATTTGTTTGAATTTACATCATGCTGAATTGCAAGGGAGATATTTATTCAACAAAAAATGCTTATTTAAAGTTTAGAATATTATTGGCATTTTTTGTGAGATTAGTCACATCTAGGTTTTTAGTAGCAGCATTAGTGTAGTTTTATAACAGTTTAGTTGTATAGCAGATTTTAATAGCATAGAACAGAACTTCCGAGAATATTTACTTCTGAAATCTCTAGGCGAGTCTAGAATGTCCTATAGGAGCGATGAACACAATGAGGAAGTCATTTGGGAGATTCGGCACGCGAAAGATTTAAAGCGAAAGTGAGTAGCGGGAAATTAATAAGTGATGTTAAGCGGAAATAATGGTGTGATTTAAAAATGCTTGTAAATGGTAAATACTCGTAGTGAATTAATAAATAATTATGGCAATTATTTGTTGTAGTGGATTTTGGGAAACTTATTGTGGGAATATTCGACAATATTCAACAAAAGAAACGTCTAGAGAACTTGGATTGGGAAAAAAACAAAATTATCATTCAAAGAAAAAAAATTTATACGCCAATTTAGACACATGAATATTTTTTTCCGGCAAAAATGAAGACAGATTAGTAAATTACAATTTACACGTGAAAGATAGAAAAAGAAATGCATACAGTACGTTTCATAACTATAAATCTAATCGTCTATTTGATTTTGTTTAAATAACCGATTTCAAAAATTAAAAAATTTTAGTGCCAACATTTAAATAAGTTTGGGCATACTGATTTATGTAATAAAAACCGTTACTTCAATTATTTATCGAAAAAAACCAATTATTAAAAATTTCTTTATTTCATAACCACAGTAGTCTTACGTGCATTTGTGCCACGCACGCTGATCCATTTTAAAAATCTTTAGTGAATATTTTTCGATGTTAGTATTTCCTAGCGGAGAAATTGTAACCAGGTAATTAACAATTTTCCACCGAATATTTTGAGTCTTTTATTAATGTGGGCCAATAACAAGCCGCATAACGTTTTCGGCCAACCCTTTTTTATTATTTAATTCCTCCTATTCACCTAGAAAGTGATTTTTTATTTTAAAGAAAACTTTTTACCACCAAACCGTCGAAAGGTCAGAAGAAGAGTAGAGCTGCAACCACTTGAGGCCTCCGTATTAGTCTATGGACAGAAATCTGCTTCACTGGGAAGACGTCATTAGTTTACATCGATAGAAACGTCAAAATATCGGAGCTACTCGTACTATAGAACCTTGGGCAACGCAGCACTTCGGCGCTTACCTCGCTTTCGCAAAAAAGGTCATCATCACCGTCTTTGAGAAGTTATATATTTAGTGGAACTTTACTCAAAATACTAGAAGTGGCTTGTTTTGTTATTGACCCAGATTTATAAAATACTAGATATTTTGAGTGGAAGTTTTAATTTTATTTGTTAGCTTTATTTTTTAATTATTTAATAAACACCTTTAATAGTATAATAACTTTTGAATATAAATTTAAAATTTATGCAACAAAATTATATTTTTTAAACAAATTTTCATTAATTTGCATAATTGTGTCTATTAGTTACAAAAACCCCCAATTCCATTTTTACTAAAAAAAAAAGTTAACGATGCCAAACGAAAGGTGGCGTCATTTTACAAACATTCAAACCATAGTTTAATAATAAAATTGGGTTATTTCCATAGGAAACCAGGGGCCTAACTAATGAATTTGACGTTCATTTTCGAATGCTATCGTTTTCCTATAGTAGACAAAAGAGGAAAAAAGAAAAATGTATGAAATTTTACTATTCTTTTCTCTTTTATTTCCATGCTTGCTATAGGAAAACGATAGCCGTCGAAAATGAACGTTGAATTCAATAGTTATGCCCCTGATTAGAAAATCAAGGTTAGATGCAAAAACCACTAATACGTAAAATCTGTTTCAAAAATCTACATTTCCTCACAAAAAAAATTATAATCGAAAATCAACATTTCCTTTGCATCAACATATCCTATTAAAAATTTGGGTTGCAGAAAACGATAAATCCTAACTATAGGGTTTCCAAAATAATCGAATGAACCAGTACCCGAGTAATCGAGTACTGATTTCATTGATACCCGGGTACTCGGAAATACTCGACAAAAAATAACCTTCCGACGATATGAAAAATTGACTATCATTTAATTTTTTAAATAACTTTTTATTCAACAAAAACTTTAAGATGAATTCATTCAGTACTCAGTATTCACCATATTGTATAAAAATAAAAAAACAATGAAAACAATACGTTATACGACAACGAAACGAAAAAATTTTTTTATGGGTTCAGTTAATTACTTATCGAGGCCTAGGAGTGCTAGTGTTAAGGCGACTTCGCAATTTCGTCATTATGGTGTCTGATACTGATACTGACAATACACACTCGTTGATGTTGGACGTATTGTAAGTAAAGCTTTATGCAAGCGTGCCGCCATTGTTATTCCTTCTGTTGGTTTTCCATTCTTCTCTATAAATTTGAACTCCTTTTCAATATTACCTTTATTAGACGAATCAGATGAAACTTCTGGCTTCGGCACAGAAAAGGAATTGAGGCATTGCCAAAGCTCGCTGTATGATGTAGGTGATGAAACGTCTTCATCAGAAGAGCTTATAACAGCGGCATCCTGCTGAGTCACTGAAAATAAGCGACTGTATAGCACTTTAGCTGATTGTTTGATTAATGTTTTTGAGGAATATGTAAAAAATTCGTTGGATTTGGGGTAGCGTCCATGATGAAGAAAATATAAGAGTAATACAATGTCTAGGTTTCGGCGTTGATGATTACTATAGTTATCGCATCAAACAATTCCAGAGACAAGGTAGTATTCAATTTTTTCAGTTGTTGAAACATATAGAATAGTGTACCCTCCGCAGACAATAGGTTAGATTCCTGTTTACTAAGTTCTTCAACTACCAACGTAAGCGGCTCAATGACGTCTGCAACTTCCGTTAGAATTTCAATATTGCCTTCGTGAACTTCTTCAACACCGAGTTTATCTAAAGCAGAGTTAACGTATGTGTGTAATTTCAGAAAACGCTTGATAGATGTAGCCAGTGTATTCCACCGAGTTCTGCAGTCAAGTATTAGTTTTAATAATTTTCCCTGTTTTAAGGTTATTTCTTTATTTAAAATTTCCGTTCGAATCGATGATTTTTTTAAAAAACTTAATCGTTTCATCCAAAGATTTTTTTATGTTTTGTCGCTAGTTGTTGAACGTGCATCATCTATAGTTAAATTGTCGCCATCACCAGGTTCATTATAATTGCTGGAGTCACTGAAGTTATCCTCATCTTCATATTCTTCATCTTGCGTATTGATGGTGGTTGCGTTAGGATTTTTATGCATAACCTTAAGAACAGCTAAATGAATTGCGTGGTTGTAACACAATTGACTTTCAATATTTATTAGCCTGCCATATTTTACCATCACACTAGCACCATCATGAGTAGATGCCACGATATCATTGTCTAGATTAAGACCACATTCAACTAAACGTTGTCTAACCAGTTCCTCAGTTTTTGCTGAGGTACAGCTGTCCGTTATGTGCACAAGCCCCAAGACGAACGATTCAGCGGAAGAATGAACCGTAACATTTAAGAATCGTCGCATCAAAACATCAGTCCATTCATCAACGGTTATACTAAATTTCTTACTTTCATTCAATTGACTTACGAATTTAAGCTTAATTTCAGCACGCTTTTCATCGAAAAACTGCATCACATTGTTCTTAATTAATAGACGTATTACTTTTCGGCATAACATAATTACGGCTACTTACGTATCCTCTGATAGCTTCAGATTTTCTTATCGAGTTAAAAGAAAACCCATCTTTAGCTGCACATTTTGCTATAATTTCTTGTAAAGATTCTCTTTTTATAAATCTTAACATCGTTGAAGAAGAGCTAGATTTAATTTTTTTTGACGATTCTAATTCCTCTTGAGGTTTTTTTAATTCAATATTGTCGATTTTATGAAGTTGGTTGATCATGACGGATGTATTGCTACCTTTGCAACTAATCATCCTTCCGCATTCCCGAAATGTACATTTTGCGGTCTCAGACTTCTTTTTCTGAAAATAGCCCCACACTAGTTCCTTTCCTGAATTCCTGCCAATTTTTTAAATATATATTCAATGTTATTATACTTTTAATTATATGTATTGTATATATTATAATTATAAAATTAAAAAAGCAATAACTTTGTTTTTTGTGGCTGTGATTTTCATGAAAATCGTATTTTATCGACTTCACAGTTAGTACGACAATTCGTCGAGTACTCGACGAAAATACCCGAGTAGTCGAGTATTGAAAATAATTCTTCAGGCTGAAACTCGAGCAGGCGATCGCAACAGCGACAATTACAGCCTGAAAAAAGCGGCATTCATGGCAGGCGCTTTGTCAATAAACAAAATGTACCGCGGTACATCGTCAATCATTCTCTCGAGTTACATGTGATACCGAGTTATTTGCGTAAAATTTTTAATACGTGTTTCAATCTAGAATTCAAATCACATCGTCCGACAAATGTTCCACTTGAGTTATATATTCCGAGAAATTAAAAGCTGCTACTGACCTAAAATTAAAATCAGATCTAATGATACAGATGTTTGGGATTCATAAAATACGGGCTCAAACATTTTACCAGTCGGCAAAGGAGGAACACGAGGAAATGTTATTCATTTCGTATGACTACCAGAAGAACATCGTTCTTCTAAAAATTCCAGAGATTGTAAAGGAATCCCTCTAATTCCAGTAACAGAGAATCAAAAGAAATATTTTATTTAACAGATTCAAAATAGGATAAAACTGCTTCACGTAACTTGACTAGTTGCCAGAAGCGCATTAACACTTAAAAAAAAAAATATTTAAAAAGAACACGGTACTCATATCACGTTAAATTAGAAGACATTCAACTGTAAATAATGGAGGAGTTAATTTACCCAAAAGGTATTGTGAACTAATGGGTCGAGCAGAATATATTGTCCAAAGTTATACGTGTGGAAAACTTCAACCGTACCATTTACACCAATTCAGGAATTGTCCAACGCCTCAGACGGAACCATAGTAAGTTACCCGGCACCACTCAGATGCCAATCGAAACCAGCAGTTGTACAGCATATTCAACCGGAACCATAAACAGCCAGTCGAACCAAATTTTAATAAAAGTGGAATTCGGCGTTCTTCATGTCAATTTTTCAATGGTTCAGACTATGCTCATTGGGTTCATAAGATTCCAATCAGCCTATGCTGAATTTGCAGATTTTGACTGACAGGTAATATGTTGTACAACAATCAATAATGCACTGTGATTATTCTGCAAGAATCTGATAGTTTCCGTGAAAAAATCTTTTTTTGGTTGCAGTTTCAGATAAACTACAATAAACTAGATTGAAACCTGATCACTGTGCAACAATTTGTGTAACAAAACATGGCTTTCATTGACTCACCATGTTTCATGCTGGTCTTTGCCAGTTCTGGCTGGCACTATATTGGCACCGGCCGACTTGGTTAAGGTTTCATGTTGCACAACCATTCACTCGCCTTATACAATTATGATTCCGACAGATTTTGTAATTCTTCCTAAACCAGATACAACTAGATTATATAATTGAAAAATCTATCGAGTATTCGGGCTAGTCGAAATTGTAATGTGGAAATAATTCTACTAGGAATAAATATTTTAGGGCGGCCTATCTTGTGAAGTTCTAGTAATCGAGGATCTTTCTATAACAAAGGAACATCGACAAACGTTCAAAATGGAATAAAAATTTATTATACTTGCTTTAAGAGACTTCATCACCAAATAGAGCAAACTTTATATAAAGTCCCTAGGTCAATAAAAGTTGAACTTTAGCGGTTTTAGGATTATTATAAAGTTCGCATTACTTTGAATTTATTTACAAATAAAATTTGTTTATTGTACGTAGGAAGCTTAATAAAGTTTATAATAGTAAATCGATTATTTAGTCTGCAAATTTTAAGAGAGACTATAATACGTAATTAAACAAAATAAAGTTCAATACTTATAATTTCTTTGAATTTAATAAGAATTCAATTTCTTGAGAAAATTATGGTGGTATTAGCGGTGCGATACTCCTCAATCTAATAAACAATTTTTAAAATAAAGTTGAAAGGTAAATTATGGTGTAAACTAAAAGCCTACGCAACACAGATAATAAATAATCAGCATTCGAAGCAATAATAATCTTGACGGTATCGCAATGCTAGCTTTATAGGCGATGATGCTAACACATTTTGGTACGAGGTTAAAATATTATGTGAAATGGAAAATGCATTAAATATATTGCTTAAACAAAGTAAAAACTAAAATATGGCTAACAATAAAGAGTCAGGCTAACACAAGCAGGCTAGAACAACGAGATCCAAGATGGTCCAAGCAAGTAAATGCACTAGGCCCCTAATTCGCAAACAAAGGAGCAACAATATATACACATTCAGTTCAAGCAATTTCATAAAATTCACCTTTCCAAAATAATCATTATCAATTTAATCGTATGACACCACTCCACTTGAAAATGTTTATTTAAGTAAAAACTGACATGTTATCTGCGGCCAGTAACAAAATTTTGTTCGAATAGGAACTGCACCTTTATAATGCATAATATTTACAACAGTGCGTCGATACCGCCAAATTGATTATTAACAGCACTTACTTATCAACCAATTGCAATTGCACGTAATAAATTTGGTAACTTGATAATAATTTACAATATGTGTATGGATATTGTATGAAGTCTAATATATATTACATGCAAAAGGGTTATCAATCAGATTCAGTTGAATGGGCGTCAAAATAGGCTCATCATTAATTTTTAACCCATTTACAATTTTAATCAATACATAATTTATCAGTATAGCATACATATAGCAAATTAAATGTAGAGTAGCAGATTATTTGTTATAATCTATACATCTCAATATTACGATAACACCTAGCAACCAACTGCTGATTTGTTGGGCATCCAAATCTACCACACCTACTAAAACCTCAAACAGTTTTGTCCGTCGAATTACATTCAATAAAGAAACCATTAAATATGTAATCTTATTTACATATACCGGGTGATCAAGTGAAAGCTTACATTGAAATTTGTTCAATATTTACATCTTGAGTACCGAACCACAATGCGAAACTGTTTTATTGGGTGCTTCTTCTACTTCTTTAATAAAATATTATAATTTATAGATACACAATGAGGTCAGATTACCAAAAATAAAAGTTAGAACGTTGCTGAATTCGAACTAAACAAATGCAGAATATTCAATTATTAGTAGACAGACAATATGACACCAAGAAGTCGGAAATATGGCGAGGAATAATATATATAGGTAATCGCTACTTGTTTACGAGTAGAAGATGTTGGGAAAACACTCAATTAAAAAGCAAACACTTCATTGGAGTGAAGTTTAAGGGAGGTATTTAAGGTTGCAAAACACTCAAAGATTGAATTTCTCACAATAAAATGTTAAATCTTTTATAACTTATAAAGTTTTGAGTGTAATTCATTAATTGAAATTTTTTAATTCGGCCTGTACGGATCACACAGAGATGATCGAAGTGTTTCTGAATTGAAATTTGATGAAGAGGGAGACAGTTTAACGTTTTCGAATGTTTAAGAATTGGTATTACACTCAATAAACAAAACCACTCAAATAACAAAAATCGCAGACATTTCTGAACTTTTAGACTTTTAGAATTAGATTTTTACATCAAATGATAATTGAAACCCAAATTGATCATCTTTGTCTAATGCATAGGAGCCGAGTTAAAAAAATCGTTTTATAACTTTCACTCAACAAATTTTCCAATAGAAAAAAAGATGAGAAATTCAAATTTGAGTGGTTTTCCAAATTTAACTATATATACCCCAGTGTATGTTTTGTTCCTACGCCATAAACTTCACATCGATTTTCAATGTGAGTTTCTGACAAAATATACCCTGTGTATTAAGTTAGAAAAAATATACAATTCCCTCTTATTTGAGTAAAATAACGAAAACTATGAATGAAATAACAAAAAATATGAGTGAAATATTGAAAAATATGAGTGATTTCGAAACAAAATAGTCATCGAGCCATTTTTACACCTCTTCAACTTTCGTGAACCGCTGGTTTTTCAAATATGATGACATCAATCTGTCATGGTTCATCTGTCAGGGTTATCATGCAATATCACTTTCCGCCATCCATTGGACTTGTTAACCGTTCAGTTGTAACAGTTTGTCCACGTTCCAGAAGCTCGTAGTAAATGACTCCTTTCCAATACCACCATGCAACTGATGTTGATGGCTAGCCTGGACCAACCCATGGTTTTCTGCGTTTAGGATTATCGTACAAAATCCACTTTTGCAATTTTGTGCTTTCTGAATCTTTTTGTATCGCAAATGCAAAATGCATGCAGATGTCAGTTTATTAGGAACCCATTTTCCTTTCTTCTGTATTTTTCCTATTGCATGCAATCGAAGTGATATTGCTTGGTGAGTAACTCCTAACTATTCTGCAACCTCTTCTTGAATTTGACAAGGATTTTCAACCAGAAAAACGTGAAGTTCTTCGTATTCGAATTGTTTTACTGCACCTGGATGTGGATCGTTTTCAAGACTAAAATTGCCATCACAAAACCTTGCAAAGCACTTTTTTACTGTAAAATAACTCACAGAATGTTTACTTAAAGTCGAATTAATCAATTTCATAGCTTGAGCAGCATTTCTGTCATTGGAAATGGCGTAAATGTTCCTTATCGACATTCATGTCTTAAAATTGATTGAGATTCATTGAAATTGAAACTTATGTCATAAAAATAGCATATAACTAACCAAAATTAATAATATTATATAAATATAGAAAATATATATATATTTAATATATATAGAAAATGGTGGACAATTTGGATGCGTTTAAGTATATTTTAATGTAACAAACCTCAGACCCGGATTTCTATTTGCACACCTATTACAATTGCAATACGCATATATCACCAGATACAGTAAATGAAATAATCTTGAATAGCGATGCACAAGTATATAACCGCAAGCGCTTTGGGACCAAGAGACAGTTGTAATTTAAGCAGTGAACAGTGCCAGTTAAAGAACTAAATAGTAAACAGAGCGAAAAGCGAATGGTACAAGTGAAATATATTTAAACCGCATACATCGGAAACATGTAATGGGATCCTATTTTCATAAAACACAGAGAATTATATCAGATTCATTTGAGAAATGGCTAAGTTCCATTCAAATTAGTTATTTTGCAGAAAATCATTCGGAATTTATATTAGGATTCAATTTTTATTATATAGTTTGGTATGATCTGATAACTAGTATCTGTCCAAGTTCCATTTAAATTTGTTGATTTCTAGGTTCAGGTCAAAAACTCTTAATAGAATCCGACTTTAACCATTCAAACCGAGTTCCATCTCAACCGGTTAAGAAATGCCTTTATCTTATTCACTGTTGTCAATTGATTGAGAAATCCTTTAAAGTTTTATTGAAATAGTCAATTTGTCAAAATCTGAAGAAAGCCATTTTTCACTGTACAAAATGAGTTTGAACCTAATCGGCTAAGATTTCAATCCATGGATCTTGTCAGTATTTGGAAACTGATTTCCAGGATTATGAAATCGGGGATTTTTTGGTTTCCGCCTATCGAATGAAGTAAACATTTTAGAAAAATCATATTTTATAAAATTCCGAGCAACATTTGTTTTTATCTGTCAAGCATATCTGCAATCATTAGTGACGTGATCTTGTGGGAAATTTGATAAGTTCAAGTTACATTAATCTTCAAAAGATGGCAGAAATTAATTTTATCAAAAATATCATAAATTAGATATTCGAAATAGATTTTGCTTACAGATAAAAAATGTATCAATTTGTTGTATTTGTAACATTATCTAATTATTATTACTGATGCGTGCTGCCATCTTTTGGAATTTTTATTACAAAAGTTATAAATCTTGAAGAATTTATTCACAGAATACCTTACAAGCGAAAGTGAACAGTTTTAAATGAACTAAGGGATATATTTGGTAATTATTGTGAAATAATTACCAGTACGTTAGAGAATATTTAAAAAAATGTCAATGAATAGTGTTGTTGTTAACTGTCAAGGTTTTCTTATTTCCACTCAAATTGAATTGAAATTTGTGCCATTTTAGAATGTTTTACTAGAGCTTCAACTGATCGGAATTTATTGCACAGTACTGTATGTCCACCCTATATATATTTATATACATGCTGTCGTATGTTACAATATGTTTATATAATTATCGAAAAATATAAAACTGACAAGTATAATTTATTTATTTATAAAAGAAAATAGAACAGAAAAAAAAAGAAAATTGTTTTTCCTCTGCGATAAGTGTGTTTGTGATACGCGTACATTAAATTTATGTATTAATGTACAGAGGAAATTGCTACATATGACACAAAGTATGAATGTATAAGCACATACACACATGAGGACATTTTACGTGATACAACAATAATTTATTTGTTTTGTCTATTGCAGATAAAAAATATACAACACAGTTAAATAATTTGCCGTCATATTATTTGTTGACAGAAAACTACTTCACATCACATATACTCATTTAAATGTTTCGCCTGAATTAAAACCAAAACCAAATGAACGACAAATCAATAAACAAATACTGGCTGGGGTGCAATAAAAATGTAGGCTAATCAATTAATTTGTGCTGCGATGACTATTTGCTTGTACAGAGTACGTCTGGTGAAAATGTACTTTAATCTTCTCGATTATAAATCGTACGATCGTGATCAAAATTAGAAAATATTTTGTTTAATTAATTAAAAGCAAGGGTTAAGTGTATGTATGCATGTATGTATTATTTATTCGCGTGAGGCGATAACACCCCAAAATTACTGTTTACCAAAACGAATGACAGGTAGCACCTGTAAATGGCTTATAAACATATGTAGAGTTCATATTCTCGTTAGTAGCCTAAAATGCATCAATATGTGTCACACTTGTTATAGTCTAGCGAATTTTCAATCAACGTGCAAAAAATAATAAAAAAAATGTAATGTGGGCAACTCATACTGAGATACATTACTTAATTTAATTACTGTTTATTTATATTGTCATCTTATTTTTATGATTCAAGCGTATATTTAGCACCGATTAAATTATACATACGGCCGCGAGTGATTAGCAGCTGGCTTAATTTCGTTTCGGGAGGGTACAAAATTTTTTTATTTTTTAGATTAGTATTGTTGTACTCGATCAAAATCATAATCGCAACTATAGAAATTGTTCGCAAAAATGTATTCACACTTAGAATATATGTTATAATAATAATATGTAATATATTTTGAATATGATTCAGCTGTCTGACACATTATAAAGTTAACTGAACTATTTAATAAATGTAATTGCCACGGGTGAATTAAGCAATTTATCCGTGACATAAATACAGAATAATTGATACCCGGGTTAATCACAGATAAAAGTATTATAGAAGCCTTTTGTTTACTTATCGACTAATACTTATATGAGCATGATCGATGACTCAGACATTACGAATGCCGAATTAATTGTTAATTGACGCATATAGTAAAACGCTAGCTGTCAAATTTCGTTTAATACGAATTTTTAAAACTTTGTATTGGTAATGTTTGATTGAGGTCGAAGCACTTAGTGACTAGTAGATTGGCTAATTCAGGGGTACGGTGCCCTTCAAAAGTGTGTTGTGTGTAGGGATTAATGTACGATTAGAGCACACCTAAAATTAATTTTAATAAAATTTTATCATTTTAGTTTTTGTATGAAAAAATGGTTGTACTGCGCCAACCGCTGTTTTTGGGGATATCCGCTCGAAACGCGATATTTCAAAACGCGATATTTCGAAACGAGATATGACAAAACGAGATATGGTACAAAATGCGATATGGTACAGAATGTGCATTGCGAAGCGACTATACTATCGCTACTATCGATTTTTAAATTCCTATAAACTGAAATTAAATCCCCCTTCACCCGCCTGATATAACCCGATTTGTTCCATATCGCGTTTTGAAATATCGCGTTTTGTACATCATCGCGTTTTGTACTGTATCGCGTTTTGAAATATCGCGTTTCAAATGGAACCCGTTTTCAGGACATTTCTACATTCTAATTTTTAAACGATAAAATAAACTGACAACATTTTTCATATCAAAATTATTTGTAAAAGAAATCCATTCTAATAAATAATAACGTTTCTGACGATTCTTATGAAGTGTCAGAAGCTCCTTTTTAATTTAATGGCCTACTACTGTTAATTTTTTATATTTTCAAAAAATTGAGAGAAAAGTATGAGAAACCCGAAAATCCTGAACCCTCTGTATAAAATAGCGAAAACTAAAAGGTTACTCGCCACAAAAGGATGATGCTATCACAAAAAACTCTTTTTGTAAACTGTGGAATTGTTTTACTCATTTGTATAGCTCAATTTTCACAAAACAAAACGTGCAAACGGAATAAAATCTTAAAAGTGTTAATGGACTGATTGGTCAGATTGGTTGATCTCCAAAGTTAACTAACTAGGTATAGAAAACTTTTGAATTTTAATATGTTAGACGGAACTCCGTTATTTCTTAGTGTATTATGATGGAATTTGATTAGTGCTATTAGATAGGGTTTCTAAATTAGTTTTGGCCAAATTCTAGAACCTGTGCGTAGAGTACTCACCTCCGCCATTTCGTACCCAAGATAATTATTGGCAGTCTGACAAACAATATTTTTGTTGTGTAAATTGCAGGTTTTATTAATTAATAACTTGTTAATTTAAATTACTGCGAGTAATTATGCGAGTTGAAAAGTGTTTATTTTAGATAAGGAGACCCAAATATACCACTAGCCTTAACCCACCGAGTTCAACATTTTAATTGCTTGTACCATTCCAAGTAGATGGAGTGCTAGTGTTTGCAATTATTTACTACAATTGGACGACTGATTTTGTTGTACAGTCAGATCATCTCAGCGTGAGACTGGAAGTATGCACAAACTAATAGTAGATCGTTTCATTCATCCTGGCTGGATTTTCATTGTGGCAACCCAATTACATCAAAACCCAGGATGTATTTTTATGATTTTTTCATTATTTTGTTGTGCACTTTAACCAGGTAATTTAATTTTAAATTAAAGTGCACAACAAAATAATGGAACATAGTAAAACACGCGAATCAGCCAAAATAATTCTACAATATTTTAATTTAAGAGACAAATTGCACAGAAACAAGATGAACTTAAGATTTAATAGAATCTGCTACAAATACAACTTAACACCAAAAAACATAAATATAATAATCCAAAATCAAACACTAATATAGCTATTAATATAAAGGTAAAAGCAGAAATGTGGTTAACCTTTTCAGCCCTGATATAAACCAAGCCAAAAAAATATTTTGAATGATTTTTATATCTTCATTTAAGACAATTATTTAGGAAACATTTAGCATCACCTCCGAGACCCTAGAATTGAGCATGCAAAAATATTGTATATTTTTTATTGCTTTCATTCATTTTAATTAAATACAGAGCTTTTGCACGACAAATAGTAAAATTAATTATCAAAAAATAAATTATAAATCACAAAATTAATTCAATGAAATAAATTAAATATTTCAGTTGATATTTCTAGACTCGGCGAGTGTGAAACTGTGCGAAGCAATTCCGATCGTAAATTATGCATAAGTGTATGTATATGTTACACTTTTTGCAATAGAAATAGATTCGACCTTACGTCAAATGGGCCGTGTTATCGTACTGAATATTCTGTGCTGGACGAACCTCGAATCTAGTTCGGATACTATGCTCTGGATATTGTATACTAGTTTTTTCTTGAGCAGGGCGCCCTCGTTTTCGGCTATGTTCCGTTATATTTACTAAACAATACGCAATTTTTAATCTGAACTCCAACAAATCTTTAATTTTCTTTTGAAGATGACCTTGCTTTAACACATTTTTTTCTATATTCAATCCAACTGGCAGAAATTGCAAAATCTAAATAATGGGCTATATTCGCTACTTCCATTTTTTTGATTTAATAAAACTCCGATAATACGATAAAGATTGGTCAAATACATCTACCCCGCCCATACCTTTGTTATATAAATGTAATACTTCCCAAACAAATGACCCTTTCCCACAAAGTTGGATGCAATATAAATAGGCTTGTTGACCAACCATTTTAACAAAACGACATTTTGATCGCGGTCGCTAACTTCTTCAAAGGAATATCGTGGATGTCTCTTAAATTCTGAATCTCCCATAAAAGAAGGTTTAAAAAAGCGATTAATTTTCGCTGTGCCAGCAGCATTGATTCCTTTTTTCTTGAGGAATTCCAAAAGAGTGAAGGACGTAAAATAATTATCAAAAAATAGTTTGTGGCCTGATTTTTTGATATTTTGTACTAAATAAAGAGCTACTGCACCTCCAAAGCCAAATTTCTTCTTGTTGTAATCAGATAAATCAGATATGAGCCCCGATATAAGATAAAATCGTATGGTGGACCACTATTTCCGCACAATACAAACAGTTTTATACCCTATTTGTTTGGTTTATTCTTTAAATCCCTTGAATGGGATGATTTGCTCATCAATGCTTAAGTTTTCTTCAAGTGGTAGTTGTAAGCATCGATCACGAACCGCGTTTACATATTATTGGTCGTACCTAAAAAATATTTAATATGATGAATATACCTATTGTAAATAAATTTCAAACACAACCTTTACAAATATATCCTTGTTATCTTGTGGGATCTCCATATTATTTACACAATGCAAATTTGAGTGCAGTTGATAAAAACGGTCCCGGGACATCGCACTGGTTATGTGGTTTATTGATTCTAGGAAATCTTGTACTTCCAATAAATAAATGTATTCCAAAAAGTCGTTTTATTTCTTTGATATCAGTTTGGCAAAATATAATTCCTTTTTGCATTGCGTGTGTAGTAGTGTTTTCGGCTATCAATTCGAAAAGTGTATTATTAAAATATTTTTCGAAATAAGACATGATTGTCATCATTTAAGTGGTGTCATCACAAACATCGGTTGGATCGGCTTCAAATGGGATTTCTAATTTTCAATATTCAGGACGTTGTCGCCACTTTAATTGATTTTTTCGGTTAAATTAATATTGAAGTCGCCTCTAGACTGATCGAAAATTTCTAGATCAATATTCTCTTCTAATATAAATTCGGTTGTGTTGTCTGCCAGAAGAGACGCATTTCCATTTTTAATTTCGGCACTTAAAATATCTTCATTATTATCGACGTCATTTTCATTTTGTTCGATTTCGATCCGAATTTTCTTCGTAGGCTTTGCTGTGCTGATCCATTCATGGTCATCTTCAAAATTAAAAAAATTCGTGCTATTTCATCGTCATCACTAAAAATTTAGTGATCATCTTCATCACTAAAAACTGATTCATCGCTTACCATTAGGATAGCAAGTAATTCCTTGTCAGTTAGTTTTTTCGCCATTTTGAGTTTTTACTTTTGTATACAAATTAAATAGTATGATATTGCATATGTAAATATAAGTATGTATGTAAATGAATATTTTAATAATTTTATTATTACCCAACCAGAAAAATTTCAGTCACAACACAAACCAAGCTTACCCAGATTTTGCCGAATTAGATTTGTGCAACTAATAATAATTTTATCGTGTTTTTCATAATAACAATGAACATTAGAACAGAAAATCAAAAAATTATAGTGAAAATTCTAATCCGTAAATTTTTTCCGAATTGTCTCTGTATGCGATGCAAATTTTTAAATTATTAAATAAGAAATAGCCGAATTCCGTCCAGTTTAAAACTTATTAACCCATCGTGTAGAATGTGCAGATACCATTTTTCATAAAGATTGGTAATGAAATGGCCAAGTTTACTGCAGCACGAACAGATCCTAGAATTTTGTCCAAAACTTATTTTAAAATTCCTGATCAATACTATTATCCAAATTTTATTCGTTAAGAAATAACGGAGAGATGGATTATTGTTAAATTTCCAGATTTCCTTCACTTCGGAGCAATTTGTCATTTTAAGGATCACTTTTAATATTTTATTCCGCTGAGATGTTTTATTTTGTGAAAAAAGACAAAATGAATAAAAAAAAAATTCGAAAATAAATTCTCTTTAGTGATAGTGCTGCCACTTGCGGCAAGAAGTGTAATCTCTTATTTTCCGCTGTCAAATTTCCGCTATATTATTCAGCATTTATTTATTTTATTTATTTTATTTTTATTTTATTTATTTACAATACAAAAATTTGAAGACTATTAAGAGGCTAACAGTTAAGAAGTTTTGTGGTAAGATATTTTTTTTAAAAGAATATCTTAATTGATACTCCATAGGCACTACTCTTAAAACTTCTCTTAACAAGTCTCTAAATATATTTGGAGACCGCTCTAAATATATTTGGAGAAGCTAAACCAATCACACAATACACACGACATAAAACCATCCACCAAGCCACACAAAAGGTGCGCATATAAACACATGATCAACCGCATGAATAACATGCCCATATTCATAAATGTGATTTCATAAATGAAATGAACATCACAAAACAGATAGCCATGTCCAACGGTTTTAATGATAAAATGATTGATCAAATAAACAGAAAGTACCACCAAAAAGCAAGATCAAGATCGCTCACCACACTAAAAAGATACACTGGGAAAACCCATCAGCAGCTCGATTCTGGTTCTTTCTATAGGAAAAGGAATTAGGAAAAATATTTTCATAGTATTTTGGTCACATAATTTTTTTTTCTGGCACACTATGGTAAACAGTTAGTGTAAATTTTTTCAAAAACAAAATTAAATTGGGAATATTTTCCAATCCAATTTCGATACGGAAATAATATTTCCTAAATTATAAAATTTTATATCAAACATGATTTCTCAGTAGGCCAGAAAATGATGTTTTTGACAGAAATACTATGAAAATATTTTTCCTAATTTCTTTTCCTATAGGAAAAAAAAGAATCGAGCTGCAGGTACATCAAAAGCAATACACAATGCTCTCAAAAAATATAACTACACAGCAGCATAGAACAACAAATAAAATCGAAAACCGCCTAAATAATAAAAAAGAAAACAATATAATGAATATGGGCCCTATTCCTGAAAACGATACGAAAACGAAAGTTCAAGATTCATATTTGAATTGAATTAGATTCGTACGATTCTGATTTAAAATTGAATAGGAATCCTATACTTTCGTTTTCGTATCGTATTCAAGAATATGGCTGCAGGAATATACCTACTACAGTAACGGGCTAGTTATATAGCCGAAAACGAAACGGACCGAATCGAAGCGAACGAATTGAATACATGAAAACATACAAGTGTCGCCAGATTCCGATATTTTTTCCCGTTTACGGGAATTTTTAAGTCAATCGGGAAAATCCATCTGAAACGTGGGATTTTTTGTACCTCCGATTTCAATAGTAAAAAACTAAAAAAATACATTCTTTATTCTAAATACATTCCATATTTTTTAAAAATTTGTCGATAATTCTTCACATTATGCTGAATATTATTTGCTGAATATAATTTTGAATCGCAAAAGTAAAGAAATGCTCATTGGGTAGTTTAATATTCTGTCAAATTCATTTTGTTTATTATATTCTTTTGTCAATCGCGCGTTAGGTAAGTCAAATAATAATTTTATAAATATTTTTAATTTATTAAATCGAACGAAACGGTTAAATATTAAAGTAATGCGAGCAATGAGTAATAATAATCAATTAGAAGATGAACCCGTAATAGAAGATGAGGATGTCGATGTACACGAAACACCAAAGAAATAGAATAAAAATAAATTGCCTAGGAAAATAACACGCGAGAAGAAATATATTCAGGAAACTTGGCTGCAAAACATCGAATACAAAGCATACAAAGAATACAAGTTAAAAATGATAAAACGAAAGCCTTTTGTAAAGCATGTAAAACAAATATAATTTGTGGGAGCACGGAAATTAAGCGGCATCACTCCGGTGAAAATCACAATATTGGGGTAGGTACTCGAACGTCTAGCATGCAACCATTTTGCTATCCGAAATCCGGGGTCTATTATGAAACATTATTCGCTTTTGAAAAATTCGATATCTAATTATTTGATACGCTTCGAATATTGCTATTATGAAATAAAGCGAATCGTCAAATTTTAACGAATGAAGTTTTTAACAAAAAAAAAATATTTTTTTTTTAATAAAATTAGTTTAAAACTTACATTTTGGTCAATTTAATAATTAAAAATCGTTCACTTAATAATTTTTTAAATTAATTTTCATATATATGTATATATAACTTAAAATAACTTTGTATTATGATTCATTCGCCATCTGAAAAGCAGTCGAGTTTTGACGTCACATTTTCGTAAAATCTGATATCGAATTTATTTTTAAGTTTCATAATAGAGCGAATTTTTCGATTTAGAATTTTCCGAAAGCTAAATAAAAATCATAATACCAATATTCGCCGCGAATCGAATTTTTCGAAAGCGAATAAATTTCATAATAGACCCCCCGGCTACTCCATCAATTTTACCAAGGAAATTTGAATTTCAAATTATATTTTTCATAAAAAAATTTTTAGTTTTACGATTGCACAGTGAAATTTGAGGCTTCAAAAAATTATCAGCAAAGTTTTGTTTTGTTTTACTGTGCAATTCCAAAATTAAACAAAAAATTTATGAAAAATATAATTTGAAATTCAAATTTCCTTGGTAAAATTGATTGAGTAGCCAGGATTTCGGATAGCAAATTGGTTGCTTGCTAGCCGATCGAGTATCTACCCCATTAATTTAAAAAATATGCTAGAAACACAATCGGCAAGTGCATTTTTTAATGTAAATAATCATGAAAAGAAAATCAAGTCAGCTGAAATTAAACTTGGCGCTTTTATGGTTGTCAATAATATATCAATACAAATAGTTGATTCACTGGTCTCACTTTTAAAAAATGTATTCATTGGCTCGAAAATCGCGAAAGATATTCATTTAGGGCGTACCAAGTGCACAAAACTTATCGAAAATGTGTTATGTAGAGTGGAAAACAACCAGTTAAATAAGCAAAACCAATTTTTCAATTTTTATGGATGAATCTACTAGGACAGAGCAATAAAAAGAATTTGTGTGTTCTTGTTCGTTATGTGGAAAATAATAAAGTCAATACTCAATTGCTGCAATTAATTAATATAAATGCCACTGATTGCACAGCTAAAACATTATATGATCATTTTAAAAACCGCAAAATCGCAATATTGCATTGGAAAATATAGTGGGAATGGCGTCTGATATTGCAGCAGTAATGATTGGTCGTAACAATTCATTTTACAAATTGCTTCAAGACTATGTTAACCATCCGCAGTAGTGTTATTCAAATGCATATGCCATTCAGCATCATTAGTAGTGAAATCGGTGATGGAGCTATTACCATCAGATATAGAAATTTTCTTGAGAGACATAGAAACTTATGTATCAGAAAGTCCAAAAAGCGCAGCAGTGTTATCCAAGTTTCAGGAGTATTTTGAGAACGTGCGATGTAAAATTATATCACCAGGCTCAACTAGATGGCTTTCTATGCAACCATGCATCATAAATATTTTAACAAATTGGACAACCTTACATCACTTTTTTATTTATGAATACACTTTTACAAAACGGAAGAAAGCGGATCAGATTTTGCATCATTTTGAAAATATTATTATACTTATTGTTCTTAAAGAACATCTTAAACTATTTCAACAGATTCAATGCACTTCTCCAAAGTAGCAGTGCATTAGTGCATAAATTATATGAAGAATCCAAAAAAATTTTGCTAGTAGTTGCTAGAATGATTTTAAAACCGGAAGTTCTTCACGAAATAATGTCTGGCAATATTATAATTTTCGAAAACTTAGTCAATAACCAAACAAAACTAACAGCGGATGAGTTTAATGGTGGCACAGAATTTACCGAATACTTAAACACCGAAAAATCGATAAACAATTCTGGTTGCTTTTCTAATGAACAAAAATTTAACGTACGGAATAATTGTGCTAAATTTACAGAAAAATGCTTTTACAAAATTATACAGAAATTTCCCCTAAATAAGGGATTTTTTAAAACCGCCGAATTTTTAAATCCAGAAGTGGCTCTAAATATTTTTAATAGAAAATTTTCAAAAACGCCTTCTGGTCTACACGCATACGAGTATTTAGAACATATGTGTGATAAGTATCGTCTGGAAGATGAACGGGGTGATGTGCCATTCGAAATAGCTGATAATGAGAAACAAAGACTAAAAGTTCTGTCAGTTGAGGAGTTTTGGAAAGAAATATCGGGAATAAAAGCCTTAAATGGTGATTGCGTTTTTCCCAATTTATCTAAAGCAGCTAAATTTATATTAACTCTCCCTCATTCAAATGCAGAAGCGGAGAGAATTTTTTCAATGGTGACTGACATCAAAACTAAAAAACGGAATCGTATTGGAGAAGATTGTTTAAATGCGCTGTGCGTGTTCAAATCTTCTATGCAAAATAAAAACATAAATGCCAGCTCATTTGACCTTAATGATAAACACTTTTCGTTGATAACATCATCAAACTTATATCAAAATTAAAGTATATATTTAATTTCGTACGCTCATACGTTATTTATGTCTGAAGTTTCTAATTTCTGATAAATAATAACATTTATGTTACTTTTATTTAAAATAATATTGAGTTATTGTAATTTTTATTTTTATTAAATAATTTTTAAAAAAAAATTCAATAAAATATTTGAACTAAATAATAATTTTTATATACGGGTTTTTTCCTGGGAAATGGAACTAATACGAACGGGATTTTTTGGTACGATGACGGGAAATTTGATTCCAGAAACCTAGCAACACTGATACTAAACCAATTATATAGAAGAATCGAAAACGGACGGAGAAATTGATTCATTTCAATTTGCTTTCGTTTCGTCTTTGCGGTTATGCACTATCGGTTATGTTTTTTTTTTGTTACCCTTACTAGCACTTATGTCAAATTGTCAAAATATTTTATATTTTGTATAAATTTATATACATATTTTGTATATTTCTATTTAGTTCGCCAAATATAAAATGGATTTTCCAGGTTAGTTTTCATACACACGAGAAGTAAACTTCAAATAACATAAAATTAAAAACAAATATGAAAAAGTCAAAACCGTTTCACCAATTCGTCTATATAACCATATCTCTTTCGTCTTTTCTTTTCGTTTCGTTTCAGTTCATTTTCGTCTATATAACTAGCCCTTAAAAGATCCGGCTGTCAATTAACCGGAACACTCAGTCAACCGGAATTTAAATTTTTAGGATTTTTCACATTTTGTTTTTTCAATGAAAATTATATTATTTTTATTCGAAAAATTTGGAAAATTGTATATTTCAGGTGAAAAGAAATCATCAAATAAAACCGCAGCAAGCGATTACTAAACAAAATTTAAAGAAATTGTAGAGAAATATCATCTCACTCGTGAACAGGTTTATAATGCTGATGAAACCGGAATATTGTGACGCGATGTTTACCAAATTCTATTCTGGTTGCAAATATAACAAACAGCGATTAGCAATTCTTTGTTGTGCAAATGCAGCTGGAACGCACCGGTTGAAATTATTGGTTATTGCCAAATATGCTCGACCAAAAGCATTTAAAAATATCAACAGCTTACCGTTATAAATCCCTGACGAATGCCTGGATGAACCGAAAAATATTTCACAACTGGTTTAAATCCAATTATATAACATCGGTTAAATCGCATTTAATAACCATATAGCTGGCACACACAATCTAAAATATTTGCTTTTATTAGACAATTGTAGAGCTCACCCTTCAACATGTGAGCCAGTATCAGATGGTTGACAAATCAAATGTTGAAGTCTAATACAGAACAATTTGTCAAAATTCAAGAGACCGAAATTACTCGATGATTACACAGAAATTGTGCAAACTTTTACGGATGAGCAACTTATCGAAAGTGTTTTAAATCCCAACACAGCAGAGAACTTAAGCTGTGATTCTGATGAAGACTTACAAGTAGCTGAAAATGTATTTGTAAGAAGCAGAAGCTGGATCAACGATATTTTTCAAATTTGCAGAACAATGTTTGCAGTATTCTGTTCAAAGAGTTATGCATGCAATGCAACACAATTTTCTTGTGAAAAAAGGAGTCTTCCAAACAGCCCTGGCTTTTTAAAAATCCATGAAATTTGAAGTTCAATAATGACAAATTCTGAATTTTTTGGTATTTCATTATTAAATTTTGTAATTGAATTAATTTATGAATTATTTAAGAATTTTGGGAACCCACAAGTTTCCTCGAGCTAAAAATAAAGTTAACGAAAACCTAACTCAATAGTCAACAATAACACCCTTTGTACCAGCTCAAGTTGGATTCCAATATAGATTTAATTCTAGAAATGGAAACATGATACTACGAGGGTCGATCAATAAGTACCCGTGTTAGGAATGAACACGCCAGTTTTTAAATTTTTTTTTTTTTTCAAAGTTTCATCTCCTTTTAGGTCGATACACTTTTCTCAACGTTTCTGCCATTTCTTTAAACCCTCCAAAAAATAAAATTTCTTAAACTCTTCAAAATACGCTTCTGTCTTGGCGATCATCCCTAGTTCACCTATACCGCCAGGTCGGGCGAGTATGGTGGATGCGGCAGTAATTCGTATCGCTATTCATGCAATTTGGCAGCGACAAATCCGGATTTATGGGCGGATATAATGAGCAATCGCGGCACCTATCGGGCCGACACCTTCCTCAAACTTATCATTTAAAATAATTATTAATTGCCGTTTCGTTTGACATGCCTACGGCACCTATATTTGTCTCCATACTAAGGGAATAATTTCGAAACGGGTTAAGGCGATATTTCATGTAGTAATTTTGTCTGACAGACATAAATAATATCACTCTGATTGGTTAATATTTTTTTGTCTTGTACGATAAAAACGAAATTCACACTTAAGCGATACATGTATAAAATTGTGTTGTATGAATATTTCTTGACATTTTATAAAGCTTGTTCTTTTTGAACTTTTTTTATATTTTAGAATTTGTATTCTTTTGTTCTCACTGCCGTCAAATCTTATACAGTATTGAGGAATGTTTAATTTTTAATTTTTGTCGTACGATAAAAAAAATTTGACCGACATTTAACCAATCAGATCGATTATTATTTATGTCAGTCAGACAAAATTTATACATGAATTACTGTACCTGTACCCCAGTCGGAATTTTTTCCTTAGTAGGGGGAAAAAAGTAGCCTGCGAAAAATTCGAATAATATACAGAATTTCAATGCAAATTTCATTCCGACTGGGGAAATTTCCACCTAATTCAAGAATACGGCCCCAGTCGTCAGTTATCTTCACGTTCTATCATTTAAGCTGCTTACGAAGAAGGTCAGAACAAAAGGGGAAGAAAATTATAACGTATGATGCGGTGGAGCACTTCTTAATTTAATAATAATAAATAAAAAAAAAACTTTAGCTCTAATTTACCTGCGGAGTTTCTTATAGTAGAAGAAACTATCCGCTAAAAAACTAAAAGTCAATTGCCTAAACAAATTTCCCGCGGAACTTTGAACTAAAATACCATGGCAACATGCTTGATAGATACAATAAAGCACGTTTTCTAAAATATAATAGATTTTAATCGTAAAGGAGGGTTATTCATTTGTCACTTAACAACAAACAATAATATTTGAACGCTCAGTAACGGAATGACTTCTACCATTAAATAAACGATAAAATACAAAACAACCTTAACATGTACAATAAAAAACAAAATAAAATAACGAAAGACGCAAAAAATTACGCCGATACAATCGAGTAATTATGGAATATAAGTAAATTCCCAATTTAAAGTACATCAGAAAAAGTACTCTCATTATCACAAAATGATACGTAAATATTAAATTCTTATGACATCCGTAACCCATGATAATAAGAACATAATAACCAAAACAAATTTTTTTCAATATCATCAAAAACAGTAACACCAGTTAAACCAAACCAACCCAACCAGCTGATGTCATGATTCAATTATATTACTAAGTAAATTTAATGAGATTGATTACAAATCTATAAATTTTCTATTCTGCATACCCGTCTAGGGCGATATTCCCATTAAACGCGAAATGCAAGACCTTAAATATTTAGTTCACGAGGAACGGGCGAATAAATATTTATTTACCACCGTTCACCACTCATAATAAAAAACTGGGAATAATACGGATCGTGCTATTCGCCCTAAATACATATAAAGTATTCGTGTGATTAACTTCCCGGTAAGTTTATAGCGTTCGCAGTTCGCGTTTGGTGCGAATTACACCTAAGTACGGTGTTCGCGTAAAATAAAGAATCAGGGCATTTTTTGTGTGCACTGATTACGTGTATCCGCGTGTTATAAATATAACAAATATTTGTTCAACATATCACTCATAAAATTGTAAATTTATTAATAGACATAAAAAAAATATTTATTCATAATTTAAAATACATATGTCTTAACAATCGAAAATATGCATGTTCTATTTATTTATTTATGTACGATACACAGGGGTACAAACATTTAATATGGTGTGTCTAAGAAATCGTGCTAGGTTTAGCAAAAATGCTGTTTTAATCATAATAGAAATGTACGCATAGTTTGAAATGCAAACTAAAAATGTATATTTATATCTATAAACAACTAATTGGTAAAAATTTTTGATTTCCTATTTATGAAAATCTATTTTTATGCTAAAAATCTTAATTCAGCTTGTCCTCCTATTTACATAACAAAAAAATTAAAATATTAAAACACAGCTTGACAAAAAATAGAAATCATAAAAATAAATAACAACTTTTATAATTACGTTTATTAATAGAATTTGTTTAAAAAACAATTCTATGATATTTTAGTAATTCTTCTTAAATTACAATTCTAAATATGTATATTACACAATTGTTTATTGTGAAGAAGGTGGTAATTGGTGTACTAAAGACAAAACGCCTCCAAAATAATTCTAGAGAGTTACGCTTGTCTCTTTGAAGGCATCCACCTTCAATGTTCAAAACAATTGCACCAAGGTTTCTTGGTATTTCACCTTGTGAGAATAAATAAATAAAACCGTAACGAAGCTCGACCATTCTTCAAACATTCAGAACTTTTAGTAAAATTATTATGTCAAGCCATAGTGAATAAACCACAATCAAGTCAACGTTGTGATGTTCACCTCTTAAACGCGTAAACATAAACATAGTATGTACTTGTAACAAAATCATCTATTTCAAACTATACTCATTCGATAACTAACATTAAAAAAAACATTGTTGTTTATATGTTTACTGCCATGTTAGTTGTTATTTTAGGCATTTCATCATGTTACCATGTGTGACCTATACTTTAATAATATTTATTTTACAAAAATACAATTCCATGTACACAAAAAAATCGTTTGACATAACATTATCATAAAAGACTCATCGTCCCTAAAATATGTAATCACGAAATAAGCAAACAACACATTTGCCTGGATGTATTATAGGCATAACATCGGCAGGAACATCAGCAAATGAACAAAGGCAAACATTTCGAAACATTTTTTTGAAAGTAAACTTTTATAGCCGTGTTTTGTATTTTCGGCGGAATATGATGGCAAATTATTATTATTATTACTCTAGATAGTGAAATTTGAACTAAAAAAATTATTTAAAAAATTACACTGCTAAATTTGTTTTTTTTTCAATTGCAGGCATTTTATTTGCGCAAAGGAATTCATAGTGTAGCCATATACATTTAACGGATTTTACAGCTTGTTGAGATGTCACCAGTTTGTTTTAGTAGTTGCACTTCACTTGCGTTTGTGTTATAATCATATACTGGTTGGTGTGTATTACAGAGGCACCCCCCATTGAGGGAGGTGCATGAATTAAAATCATCAGAAGAGAGCATCTTGTATAAATTTTATTGTTAGGCGAGCATCAGGTAGTTAGATTTTGGTTTGATGTATACGTATTGCAGATACTGTTAAAGTTAGCCGAAAGTTGCCAGCCGAAAGTGAAAAGGTCGATAATGCAGATAGTGTATCGACTACATCAGCCGAAAGTTAAAAAAATATGTATTATAATGAAATATCCTACCGAAAGTAATAACCTAAAAGATCAGCCGAAAACAAAAATGTATCATAAGAAAAAACAAAATTTAAATACCGACAACAATTTATGTGAATATACTATAAAGTACATATGAAGTGTTTTATTTGAAAGTGGTATAAGTCCACTTTTCAAAAAAATTGAGTTAACGGTAATTTTAGGAAGATATAGACACCTTCTCTCCATATTTATAATCATACATTCAATAGAGTACGGTTTTCTTATAAAGTAAGCAAAAGAATTTTGGCTATAAAATGTTATCGCAAAAACTTTTTTTTTTGAAAGTGGAATAAGTCCATTCCTAATAATTATAATGGGCAAAAATTCGCTCGTTAAAATGAATTATTCATTTTTTAGTGATCGAACAGTGTTATTTGTAATACTGATCAGTAAGAATAATGAAAAGCAACAAAAAATATTTTGTTTTACTATTCACTTATGAAGAATAATGTAGAAAGGAGTTATATTCACTATTCGATCAATCAATGAAGAAAATAATATAAATATTTTATCTATTCACTACTACAATGAACGTTCGCTTTATTGACTGTTAAAGAAAGTAAAAGAGTACAGTAAACCTAGTTGTGTTTGTTAAAGCAAAAGAGTACAAATTTAACGGACTTCGATTTAACGGACGCTCGAGTTAACAGACCTCGATTTAACGGACAATTTTTTTATTTTCCATTTTTTGGTTATCGATTATGATGGGATTGGGTATGTTGAATGGAAATGAGATTCTTAAATGATTTTGGGAAGAAATTCTGGAATATGGCCATCTGGGACGGAACTTGATCAATTCTTAACCGATTATGATGGGATTGGGTATTGGTCGAATGGAAAAAGAACTCTTAAATGATTTGTTTAAGAAATTCTGGAATATCGCCATGAAACGCGGTAATTTAAACTAGGGCGGAACTCGATAATAAGCAGCCGTTTTTCTTGTAGCAAGCGGCTAATGATGCTAACTTGTTTCCGATAAGGCTGGATGCTTTAACATCTATCGCCAGTACGTAACCCACCCATGAGCGGCAGATCAACTACTTGTGCTCCCCAAAAATCATGTTATGAACCCTACACAAAGGGCTCGGATAAATTTATATTATTCTTATCAACAACCACCTCAAAAACTGTTCACGGGAACATGGAATATATTGTCTTCTAAGATCATAAGATCTTCAGAACCAACCAAGCGAAAATTTACACTTTTGAGGTGCTTGTAATACAAGAGTGCATAATCCATATGGCCATATTCCAGAACTTCTTCCAAAAATCGTTTAAAAATTCCATTTCAATCCAACATACCCAATCCCATCATAATCGGGTAGAATTGAACGGGTTCCGTCCCAGATCAGATTATGATCTATCAGATTATGATCTATCGGCTAAGAAATGTATGAGTTCCGTCCCAGATGGCCATATTCTAGAACTTCTTCCAAAAACTGTTTGTGCACCTCATTTCCGTCCAACAAACAAGATTCCTTGATATTCGGTTGAGATAAACGAGTTCTGCCCTAGGTTGCCATATTCCAGAACAAGTGTAAAATCTATAGTCGATTAAATTTAAAAACATTCGGATTTTATGGACTCCCCAATTAGTCCGTTAACCCTTTCGGGTTCAAAAAAAAAAATTTTTTGCTTCAATATAAGTTCACCATACACAAATGTGTATGAAAATAATGACAGGCTGTAATGTCTTCCGTATTTTAACGGATCTTAATTAAATCGGATTTTTTTTTTGAAAAAAGCATAATAATTTGATAACAAATTAATTATATAACATATTAATAATTTGTTTTTGATAACATATTAATTATTTTATCATTATTATAGTTACTGTTATTTTTCGGACGAAAACAAAATTAAATGGGATGCACAAATGTGTATGTTGGTCTTCAATTACCACCTAATTCTATATTTGACATAATAGGTTGTCGCTTACATACACAATTGTGTATGCTGGTCAGGAAAGGGTTAAATCGACGTTTTTCTGTAGTAAATCCCGTTCGCTCATACAAACAAAAAATCATCAATCCTTTTATTTTTTTTTATTCGCTCATTATTCGTTTATTACTGATTTACTATTTACGTTTAATACTACTTCTCATTTTAATTATTTAAGATAATTTTGGACATAAATTTCTTCTTGTTTTTATTTCTTATAATATATTATTTTTGAAAGTGGTATAAGTCCATTTGGACCTAAAAAACACGTTTATTTTTTAAATATTTTCAATAATTATTATTTCATAATAAAATTTAAGAAAATGTAAAAGTGTTAAAAACATTACGAATTGATTAACGTTTGCCAATATTTTTAAATTAATTCAAATGCAAACCCTTAAATATCTCGATACATGAAAAAATGGACTTATACCACTTTCAAAAATAACAGTTCAATATGAAACGATTATGGGAAAATTTCAAAAATTTATAAAAACTTGACGTTTAAAGTGTAATATCTGGAAAAGGTCTCGTTTGAATCGGTTCGTCGATGGTTAGCGCTGGAAAATTTCCCAGGTCAAGTTTTATGTTACTTTTATACATATAATATACATACGAATCTTTTTAACTATCTGCATTATCGATATTTTCTCTTTCGGCGGACAACTTTCGGCTAACTTTAACAAGGTGTATTGCAGCTTTTCCCATTTTTATAGTTTTAATTTTGATTACCTTATAAATAATAGCTATATCTTTGTATCGGCGAGATATGTGAGCTAAGACGTTTCAGACTGTGAACGATTTGTCTGATATGTTTGGTCTTGGAGTTGGTGTGGTATCAGACTGCTGCTGTGTAAAGCAAAAACAACGTAACCCTGAAATTGAAGTTTTGTGATAATTAAGGGTTTGCGTTTTGATCCAGACGACATGTTGTAGAAGTGCTATAAACAAATGGTCTTCACCAGTATCTGTTCAAATAATTGTACTTTTGTTAGTTATAATATAAATTTTAAGATAGCTTATTTTAATAAAATTCTTCAAAAAATTGTTTTTATTTTGCTATTGGATTTCATGTTTAAATAATTGAAATATTAAAACATATCAAAAAGAACCTAACAAATGTTTCGCTGTTTTGATTTTGTTTCTTTAACATAAAGAACGTAAACCCAATTCGGGTTATCACGGTAATAAATTACTGCGACAGTAATTATAACTTCACCGAGGAATTTTATTTATTTTTAGAAATGAAATAATGCAAACATTATTTTAACTCAGACTTTTATTTAATCAAAACATAAAATATTATACTAAATTAATTAAATAATAGTTCTCCAATCTATGTCCATAAAAAAAAATTAAAATTTAATGATAAAAATAACAACTTTTCTAATTCAGTCTCTGTAGTTAATTCAGTACGTTACATTTTTAGTTGTTGCAAATTTTTAAAAATCTTGGTCTTTTCGATGAAAACAAAGGTGTCTTGCTCCATCGTTTTTAGACATTTCTTGCCCAAATATTTGTTTGCGTGAAGGCATATGGTACCATCTCCTTAATAATAATTTTTTGTTTTTTTCATAGTATTAATGCCCAGTTCTTCTTTTAATCTGTCGAGTTTCTGGTTAATGTTTTTTTTTTGTTTTATAAAATTACTTTTTTGAAAACTAATGTCTTCGTAAGAAGTTTTATAAAACATTTCCCTGTGCAGCCTTTGCGAAACTCAACGATCTTAATTTGGTCTATATTTGGTATGATGTTGTCCCTTTCGCCTTTTTGTTCCTTGTCGCATGCCACTCGAAAATTTATGGAAATACCTTTGCACGTCGTTTCCATTCAGTACCAACGAGACCGTGTATACTGTCAGCTCTCATGAATGAATGTCCTGACTCAAAATATTTCAATGGTATCAAGTTAGGACCCCTTCTTGGTTTACTACACATATAAGCATAGTAAATAGTAACCAATTTTTATTTTGTCCCGAGCAGTTGTCAGTCCAAAATATAAATTGATTTATGTCGGAACTAGACTTTTTAATGATGGTGTAATAAGTTGAAGCATGTGCAGACAAGCGAACGTTTCATTAAAAACCATCAGCAGAAGTTTTTAGTGACATTCTAGGGATTATCATCACTTTCTGCATATCAACAGTATAAATGTTGAAATTTGACTCCCATATTTACGTCTGGTTCTCTTCATATGCTTTTCTTGCTAAGGTGTAATTATTATGGTGTCCCTTGTATTTAACGCAGATCTCGCAACTAAACTAGTCGTGATTAGTGGGAGAAGATGATGCACCAGCTTCAGAATCATTCACATGATTTTTATATAATGAACAGCTTTGGTAGTCATCTTCCGAAGGACTAGTACAGCCAATATTTTCGCGTTTAAACGCTGTCTCGATCCATGACGAATCTATTGTGTTTTCGACCTAGAGAGCTTAGAAACATTTTTAAAAACCTTAGTGGAAACAGCATGTTCAGCTGCAGCTGATGAGTCCATTAGCATACATATATGTCACGCTGTAATCACGTACTTTTACGTTATCTTTCTGACTCCGAACTTTAACTTTATTTTGTGTTATGTATTTGTCCAAAAATATCGGTCGCTGTTCATATTCCGAAACATTATATTGTTCAGAATATTAGTGAATTTCTCAAATTTTTGATTGGTTCTCTCCTAATTAGGTTTAATTAAGTCGATTGTTGACTCCAATATCGACGTCTGTTGTTGGTTATTTCCTGTTAGTATTGTTGGTTTGAATTTAATTTTCCTATGCTGTCATGCCTCATCTATGTTGTTTAGTTATCATTATCTGTTGTTGGTGGTTCTTATTTTAGCACAACCGAGATTTTTGTGATACCTCTTTTGAAGGGATAATCTTTCCTGGGTGAGATTCAACTATTCTGCCTCGCAAACATTTAGAACTAGGTATATTGTGTCCTATTCAAAGAAAGAGATCACCGCCGTAGATTTGTAGCTTTATATGTAACCATTTTGGGGATTGTTGCAGTCTTTGAAAGTATTGATTACGCCATTTCTTTCAAAAGCCCTGCGTAAGTTTTTCTAGCAGCTGTTGACAGTCTATGAACATTTGAATTAGATTTCTTTCGGGTAAGTTTGTTGTCGACAAGCGTGTCAAGAAATGACCAGGTGTGCGATCGGCTCTATCATTGGATTTTGGGCATAAAAGTCTACCTCTAGTTGGTCCAGAAATGTTGTTACCTCTGCGTAGGCAGTGTGCTGTTTCCCACGATCTTCTTTAGATGGGGTTAACCGACTTTACGCTGGTTCCCATCTCCCACCAAAATGAGATGATACTGGTGGTTAAAAATGTCATGTTATCCTTCCGCAGCTAGCTGTTCTGACACGATTTTGTTAAAATCCACTACCGCATCTTTTTGTGTTCTTTTTAGCTTGATTGTTGGCCCGCCACTTGAGGGCGGCACATTCATAAGTTTAATATTGTCTACCTTGCTCATTTTTATTTGCTGAGGAACTGCAAAGACAACGTCAGCATGAATAAACGGGCCCTCATGGTTTCAAACAATATTCTGACGGCTGCTTAATTTTAAGAAGCTTCGAGCTTTAAAGAGGCGTTTAAACCACACCCTAAAACCCTAATTAAATAAGGTGAAATTTGACCTTACTTCCTAATACCACAAATAAACCGAGTACAAGCATTGAAAGCCCTTTGTAAAATATCCAAACTTTCACGGACCATGTCAACCAAAACAACGGCCAAATGAGGCAGAATATATGTGATTTGTGATTCAATAAAGCAGAAGCTTTCGAAAAATCTAACAAAGTGATATCTCAATTCCCTATATCATTCATATTACGTGGACTGCCATCACAGACATTTAATAAAACCGAAGAAGTGCTGTTCAGTTTTCTAAACTCTTATTGATATTTAGCAATCAAATTGGATTGGAACAAAGAGGAATTAAGGGTAAAAATATCATCCTGAGAAATAGAAATGCAGAAGGTTAAAACTAACGGGATTTTTACGAGAAAATGAGACACGGTTATCAAATAAAATGTTGTCAACTTTACACTTAATATTCTAAACTAACGGGTGATTCATTTAGAGGTACTTTTTCAGTGGGAATTTTATGGCAGATAACGTGTGAGTCGTGTTATGGTATTTTTGTTCAGTATTGTTCGACATTTTATCACGGAAAGGCTTAGCCCGGCACAACGTCTACAAATTATTCATTCAAAAACATTTGGCTAACAAAATATTTGTTTATACACAGAAATTTGTCATACAAAAATTTTGAGAAAAATTGACTAATATATTGTAAAATATTAGGTATTAATTTTACATATTTTTCATATTTAATTTTGCTATAAGCATACAGTTACATAAAATAAGCAACCATATTATAGTCAAAAATTAAAAATATATCTTTCGTTTAAACCGATGATATACGTTCTTGTTCTGAACTGGTTTTATTCACTTGCAACAGCAGAAAAGTTAGATAAAATTTAACATTTTGGTTAAAATATAAAAAATTTTCGAATTTTTCTAAAACCTTTAAAACTCCAAAATTTTAGAAGGCGAAACTCCGCTGACACGTTGACTCATTTTTAGTTCAAATAGCTACTTATAATTTTAGGCAGAATTTAAAATTTACTATCAAATTTACTTAGAAATTTTAAATCTATGTTATGAGTTACTACCCCAACAAGTTCGAAGAAAAAAGCCAAGAAAATATAAATTTAAATTTTATATTTGATCTCCTATCGTGATGTTAATTACAAAATTTGAATAAAAATATTAAAATTAAATAGGTAAATGCGGGTAAATTAAATACAATTCTAAGTAATGCCCGAAATCGTTAAGACTGTAACAAAATAAATATCACAAATAAAGTCAAAATTACAACGATCACAAAAGTAATGATAAATAAAAAGCCTATATATATATAATAGAGTTAAGCAAAAAAAAAAAAAATATTAAGTTCAAATGATGAAAAGACTCACCATAAAATGTTATTTGCAATCTTTTCCCATCACTACTCGTCGGATCAATAACTTTAGAATTAACTGCCGCTGCACTGTTACTATTTGACTTTTCATAACTTATATTTTTTTCTAAATTAGTTCTAACTAAGTATAAATCACTTTTTTGTTTTTTATTGTATTGATCACTATCCAAAATCGCACTATAATTATTATACGTAAAAAAATTAATATTGGTTATGTTATTAAATCCGCCCGTTGCAGTCGAATTATTCGAATATGGGATATAAGATGGATTACTATTATTCTTTTTAATTCGTTGCGTTAATGACAAATTATCAATTTCTGACGCATTTATCAACATATCATTAAGCGACAATTTAGGCGATGTTTTACCAAATTGATTACTAATTAAATTAATCACCGATGCAGTTGGCGACGGTTTAAAATTATTATTTAGCGAATGATAAAATTTTATTCCATCTGTACTATTATTACTGCTATTCAATTGGTCCTCCAACTCCGGTTGAAATGTCGTTTGATTTATTAAATGATTAATTGGCACCTGTAATGATCGCGCCGGCAGCAACGGGGTCAGGAGCATAAATAAATAAATCGCTCGGACTGCATTGGCCCCTGCGGCTTTTCTAGCTGCATAAGTCGGGGCCACAGCGCCTCAATTTATTCTCACAACCAATATATAACGCATATTATCTATGAGGCCGCTTATGTTATGGTGTTGGCCCGATGATTTTAATTTTACTTTATAAATTATCGTACACTTTGCTAACATATCCCGGTCGGATACCTAGAAATAAATAAAAGAGAATTTTATTAATAATTAAATTAAAAATTATAACCTTGTTCCAATCATTTTATTATAAAAATTCCTCGTTAAAAATTTACCCATACAATCAGACATACAGAGACCACATAAACGAATTATACTCGCATTATACAGAAAAAATGCTTGTATATTTTTATTTAAGAGAAGAAGAATACAAGTCAGTAATCATAGTGCTTCTTACATATATGCTACAAAAAGAAGATTTAAAAAATAATTCATGTCTGCATGTATTAGCATTGTCAGCTTAAAAAGGCAACAACAACAAATAAAACACTTAAAACAAAAAGGCCATTGCCCTCGCTCGTTGAATTTGTATTTTAAATAAAACCAAATGACTTTTTATTAATAAAATTGTTTACTCATCAAATTTCGAGTTTTATTTATTAATAAAATTGTTGTATTTGTTCTTGGTGTTGTATTAATTTAATTATAAAATTCACACTAGAACATTGGTATGTGTAGAAATACATAGTACGTAGCCAAATTCTCTATTAAGTAGGACAATAGTTAAACTTACAAACAACAAAATACAAGGCTATTTAGATAAAATGAAATGAACACTGCAGTTGGTTGCAAAATATGTTTCTATCAGAATTTATCTATATTACATATTAAGACCCTTCATCTTCCACCATTTCAACATAATACAGTAAAATCAAAATCTCAATTAAAACGTTGATTATCTTCCTTCCACAGTAAATATGGTAAATTTGGGCAGATTTGCCAAAGGGATACATTTGCCAAATCCATAGGCTATATTATTTCTAACTATGGCACTAGGTTTTTCCTGAGACTAAGAAGTTAATAGTGAATTAATCTCCCTATGAAAATTTTATAAACACAAGTTTCCCATTTAATTTGGTTTCGAAAAATTTTACACCAACTTATTCTCTTTTAGCGGACCCAATTCCCTGTTCCTAGAAAAAGTAAAAAAAAAAAACAGCATACGTTAGGTTTGAACATGCGAGCGTAAACTATTATCTTTATCTTCGCCTACATCAGAAAGATGACTTGGTTCCAATATTACTTAAATAGTTTTAACAAATTTTGTAACGGTCTTTGTCCCTAAGCAGTCCATGTTCAACTATTTTGAATATTGAATGTATCAACACGGAGAGCAAAATCATAGGTTTGTACCTCCTCACGGTGCTCTCTGAGTAACTCTAACTGAATCAGGCGGTCTAGTGGAGACGATGCAGGAGAAATTTCGGCAAAGGTGGCTCGCTAAATGGTGGAATTAAGATTCTTCACCTTTACGTGACCCATACACGAAACAAGCGGCAGGCTAGCAACCTTTTTTCATAAAAACAACTAAGCGATGAATCCTAAGACCAGGGGTGAGATTTTGTAACATCACTTTTTTCGATACTATCGAAATTTACGTCTCTTTCATCATGAATAAAATTGAACGCTTTTTCACATTTCAAATGTGTTGTTTCTATTGCGATCTCAACAAGCTCGAATATTTATTTATTTATTTATGCATAAAATCTATTCTGTGATTAACATGTATGATTTCAGATTACTTAGTTTAAAACAAAAATAAAAAAAATTTTACCAAAAAACTTTAAACAAAAAAAAAATATAAATCAAATTTTGATTTAACATTTAAAAAATTTTAAAATAATTCTTTAGGATATTTTTGAAGTTGTCCTTTGATAAATTAAAGCAGAATAGGTCGATGATGTTGAATGATTTAGACATCCTATTAATGGGGTTGTTTTCTCCATAGTTTGTCGAATGGTGTTCTAGTGCTAAAAACTCATGGTTTTGAAATGTTCTGCATGACACATGAATTGATAAGTTTGTGATACTTTATCGAAAAATGAAATAGAAACAAGCAACAAAATTGTTCTTGTAGACTGCGATCGCAATAGAAAAGGATAATTGAAAAGCGAAACAGTAGGTAAATTTGTTCTAGAAAAAAGAGACACAATTTTCGATAAGTATCGAAAAATGTGATGTTACAAAATATCACTCCAGGAGATCTTGAAATCTTTGAAAACAGCCGACGTTAGTTCAAAAACACGTAAAGATCGCGTCGCTGATGCTAGAGCGAGTCAATTCCAACCCCACAATCATAAAACGCATTATATTTTTTATTTTATTTTTTATTTTTTACCGTCGCAGACGGGTGGAGAACGGAAGTTGAGTCTGCTTAGTACAAACAGATTTAAAAGATTTAAATAAAATTAAAATAGATAAAAGATAAAAGAAGATAAAGTAAAACAAAATAAAATGAAACAAAAAAACAAATAAGTTAAATAAAAAATCAAACTATAGACAAGAAAAACAAAAAAAAAGTGTTTTTGCGTTTCGTCATATTAAAATCAAGAAAATGGCTGCGAACAGGAGAATCGTCAATCGATACCGCAGGACGCGAGTGTACTAAATCTTACTAAATATTGCCATATATTCAGGGGCAAATATTTTAATTTCTTTTGTAAACATGTCACAACAAATTTAATAAAGAAATATTTAATCATTGTAAAGAATTTAATTAATCAAAATAAATGAATTAACTTATTCAATTAGAATTAAGATTCAAATTTAATTAGGAGTTGACCTTAATTTATTTAATTATAAATAAAAATTAGTTTTATTTTTTGAACTTATAATAATATTTATTAAGAATTTCATTTAATTCTAAAGATCGATTTCGGAAATATTACGGCCTCACATGTGTGCTGAGTTTCAGGAAAATCCGTTGGATTTTGCTACCCTTATGGCATGTACAACGAAAATCGAGAAGAAAAGTTTATGTTCTACGAAAAAAAATTAAAAAAGATTTTGCCAATCAGCCCACGATCTCATTACGATTTTCTGTTAGTCCAATGAGACAACAACATGTGTGCTGATTACTAGGAAAATCCCTTGGATTTTGCTACCCTTATGACATGTACACGCAAATCGATAACATAAGCTTTTAGTTACTTCTCGATTTTCGTTGTACATGCCATAAGGGTAGCAACATCCAAGAGATTTTCCTAATAATCAGCACACATGTTGTTGTCTCATTGGACTAACAGAAAATCATAATGAAATCGTGGGCTGATTGGCAAAATCTTTTTTAATTTTTTTCCGTAGAACATAAACTTTTAGTTACTTCTCGATTTTCGTTGTACATGCCATAACGGTTAACAAGGTTAATAAGGTTTTTGTTTTGAATTGTCACCCTCGTTACTGGTATTTTAACTTGTTTGAGGTTCTTTGCTTATTTAATATTGGCTATTGGGTTCCTTGGCTAACATAAAAATAGCGTGAGACCGATAGTATTTGGCGAAACTGCCTTTAGTATTCTTCATTGCCACGAAGAATCTTAATAAATATTCGCTATTTTTAGTTATTTAGGTCATAGGTGTAGTAAACGCTAAGGGATTATCTTGAAAATTGTTACATTCACAGTAAGTAGAGTAGTTCACTTGTAGTAATTCACAGTCATTACTAGTAAGTTAATATATAAAAATACTTTAAGACAGATAGTAATTTTGCGGAATTGTCTGTTCTTTTAACACAACTAGGTTTGTTAATAAATAAATTAAGGTCACATTCTAATTAAAATGAATCTCAATTTCCCCGCACAAAGCAAAGCGAAGAAATCTACGGTGAACTGCCTTAATCCTCTTTACGTTAACTCCATGATAAGGCGACCACACCTGGCTAGCATACTCGAGCAGGGGACGAACGAATGTAGAATAAAGAGCCTTCGTAACATAAGGATCGTCGAGTTCCTTCGACCAACGCTTGATGAAACCGAGCGCAGAATTCACTTGATTGACAATCATAGAACTATATACTATAAAATGAATGTAAAGTTTTTTCCCATATAAAATTTGCTATTTCATGTGTCACAAGCCAGAGCAGAATGGTTATATAAAAATGCAAATGGCGGACTCATATATCAAAGAAAACACCCCAACCAAACTAATTTTTGTTTTTGTACGAAGTGACGACTTAATTTTGCGCTCTCAAAAAATCTTAAAATTATTAATTAAATATGATAATAAAATGGTTAATGTATAGTGAAGTAGTGCATCATTTAGTAATAAAAATTGAAAGCATCTTATTAAAATAAAGTTTCTTGTGAAAAGCTGCCAAAACACAAATAAACAATTATAAAATGGAATTTCTTACGATCAGTAAGTTTACCAAATGTTTTTATGAAATAAAATGTAAATTATGTTAAGAAAATGATTTGTGGTAAAAATATCCTTAATTTAAGTTATAAATCAGAAAAAATTAAGAAAACAATTTTGGTTGTTGGCGTAGGGTGTTTTCCTTTTGTAAATATGTTATATACCAGTGTCGCATTTTTCTTATTACTACGTGCTTATCTTATCATAATTACTTTTTATTTTTGAATACCATAATTATTAGTTTTTATAGAAATAATATGAAAAACATATTTTGTTTTTTTTTTTTAAGATGATAAGCTGAATGTGAGAAATTAAAAAAACAATAATTGTACCCAATTGGCTTCGATGTACAAGATGTAAAATGTAAAAATAAGTAAAAATTAAATTATTTGCTCGTTACATTTTGAAAACAAATATTTTATGCCGCAGAAAAAATAAAATCGCTGAATATTTTTAAGAAACGAGTCATTCTCTTGTCGGTTAACGAGCCAACGACTAAATTTGACGACAATGAAAATAATATTAAGTTAAATTGAGGTAAGACCAATAACTATTTGAATATACACAGGTTTAAAGCTACAATATATTGTACTTAAGGAAATAACAATTGTATTGGAAGAATAAAAATATAATACAATTTAAATATTTTTTAATTTTAACTTCCTAACTTCATTGCATTCGGTCCAAAAAAGTTCTAAATAGGGCCCTGTTAATTTATTCGCTTTCTCTTTTACCCTCCGAATTTGTGATGCTTCACAGATGTTTACATTCATTCTATATTATACGATCGATGTGATGTCTGAAATTCAATTCGCTGTCACATATAAATGACACCCAAATCACGGACAGAACTGGCTCTGGTAACGGCAACGTTGTTAATATAATAGTTACGAGAAATGGACTGTGCACGTTTTCGAGAGTAGGTGATTGTCTAACATTTGCCCACGTTCAACTCTAGGTTATTCTGTGCACACCATGTAGAGAAGCTATTGAGGTCGGATTGTAATAGGCTCGTTTCGGTGGTGTTTGAAATCCGTTTGTAAATCTTCATGTCATTGCGTATATATGGATGCATTTTTAATTAAACGTTCAACGTCGTTGATAGACTGAATGAAAAAAATCGGCCCCAGATGGCTGCCTTGGGGCACTCAGATGTTGCTGATATATGAGTTGATACTGATGATCTAAACAGCACATGATATGCTTTGAGAAAACCATGCTGATTGTCAGAAAACAACGGTTTTCAATGAAAGGACAGTGAATCATACACAATACTTTCAAACAGCTTAGGAATACAAGATAATTTTGCAATTAGAGAGGTCTCTATTTAGAGATGTCTGACTTGCAGCCGTTCTTATGAATCGGAACTATAAAAGAACTTTTCCAAATAGATGGAAAAATTCCAAGCGAAAACGACTTTTGGAAAAGTACCGTCAGCAGCTGAGCAAGAATATCAGTGCAGGATCATTAGAGGAACGATCTTGATACTTCAAAGTGGAAAAGTATCCGTCGAACTTTTTCTACAGATTAATAAAGCACCAGAAACTCTTAGGATCAGCGATTAGATTGGATTGCATGAGTCTGATATAATTCCCATAAAGTTCGTCAGACAAACTACTGAAATCATTATAACTATTTAAATAGTTAGAGCGTGTTTCAATTGGTTTAAATACCACATAAAAAGTTAAAAAGTTAAAAATTGTGATGAATAAAAATGTCAAGCTTTTTATCCGCTTCAAGAGCTGATAAAATTTTTATTTAGAAAACATTTGGCTGACATATTTGTTTGTAAATAAAAATTCTCCATGTAAAAATGTTGTGAAAATTGCAATTGTATACCGTAAACTGACCATAATTGACTAATATACATTTAAAAAGTATTGATTTTACATGTTTTCATATTGAAATTGTCTATATATGTTCACAATTACACATAAAGTAAGCAACCATGTTATTGTCAAAATTTTACCCAATTGAAACAGATAAAAAGTTAAAAAGTTAAAAAATATTTACCACGAATAAATTTTTAACTTTTTAACTTTTTATGCGGAATTTAAACCAATTGAAACACGACCTTAGAGTCCCAGTCCGATTTAGTTTTTAGGAATCATTTCCAATGTTTGTTTCCAAGGAGGTGATGGCGATATAGTTTTTGGCGAGTAGACGGAATGAATTTTTCAAGACATTCAAAAACTGCACAGAAAAATTAACAGTTTGTGTTTCTATGTCATTATTATCATTTAAAATGGTATCAAAGTCGATGTTAGCCAATAAATCAGTTAGCTAATAATAACTGGTGATGAGACATGGGTTTACAAGTTTGAAATGCAAACCAGTCAACAAGCTTCGGAATGGCGCCTTCCAACTGAGCCGAAACCGAAAAAACCACGTCAAAGTCAATCAAAAGTCAAGGCAATGTTGATTGTTTTATGATTATGGCGGTGTTGTACACTCGAAATTCTTACCAGAAGGTCAGACGGCAAATAAAGAATATTATCTGGGCGTTATACTGTGTTCGAGAGAGCAAATTCGTCGAAAACGCCAAGATTTGTGAAAAGAAAAGTCATGGATTTTGCACCACGAAAACGGACCATCTCACAAAGCTCTCATTGTGAACGAATTTCTGGATAAAAACTCAACAAATATCATCCAACAACCACCGTATTCACCTGATATGGCTCCAGCTGACTTTTTCTCTTTTCTCACTTTCTCTTTCTCTTTTCATTCTTCGATATTTTTATTCATTATAAAAATCGGAAAATACACTTGAGATAAACTAACAAAATAGAGCACTGTAAACAAACTAAATGACAAATCGCGCTCAAACTTCAGGTCGAGATAGAGGAAAGTTGTGCCAACTTAGAAACAAAAAAAATTTACAATTCTTTTTAGCGGGCAATTTAAATGACCAATTCCTGTTACTTTTTTGACAGAATGTATCATCGACTTCCGCGATTGTGTATTGTAGAGAGTTACTTTTGACTTTCACGTCAAACAGACGTGTTTGTGAAATTTTCTTGCCTTTTCCGAAAAATATTTATGAATTAGTTTTCAATAGTTATATATTGGGGGCAATAAATGGACACGCATCAGCTCTGTAATTTTGACACAGGTTGCAGTCGTAATAATTTAGCAATAAACATATGACCAAGAATTACCAAAAAGCATCTCAGTTTTACAAAAGAGCCTAATTTTCAAAGCTTGCACCTCAGCAGCGGTTACAATGGTCACTGACCTCCCAATAACAGCTACTTTTTTTGACGGTTGACCTAATCCGGTTCAGTTCAAATTTCATGAAACAAGACAAAACCGCTCAGTAGATTTCAAATCAAAGTTTTAGAGCTATAAAATAAATTGATTCAAGTTTTTTTATTTAAAATGAAGCGGTTCGGATTAGACGCTCTGTTTGCCCGAATTCGGCAGTTATTCTAGAAAAGATAAAACAGTGTACAAATTCGTTTTTTAAGACCGTAAAGTGAAGTTGCGTGCGACAGCTGACACCTTAAAGATATCAAAAGGCATTGTATACACGATTTTGCATGAACATTTGGCCATTAGAAAGTTGTATTCAAAGTGAATGTCGCATTTGCTCATAATTGATCAAAAACAGTAATGCATCGATAGTTCAGAGCGCTGTTTAGAGCTGTTCAACCATAAAAACAAGATATTTGCGTCGGTATGTGACAATGGACGAAACAAGGATCCACCACCACACTCCGGAATCAAAACATCAGTCAACTGTTATAGGTAATGTTTTAGCCTTCGTATTTTGGGATGCGCAATGTATTTTATTCATCGACCGTCTTCAAAAAGTAAAGACCATCAACAGCGAATATTACAAGTTGTCATTGGTGCGTTTGAAGGAAGAAATTGCGGCCCCAAATACGAACGAAAAAAGTTCTCTTTCACCAAGACAATGCACCATATTACAAGACGTTGGCTTCGATGGAAAAATTGCACGAAATGAAGTTCAAATTATCATGGAAAATCGCATGTATGAGTCAAATACAATAGAATTCGAGGTTACGTAAAGTTTAGAAATATTCAACGAGAAGATCAAATATATCATATATGAAAGTATTTTCCCATTAGTTCACGATAATCCAAAACAACCCGCCTCTCTAAGACAACTCTCTCTCTCTCTCTCTGGCCTTTACATCCCATGAACGGATTTCACCGCCTGCACTAAGGCCCTCCATCCATCTCGATCCACCGCTCTCGTCCTCCAGTTTCGACATCCTAATGTTCGTAGATCTTGTTCGATGTCGTCGCGCCAGCGTAGTCGGGGTCTTCCTCTACGACGTACTCCGGCTGGTTGTTGGTGGAACACTTTATTTATCATCCGTTGTTGGGGAGACCTTGTAACGTGGCCGAGCCATCTCACTCGATTGGATTTGATGAATCCGATAATGTCGCTGCCTCCGAGGAGTTGCTTTATTTCGTGATTCATACGAATCCGATATTCGTTGTTCGCAACTTTAATTGGACCAAAGATTGAACGGGCAACCTTCCTTTCGAAGGTAGATAATAATCTACAATCGTTAGTGGTCATGGTCCAGCTTTCGCTTCCGAAAGCCAGCACAGGTCTTATAAGTGCTTTATAAAGTGCTTTAAGTGCTTTCTAAGACAACTACTGATTTTAAAATTCCAAACAATCATAATTCAAAATATCTCAAATTTAATAAGATACAGAAGTAAAGTATTAAGTAAACAATGACGGTAAAATGGCGTAAGGACATTGCCAATTTTGCAATTTGATTGGAATATTTAATCACTTTAATCACTTTATTCTACCACTAAAATTATAATAAAATTACAGTGAAAGTAAGAACATCTACAATAAAACTGCTAGATATTTGTAAATGTGTCGCATTTTAACATACAAATCATACATTCGTATAAATATTCCCTTAAACACCAGCAATACCAGGAACCATTTTTCGAACTTACTCACCCACCCGCCTTCCCATGGCATTAAACTCTCACACATGTACGCAATATCCGTGAAATATCCGGAAAGAGTCATCTGTAGTAAGAAATCAAAGATCAAACTAGCACTTTACTACAAACTTCTCTATCAAAGAGAAGAGTAATCATTTTAAACAGGTTAAAACTCCAAATAATGAACACTTAAAAACTTAAGTCATGTGAGGAATATTTGGACCATATTAGATAGTTCTACGCGGTAACAAAAACCTTAGAGATTTCCCGACCAAACTAAACAACTGGACAATACGTGTTGGTAATCATACGACTTGCCAAAATATTCCAAACAAGATACAAAATAAGTTATTAAGAATTCGATACATGAGGCTTTAGTGAAGTGATATTTGCATTATAGGTAGACATTTTTCTCGTCGTCATTAAACGCTGATGTAATGAAAATTTTATAACCCTGAATTCCAATATAAAATGTTACTCTGATAAAACCTAACAACATCAATAACTTCGCCGATAACGCATCTAAAGCGCCAGTGACGCTGTATGTTGAACACTGATCAGAGAAATGTCCTTATGTCGCGAAATATTTACTCACTACTCTCGTGCTGTAAACTCAACATCAGCCACTGTATTCCCGAATGACAGATGGCCTCGGCCTAAAAGTAGGATGTTTGCACAACATAGTGTTCTCTTGAACCATGACTTATATTTATATATGGTAGTCCAATCGAAATGACTCTAAAAGTACTTCTTTTTCTTACGACTATCGATAATAGTTTCCTGTCGGGACCTGTTTAACACAAGTGGCTATTCATTTAATTTCGATAACCAGGCAAAAGTATGGCATCGTGTACAGGTAAAACCTAATTTATTCCTAATTTTTATAGCCTTTCCATCATAATGCTTCTCGTACAATATATTACAAGCATTGAACTAAGTTGAATAACTTTATATTTATAAACTTAAATCATTGTTGTGAGTTCGTAAGGCATAATCAAAGTTGAAACGAAATTCTGTAAATAAAATATGTTTGCTTGTCACATAAACAAGATATAGAGCATTGGGACTTTGTACAAGGTGAATACACTGCAGCTTCTCGAAACCATAGTCAAATGAAATTATATTTGTCTATACGGCTATTAAAAATTTCCATCTATCCAGAATTCTCAACACACACAATTAGCAAATCACCTTTTAAAGACAAATGTTGAAGTAGTTTGCTTATAAACTAAGATATACACTACGTCTACACATATGATCGGCCGGTACTTCTAATGCCCTTAGTTTAAAAAACCGCGCGTATTAGGGATTATCAATATATGTACCACGATTCGTATTTTTAATGAACAAGTGAAATTTACAATATTGCATTAGTTTAATACAATAAAATAATTGTTCAAGAAGCTAATCCTCTAGAAAAGTGCCAATTTCCTTCATTCGAAACATTGGTTTAATTTTTAACAAATAAAGAAAAATTTTCATATAACCTGTAGTAACCATTCAAATTTTTTTATTATTAGCGAGTGATAAAAATTAAAAAATATTTCAGCTTGATTTCTGCCTGTAATACGATCAACCAATTATCACTTTTTAATCTACTAATGATATTTAATTTTTTTATTATATCGAAACCTAACACTTGTTCTAATTTCAGATTCATATAAACGTGACACAAATTGTTTGCATTTTAGGCATGTGCGTCTACACCAGTCGAATTGAAAGATCTTTTACAAAAATTGTATTCAACAAAATATTTTCTAAGTTTAAAGTAACATAAAAAGTAAACATCTTTTGGCATATACATTTCGACCGAGCCCATACAAAAAAAATCACAAGCTAATGCAAATTTATACACAAAATAAGAACTTAAATTCGATATTTAATTCAGAATGAAGGCCAATCCATTTTACGGTTAACTAATGATTAGTTCTAAACAATGCGGATTTTAGAATCCACAAAATTTTTTACCAATAGACTATATTGGGACGAGCATAACCACACTAAAATGCACTAAAATGCTTCTTGTTTATCGCAATTATATTAAAAATATTTTTCGTCGTTATCGAATTAACGAAATTTTCCTAATTTTATTCCGCCAAATCCATCGTCTAATAATAAATGCATCCCAGACATATATTGGATTTAAGTAGTAAAATAAATTAAGAAACATATGAATTTTGTAATAACCGGATTTTGTAAGATGGATTTAGACAAATGGATTTGAACTTAAGTGATTTCTTGAGTAACCAACCCTACAGTATAGTCATACGCCAACTAAACATAACCTTCCAGTGGGCATATGATAGCCTCAACCATAAAGAATATTAAGCCTCCCCATTTCTCTACCAATTGCGAGATACTCATTTTTCTGTATAAACTAACATCAGGGGCATGTTTTGAAATTTTTCGATTACAATTTTTGCGCCCTATTGCGCAATACGATAAAATTCGACTAGGCTACAGACCAAACCAAGATTAAATCGTTTACTACGGTAAAAATCGATTTTAGTACAGATTTTTCGATCAGTTTACCATAGAGTTTTTCAAAAATAATTGAATTTGCCGAAAAATTTACTTAAAATTGATTTTTACCCTTGGATTGGTACGCAGCCTTAATATAATTTAATAAATATTTTCAAGTAACAAGGACAAATAATTGTTAAATATAAATAATTCAAACAATTTGCTATATTAACTGAATCAATGCACCTAGAGTACCAGGTAGTACTGCTTGATCTTGATACGTCATCAAGTTTGTCTTAAGTTTCTTATCTGACCTGTAGATGGCAGTAATAATCGTAAAAGTATTTCCCATAAAGGGGTTTAACGAAATGCTTACCATAGAATAAATAAATTCTTACAGAATATACTGTTTTTTCATCGCGACTAATGTTTCACGAAAAAAAATTATACAACAAATTCAAATCATTTATTTGATTATACTGCCATCTACAGCCAAAAATTTGAACCGTGGACATAAATTGACGTTATATAGCAAAATTTTTAAAGCAGTGAGGCCATTAGTATCTAGGTGCACTGACCGAATACATACGTTGCCGCTATTGACGTCATAAAAGAGAATCCGGTTTAAATTTCACTAGTACTTGGGGCCAATTTTTATGGCTCAAACTTAGTGTTATGATACTTTATTTCGCCTGCTTCCTATTGCACTTTATATTGGAAAACTGAAAATATATATGTAACATGATAATATCATGTCGACCCCATTAACGCAAGAACGAAATTGAAAGAAAATCACCATCAAAACTATTTCTTTTTAGGAAACCTATAAACAGATAAATCTGATAAAACTAACTATCATAATAGGATTAATCTCCGTCGAATCGATTTTTTTCGATATCTAAAAACCGAAATTGACAATCTAATAATATGTCTTTATAAACTAATTAAAAACTAGAGTTTTATTAGTAATGGAAATTGATTAGTAATACAAACGCATTAACTTGAAAGGATTTGCTGAAAATTTTGGCATTCTGGTGTCTCAAGGTATGTGCCCTCTAACACAGAAGCGCACTTCGTTGAAACTCAAATTGCTTGTTCGAACTGGTGACATTTAAAGTAGAGCCTACATATATCAGGATGTTGATACAAACAAGATGTAGGCTTAAATAAATTACTAAAACATGGTAAAGATCGATGTAAATGAATAAAAATGTTCATTCAAAAAAATCACGAAAATCGTCAAGTCGTGGTGCAAAAAAGACAAGTCGACATTTTTAAATATTTGTGTTATTTGTTGTTTTAAGAATTATGTTTAAAACATTATTTAAACATTATTAAGGCAGTAATAAATTAGGACAAATTAAATTGTAAAACAGTCCTTTTCGTTATCATATATAGCTTAATTTTAAAACACGAGTATTTAAAGTAAAGTAAACGACAAAGCGGCTCCAAAATCTGATCGTTGCCTGAATTTAAACATAGCTCTTAAAATATGAATTAAGAGTTTTGAATCCATTGGAAAGTATTAGAATTTAAAATTATGAAACTAAACCGATTGAGTTTTTGAGTAAAGGAGATCAGCATGGGGGAATTGTTTCCTGGGTGTACAGACTTATACATGTAACTGATTACAAAACCTATAAATAAGCTGCTTCATAATAGTATATGGGTCCGTCCCACCAAAAACATACAAACCTGCGAATATTCAATGCCGGGGTAAAATATGTGACTGTGAAGCATGGAAACTATAAGCAAGACAATTCTCCAGAAATTTGAAACAAAGGCAGCTTTTAAATTGCTTCTGGTTAATTAAAATTTCAAATAACCCACTTTTGCGGCAAACAGGATAGATTGAAATTTAGTATGAAACCAAGAGACAATATGGGGATGGAACGAACACCCACTCAGGAAAGTTGATAACGAAAACGATATAACAAGATTCTTCGTCAGGAGCAGAAGAAAAACAACTCGTTGAAACATAGGGGAAGCGAAAAGCATTAGCTCCAAATAAAGTATGAAGGTCCATTCTAGTACATCTCGACGCCCTATTTTGAGCAGAGGCAGGTAAAATTACGTAAATGTCATATCATTTAAGAAAACCATGCCTCGGGGCTGTCAGCAAAAAATGTTCTATGAAATTAATTTTGTACTAATTTCCAGTAATTTGGGTTCATTCGAAAATCTGCCTTTTTTTCAAAACTTTCAACAGAATGCACTTGTGATTAGCTTAGCTATTTTGGCTGTGGTCTAAATGCAGCATCTATTAACCGATAGTCAATTAAGGTAACCACGAAATAAAACAAAACGTTATCGAAAAATGCAAATATTTGTTTCCACTTTCAATAAAAAATATTGGCATAAATAAAGGTTATTCAATTAAATTAACAGTTTGATTAAGATTCTAAGATCAACGTCACTATTTTTAAAACGCTTCAGTTTGCTTGCCTCAATAATATAGCCACTGTAACCATCGCACTTGGGTTAACTACACCTATATTGCACCCGAGACATCGTAAATCGTAAATCCAATTAGAATACAACTCAAAAATTCTTATTATGATACAATGACTTGTCAATAAAAAATAAAAAAAAAGTGTTCATAGTAATTAACAAGTCTAGACTAATCAGAATCTCATTCATTCATACAAACGCACACTAATAAACCGATTATACAGTAAAACAAACAAATCATGATTTAATAAAGAATAATAATTAAAGAATGTACTAACATTTAAAACTCTCAGCACACAACACAAAAACTATACAAGCATTTGTCTATCCCTCGGCTACCTGCAGCTCGATTGTGTAGGCTAAATTTAGATTTTTTTAATTTTATTTTTAAACTTTTTTTTAAATATTTTTCACTCTTTTTTATTATTTTTCATTTAAAAATTTTATAAATTTTTAATTTTTTCTTGAATATTTTCTGCCCGTTACAAAGAGTCGGTGTATCGCTCAATCACAGAAAAAAAAAAATATTAGTAGAACTAGCGATAGTATTTTGGAACATACAAACACATGAAAAAAAACGAACTAAAATGATTCAATTAATTTATATTTATGTCTACATATGTATTTAATGACAACTATTAATTATTATTTGATTAATAAACGCGTTTAACACCACACACAATAATTTTAGTTACGCAAACGCGACAAAACGAAAACACGCCATATTTTTAAAACTCTAAACTTAAAATAGAATTTTTTATGTCAAAATTATTTTGATATAAAAAAAATGTCACGAAAATATAATTGAGCAACCAAAAGTTTTAAGCTATTTTATAGCAGCTTGCCAGTTGCCATAAAATAAATAGAGAAATCATAATTTTGACAGTTCTCGTAGTGAAATTCTATTCTAAAAAATACGGCTGTGATGTCTCAAGTAAAATATACAAATATTTCAAAAATATTGAATGATCAGCGAGAGACTGGTATGTTTTGTGATGTTATTGTTAAATTAAGTTCAGATTATAAGGTGAATGCACATTTTTGTGTCATTGCACCACAATCTAATTTCGTTGGGAGTAATTTGTTCGTGAAATCGGCGTATACATTCTCCATTCAGAATCCACTGGTTATCGAAATTTTAAATTTTGACTGTGGTCACTGCTTGGATTTAGTGTTTCATTATTTGTATACGAACGAGGTAATTGTTGATGGGGACCATGCGGCGCACTTTCGACACTTGTGCAAAATTTTGGAAGTTCAAGACGTTCTTGACGAATCCGTAGAAAAAGTTGAACTCGAGCCTGTCATTGAAAATAAACTTCTTAAAGTTCCCAAAAAAAACATCAAACTATCGTATGTGTAGTTTTCCGAATATTAATTATGGTTATAATCTTTTGTAAAATTTCTATTTCAGAAACTCATCAAAACATAGCCGAATGCACTTCTGTTACAACTGCAATTATAAATGTTACAAACCGTCCGTGATGTTGCTACATTTATTGTGCTGCAAACCCATCGTGTCGCTTAAATGTCCCTTATGCGATCAAACGTGTACCGATGAATTAGATTTCAAGCAACATCTTCAACTTCATAATGATTCGAAGGCATTTTTTTGTACAAAATGCAGTCAACGCTTCGTTACCCGCACTGCTCTTAACCTACACCAACCGAAACATTCGAATGAGACACCATTTATGTGTTCGTATTGTGGTAAAGGATTTAAATGGAAACATGGCCTAGAGAATCATTTAATTGTCCACTCAAGTGAGAAGAAATTGTTATGTGATGAATGTGGTTACAGTACCGCACATCTAAAAACTTTGAAAGCACATAAATTAAAGCACAATGGGAAAGTGTGGCGGTGTACAGTGAATGGTTGCTCGCATACTACAACACGAAAAGAAGGTTTAAAAATGCATATAGCTACACACCGGAAGGAGACTCCTTTCGTTTGTGAAATATGTGGTCATCGTTTCAGTCAGAACAAAAATTTAAAAAGACATTTTCTACAACACATCACAAAGGATTTATATAAATGTTCCTATTGTACGTTCAGCAGTTACAGGTCAGATAAATTGCAGGAACATCAAAGCCGTCAACATTTAAATCCATCAATGAATGGATAGATAATGGTTAATAACTTAATAAAAGAGCTTAAAGTTTTTATTTTTAACGTTTTTATTTATTTAATATGTAATCGGTGAAGAAAGGCTTGTAGAAGCAGTCAGTCAAATTTGGTATATCGCTTTTCCGGCCCGCGATCATAATCGTGTTAGTAAAAAACCGTGTAGGAAACAGAATCATAATCAAAACAACACGCCATTATAAACTGTTTTTATTACATACACATTTGTGTACGGGGGACTTGAACCAAAAACAAAATTGTCTGGCCGGTAAAAGGAGATATCCCTATTTCAACCAGTCAAATTTTTTGCTTATTAATACTTAAGTCGACCGTACACAAATGTGTACGTAGAAAATGACAGGTTGTAATGTCTTCTAACGGATCTTAGTTAAATAGGAATTCTTTTTGAAAAAAGCATTATAATTTGATAACATACAAATTATATAACATTAATTATGTATGTATTTGTTTTTGATAACATATTATTTTATTATTATTTTTTAAAGTGTCATTTTTCGGACGAAAACGATTTAAGTAGCACTGTGCACAAATGTGGAACTTGGTCCAAAATACATACAAAAACAATTTTTTTTTCATGATTCTCTTTCGTAACGTGAACAGTTTGATCGCGGTCTGGAAAACGGATATCCAACGTGAGTGCACTGAGGTTTCACTATAAAATTGTTGCCCTCACACTTGTTACCCTAGATACAAAAATTTCAACCACAAAAATTTAGATAGTCCCAATACCAATACAATAACAGGCCATTTCTTGTTAAAATCTTGTTGGTATATGTAAATCCAAAAAGAAATGAGAATTCCATACAAACCGAAAAAAATTACATGGCTACAAAAAAACAATTTCATTATTTGTAATAAATAATTTGTATCGTTCAAGTTAAATTGAATAATACATTGCAAGAAATAAATAATGATATTTTGTTATTGAATTATTTAAAACAAAAATTGTTTTGAGAAAACTTTTCATTCAGTAATATTTCAATTAAACTAGCAACTTATTTTTACACCGTAACAACAAATAAAATAAAAACAAAAATACACGAGATTTTTTACTGCCGCTCTTACATGCTTTTTTACTTTTTTAGTAAACCAAAATATGTTGAACGGGATGGGTGCACGTCTTTTCGTATGACAATAAAATATTTTGTTTTTATTTTTGTTCAAATAAAACTTGATTTTTAAGTAATGTGGTGTAATAAACCAAAATACATTTTAATAAATCAATACTAATGATAAGCCCAAATGCGTGATTTAGTTGGTTGTACATAACTAAAAAAAAAATCCAATTTGATCGACAATTGGATTTTTTTTTTGTGGGCTTGTGTAAAATTTACAGTAAAGAATTAAAATTACGATACCGATATTGAAACTTGAGAAGGTAAAATATCACACATAATAATTTTGTGTATTATGTGTACTGTGGTAAAATCATTCTATGTTTTACACTACAAGCAGGTTACAAAAATAATATACAAAACACAAACGAATATAAATAAAATTTTATACCCTTTAATCTAAAATTCATTACACAAATAAAATGTGTGAAATTAAGTTCATTATTTTCTTCGGTACTGTATGTCGTGAAACAAAACCATAATACAAGAGAGCCAAGAGAAATTAAAAATCTAATACGCGCACGTGTCATTGAAAAATTGTGTTGTTACTTTTATCAGTAAGTTGCTAAATGAAAAGTTCCTCAATAGGGAAATATTTTTATTGGAAATGTTTCTCAAAATATCAATATTTATCGTGATTTTTCAGATAAATTATGTTTGTAGATAATAAAGCAGATTTATTGGGACAAATGAAGAATTTATTTTGTCCCATGTAATTTTTTACTTACTCGTATGGCACCCGCGTTTTTGTTTGGATTTACCTATACAAGCTCATGGAATTTTTTTATTAAGAAAAATGGCCTATTATGTAGTGGTATTGATAGTCCGTATAGAATAACCAGTGCCAGTGTATGTACACGGCCAAACCATGAATTGTTGGGTTTGTATATCGCTTTTCCGGCCAGAATTTTTTTCTTTCTCTTCAATATAAGTCCACCACGCACAAAATGTGTATGTAAAGAATGACAGGTTGTAATGTCGCCCAGATTTTACGGATCTTAATTCAATCTGATTTTTTTTTTGAAAAAAGCATTATAATTTGATAACATATAAAGTATATAACATATTAATTATTTTATTATTATTATAGGTAGTGTTATTTTTCGGACGAAAACGATTTTTGTATGCACAATGCATATCCGTTTTTCAACCAAGAAAACAAAAAAATTGGCTTAATTTTAGTCCAACCCACACAATTGTGTGACTATATAAAACCATAGTATGTAATGGCGTTGTTGATAAAAAATTTCGCTTGATTTGAAGTAAAACCAACACAATTGTGTACAGATATATTATTTTTATCGGACGAAAAAAAGTTAAAAAGGAGTTCACAAATGTGTAAGTTGGTTCAAAAAACGTACAAAACTAAATTTTTGACATGGTACTTTTGCCCAACCTGCACAATTGTGTTATACTGTTTTCTGTGGCACAAAAATCTGCATTTTTTTCTGATTTGAATTGGATTTGTTTACGTCTTTTTCTTTTTGAAAAATACCCAAAAAAAAAATCCAACAAATTTGTTGAATTTTTTTTTTGGATTTTTTTCAGAAAAAAAAGACAAAAAATATAAAAAAACCCAATTCAAATCAGAAAAAAATGCAGATTTTTGTGCCACATAAAACAGTATTAGTAAAACACAAAAGGGATATAAAAATAAATTTTTGACATGATTTTCTTTTGTACACGATTTTCGCCTACACAATTGTGATGGCGGGTATAAAGGGATATATGCATGCCTGTGGTCCTATTTTGGACCACATTATAATTCCCTGGGAATAGTTAATATTCTTTTTGTAGCAGCTATTCCCCAGACATTTTCCCCAATTCCTCGTTTTCCAGAAGTTAATTCTGGCGATTGGGGAATATGTTTACGGCAAAATAATTTAATTATTTTGCTGTAAACATATTCCATTTAAATAAAACAAATATTTAAAAAAGTTTAATACGTTTAATTGGTTTTTGTTGATATTTTAATCGAATGTTACTTAAGAAATAAATTTTGTTTATTAAAGTAAAAAATTGGATATTGATATTTCCGCTTTTCAGTTTAAATTTACAGCCATAATTTTAAAATGTACATATACACCCATACGGATGTGTACTAAAAAATGAGAAAATTAAAATTGATTGCAAATAATTGCAAAGCAAGCTCAAATGAGAACGCGAGTTATTCGAGCATCTGCTAAATATTTCCCATTACATTGTCAAGCATCTTTCTATGCACCGATTTTTGCATGGGATTATTAAGAAAAACCGTTTCAAGAATATTTATAGATTACTACTCATTTTGTAATACATATATGTACATACATAGTTTAATCCTAACATCACTCGATTTTCTTAATGATAAATGGTTTTCTTGTACAAAAAAAATGTAAATGTACATTATTATTTTCATAAATGAGGCTAGAATTAGTTAAACGAATAATTTTTTTTCTTTTTAAACCCGATGTTGACCGGACAAGTGGTGCAGTTGTTAAAGCTTCGGCACTTGAACTGGGAGATACTGGGTTTGAATCGCATCACAGGCTAGATGCAAGTCGAATTTTCATCATCGATTACAATTGATGATGTTAATAAACACAACTAAGACCCTCTGATGGAGTGCAGAATTCAGCGCCGACCCACCGTTCATGTCAATGTACAGGTTGACATGGAGTTTGCAATGTGCAGGTGGTATACTGTGTAGTTGTGTGAGTAGGTGAATAGGTGAATGGGTTAATGATGTGGCGTGAATGCGTGGTATCACAATGGGCAAAAAATGGCCTTAGTGGCAACCACTGAAACCTAACCTAAACCCAATGTACCTATACGATTTTTTTAATTTAAGTTTTTAAGTTTCCGTTATTTATTATATGGTATCAATACCAATACAATAACAGGCCATTCCTTGTTAAAATCTTGTTGGCATATGTAAATCCAAAAAAACAAGAGAATTCCATACAAAACGAAAAAAAATTACATGGCTACAAAACAACAATTTCATTATTTGTAATAAATAATTTGTATCGTTCAAGTTAAATCGAATAATACATTGCAAGAAATAAATAATGATATTTTGTTATTGAATTATTTAAAACAAAAATTGTTTTGGGAAAACTTTTCATTCAGTAATATTTCAATTAAACTAGCAACTTATTTTTACACCGTAACAACAAATAAAATAAAAACAAAAATACACGAGATTTTTTAATGCCGCTCTTACATGCTTTTTTACTTTTTTAGTAAACCAAAATATGTTGAACGGGATGGGTGTACGTCTTTGCGTATGACAACAAAATGTTTGGTTTTTATTTTTATTCAAATAAAACTTGATTTTTAAGTAATGTGGTGTAATAAACCAAAATACATTTTAAACAATCAATACTAATGATAAGCCCAAATGCGTGATTTAGTTGGTTGTACACAATAACTAAAAAAAAAAACGACAATTGGATTTATTTTTTGTGGGCTTGTGTAAAATTTACAGTAAAGAATTAAAATTACGATACCGATATTGAAACTTGAGAAGGTAAGATATCACAAATAATAATTTTGTGTATTATGTGTACTGTGGTAAAATCTTTCTATGTTTTACACTACATAGCAGGTTACAAAAATAATATACAAAACACAAACGAATATAAATAAAATTGTATACCCTTTAATCTAAAATTCAATACACAAATAAAATGTGTGAAATTAAGTTCATTATTTTCTTCGGTACTGTATGTCGTGAAACAAAACCAAAACAAATAATACAGGAGAGCAGTGCTGCCAGATTATTTTTTATAAAATCTTTTAATTTGACAAAAAAAATCTTTTTTTCGACCAAAAAATCTTTTTAATGTTTTATGTGTTTTTTTAATTTTTGTTTAATTTTATAATCCTATGGCCCGTTGCACACTTGCGCTATGTTTTTTGACTGATGTGAATGTGAGCTATGTTTTCATTTTACAGCTTCTTATTTTGGTTTCCAAAACTCAAATAAGAGAAACATTGAAGTTAAATCTCAGGGTCAACTCAACCTATTTGTTATATTTTCGCTTTGGGGATAATTAATTAGCTCACGTCGCCCAGTGAGCGTTGTGAGCTATGTTTTCAACAAACAGGTTTAAATAAAGAAATTAAATAAATCAGGGCGTACAAGTGGTTTGAGCTAAGCTTCACGAATTCGGTTTCACTTATTTAGGCTTTGCAAAGTAAACCGAGAAGGTGTTCAGCTCTCTTTGCTAGAAAACATAACTCAAGTGTGTAACGGGCCTAATTGCCTATTACCGTGCTGCCATATATCATTTTAAAAGAAATTAAACCAATCAATATACATAAAATTTAGTCTTATATTGTCATTTATCACATATAAAAAATAAAAAAATTTGTCACGGAGGAAATGTTAAGTTGATCATTTTAGAATTTTACAAAGATGAACATTTTAAAGAAAACCTTTTTATTTTGGAAAAAATCTTTTTATCTTTTTTGTTGACACAAAATCTTTCAAAAAAAGATAAATCTTACGATCTGGCAGCACTGCAGGAGAGTCAAGAGAAATTAAAAATCTTATATGCGCACGTGTCATTGAAAAATTGTGTTGTTACTTTTATCAGTAAGTTACTAAATGAAAAGTTACTCAATAGAGAAATATTTTTACTGGGAATGTTTCTCAAAATATCAATATTTATCGTGATCCTTCAGATAAATTATGTTTGTAGATAATAAAGCAGATTTATTGGGACAAATGAAGAATTTTTCTTGTCCCATGTAATTTTTTACTTACTCGTATGTCACCCGCGTTTTTGTTTGGATTTACCTATGCAAGCTCATGGAATTTTTTTATAAAGAAAAATGGCCAGTGGTATTGATGGTATGTATCAAGTCTCTTATAATGAGTGGTTACACACAGTGCTTGAAAGAAGCAGCTTCATCCTCGTCTCTTTCAGTGGTTACCTATGAAACCGATACCTATGCGCAGATTCTAGCGAAAGTTCGATATAACTTCCTGTAGTTGCTAGAAGCAAACAGAGCATACCCAATAGAATTCCTTATGACTTTTTACTTACAGAAAAGTATGAAAAAAAGCTTGAGAAATTTTTTTTTTCTCAAGTTTTTTTTTCATACTTTTCTGTAAGTAAAAAGTCATAAGGAATTCTATTGGGTATGCTCTGAAACGTGTGTGCAACTTTTGTTCATTTTGTTGATTTTTTACATAATTCAATTTGTCATTTAATAATTAATCAAGTATATATAAGTTATAAGAAAATTGTATTAGACATGAACTCGTATAAATGTATGTAAACTAATATATTTTTAATTTAATCAACAAAATTAGTGTTGTCCGTTTCGAATGCCATAAATATTGAAAAATATCGCATCATATACTGTAATATTACGGGAAAGGATGTGAGCTAGATTAAACTCTTTCGATATACTGATAAAAAGTAAGATGAATTTATTTTTCATTTCAATAAATTTGTCTGAATATGATTTCCATTTTTATTAGTTTTGAAGAGATGTACCCATCCAATTAAATATGACTGAAAATTTACATTATCACGCACACCATTTTCTTAAGTCATTTTGTTTCTCAAAAAAATAAAATTAAATATTCCCTCCATATGTACTGATAAAAACGTTGTCTAAATTTATTGAGTTTTTATGTTGGTTGCATGCACAAAGTTGTATAGCAGTTTTGTTGCAATCATTTATTTTTATTTAATCGAAAAAAATTATATCTAGTTTTTTTCGCTTAAATCTGCGCATGGTTCCGTTAAATTGCGTTGCGTTGCGACTAATTTTTCAACCAAAATTTTTTCGGTGAAGCAGCACTAAAATAGTATGAGTACATTTTGCCATTTATCAACATATTTGTATAAATTATTTTCGATAAATTATATTTCATACGATGCTAAACTATGCAAAAACATTTCAAAAACGATTTTTTTTTTTTGACAATTTTTTTATAAGTAGGTTTATCTTTTATGAGTATGAGTTTATACTTGTGGAAATTATTGCGGCACGCATACATCGAACTCGCTCCTGCAATTATATATTCATACCTGCGGAGCGAGTGTGAACAGCAATAATTTCCACAAGTATAAACGCACAGGTGTGAGTTTATATTTGTGGAAATTATTAACGCGTGTTTCAACTGGTTAAAATTGCGCATAAAAAGTTAAAGGTAAAATCTTTTTTCCGTTGTGTTTTTTTAATATTGTATTTTTATCTGTTGCAATTGGTTAAAATTCCTCGACTTGCTTAGTTTACGTTATTGTAAATGAATAGCCAAATTAAAAATGTCGAATATTTTTTTCCACTAAAATGTGCGCTTGGTTCCTATACAGAGCAGCAACTATTTTTTCCCATATAAAAATTAATATAATATTTGCTATCTCTTTTGAGTCATGTGGGAACAGGATGGTTACATAAAAAATGCATATGGCTTATGCCCGGTTTACATGAGAAAAATGTTTTCTTCTGCAAATTTTTGCAGGTAAATAAGAAAGAATCCGCTATATAAAAATAATCAATATGCCAGAAAGAAATAAACATATATAGTAATGACGTAATTTTTTTTATAGGATCATAATTAATTTACTTTCAATGAATTTAAATGCGAAATTTACATTTTTATCTATGGCGTCTGTGTTTATTATGAATCCTCAACATTTATAAATACGAAATAATTTTTTTTCTTGTTGATTTTAAAAATGTTGCCATAAAAATACTCGGATCGAATATATTTTATGGCAACATTTTCATTTTTATGGTCATTTTTGCTCAAAAGTTCTTCTGCAAAATTTTGTTGCGATATTGCTTTTCTTGTCTCTCATGTGCAAAAAGTCAATGTTATATCTTATTCATTTTGCAGAAGAAAAATGTTGGTCTTATGTAAACCGGGCATTACTCATACATATCTCAAGAGAAGAACCCCAAATCATCTGTTTATTCATGTGCGCAGTGACAACCTATGTTGACGACTTAATTTTGTGGTTTTAAAATTATTAATTAAAATTCTTTAAAATAATAAAAAAATTATAAAATAATTAGTGGTTTATGTAGTAGTGCGTGGTAGTGCATAGTGATAATTAAAATTATAAACAATTTTAAATAAAATGAAGTGTCTTGTGAAATGTACCTAAAAGCGGATCGAAAAATTCGAAAAAGAATATTTTACCATCTATAAGTGTTTGTATAAAGTAAAATGTAAATTGTGTTAAAAAACTAGTGATTTGTGATAAATTTATCCTTACTTTATGTTATAAATTAGAAAAAATTAAGAAGTTGTTGGCGTGGGGTACTTATATTGGTTTCTTGTTTTTGTAATCCCATTGATTTAGATGCTTTCTCTTTTACCCTCCGAATTTGACTCGTTTGACAGCTGCTGTCATTCATTCTATATATTTAATTTAAATTCTTTGGCGTAAGCAAAGAAACTTAACGAAATTGTTATTTTAGCAAATGAGTGCGCTCGATACCAGAAGACTAATATATTGCTATAAAATAATGGTTGTACTGCAATAAAAAAATGATTTATAGCAACACACCCATGTACAATCTACTAGAATCTACATACATTTTTTTTATTGATGTGGTGCCCGATTCAGACATACAATAGTTTTCAAAATGGCTGGAAGCCTTTCATGTCAATACACAAAATACAAGAAGTGATCAAATAAATTTTAAGTGTTTTTGTATTAAATATCACAATAAAGTTAATTTAATATAAACCACTAGTTTAGTGTTTTTAGTGTGTGTAAAATTAACTTTATAAAATACTTGTGTTGCGCGATTTGTACGACAAAACGCAAACACATTACACAAATTGAAATTTGAGAAAAAAATGAATTACTTTTGTGCAATATATAATTGAAATGAAAACATCTTGAAGGAGACTATGGTGTACGACGGGAAAAATTCTTTCAGATGTTCAGTTTTTTTCGTTCAGTCCATAAAAAATCGTGTTATCGTGTGAAGAATTTACGTAGTGTTTCTATTATCAAAGAAAATTTTTATTTTATCATAATAAATTTGGGATAACCCGACTGTGTACTGTGAGTCTGTGTTTGTGATAAAAAAAAATGTTCTCATTACAGTATTATTAAGACGTAAGTATATAGAAAAGTTGAAAAACATGAAAATAGCTATACACATTATTTATGTAGGTTAACATGATCTTAAAGATAAATTACAAAAAATAAATTAAAAGATGATATAAAATTTGATATGCCCTCGAAAAAGCAAAATGCTTAATTCTGTTCGAGAGTTATACCTTCTATGGGATTGCGGTTTATGTGCTGCGCTTACCAACCACACCTGTCAACCCAATTTTTTAAATTTACATATTTCGATTTATTTTTTTTTTTTTACTTCATTTGTACGCAGTACAGCTACCAAAATGAGCTTTGTTCGGTTTTATTATTGTATATAATTTCTTATCAGCTTAATCCATGCTTGGTGATAAAACATTTAACACTCGTTTCAGAACGTTTCGTTCTTCAAACTTCCGGTGTAACCCATTAATAATTAATGTAAAACACAACATGCACCTGTCCATTTTATTCATTAACCCCGCTTGTCTACAATGTGTTAATTTCAAAACTATTCAGTGTAATTTGATACTTCTTGCTTTTTGAGTAGAGTAACAAGAAAGCCACTGGTTGTTTGATTAAAATTTAAACTCAAACTTCAAATAATTTGTGGTAAATGCCAGGGAGTTGGTATATACATTTACATCGCTGATAAAATGATGGATCAATTTAAACTACATGCGAGGACTCTAAGGGATTCAGTGTTATGTTCGTTCGTTCCTTCCTTCCTTCTAAATTTCTTTTTAAATCAAATTGCTGAAAAAAATTCTAAAATTCTTGCTGAAAATCAACGTCATTTTTAACCAAAAAATTTAAAAATTGGTTTATTTTCAGGGGGAAGGAAGGAAGGAACGAAAGAACGCAACACTGAATCCGCCCTTACTTTATTTAGGGATTCGCAAAGCACGAAACACAAATGCTGCGGCCAAACAGCAGTTTCCCTTGGATACAGCCATCTGCTGCAACTACGATTTTCCATACCTAATGATAAGATTGTCTTTATATTTACCGATTCTTTCTATTTTATCGATAACTCAAACGAATGTTTACTTCTACGTAATATCATTTAGCGTTAGCCTGTCAGTGGTACTATTCTGGCATTTCCCGGGGAATAGCGAATTGGGAAAAGAATTTATAATATGTAATTTCAGTTCAAATATTATTTTTTCTGGCCTATGGAGGAGAAACGTTGATTTTGTAAATATTTATAAATTGGGAATAACTTTTCCATATCTAAATTGGTAGGGAAAATTATTCCCAATTTAGCTTTGTTTTCAAAACAATTAACACTAAGTTTTTAACTCAGTTATGCCAGAAAAATCATTTTAAATAGAAATTACATATAAAATCTTTCCCCAATTCCCTAGTCCCACGGAATTATTAGAATAGTGCCACAGGTATTCCAATTCTTACGTTAATTCAGCGTCTTCATCTCCAAATATTTTATTTGGTGGTTTTTATTTTCCTCCATTATGACATTATTGTTCATACCGGTCCAGACCACCATACCGACCCGATTTTCCTTGATTTTATCTCTGTTGTTGTCTATTTTTCTGTTTTGGCGAATTCCTAAACTAATCCTTTGTCAATGCCCTTATCTTAGGTTACGTAAGCGAATGGGCACCATAATTGAAAGTTTCACTCAACAAAACTATCTACCGCTTTTGTGGATGTATGTATACTATTTGCAAACGAAAAATAATTTTGCTTACTTATAAATATGCCCTTAAAATTATTTCTATGTGCTTCGTTGCTTTTTGCCAAATCCTATACGACAAATTGATTGTTGACTATTGATATTCAGTCTGTTTTCTACTCAATCGCAAAATAACAGGTTTGGGCTGTGCCTAGGTAACAGGAAAATTTGTTTTTAAATTTTCAGAGCCTAATTTGATAATAAATTAACAACAACCATGATTGAAGTAGGTTTTTAGGTTTCAGTGGTTGGACACTTGGCCAATTTTGACCTATTGTAATTCGCATTCACGCCACATCATTAACCCATTCACCTATTCACCATTCACACAACCTACTCACACCTATTCATACCTATTCACCTACTCTCCTACTTGTACATTACAAGCTCCATGTCAACCTATTCATTGGGTCGGCGCTGAATTTTGCACTCCATCAGAGGGTCTTAGTTGTGTTGATTAACATCATCGATTGTAATCGATGATGAAAATTCGATTTTGCATCTAGCCTCTTGATGGGACTCGAACTCAGTACCTCCCGATTCAAGTGCCGAAGCTTTAACCACTGCACCACTTGTCCGGTATGATTCAAGTAACTAATGGTGAAAATATTATCGATGATTTTTTATCTTTTCTGTTTTTACCAGTCTTTAAATTCGGCCTTGTTAATGCTCACCCAACTTAATTTTGTGTAAAAAAAACAAATTTACGAACATTTTTGGAACTAATGGAATTGTAGTTAAAAAGTTAAATTAATCAATCAGTAACGTTTGTTTTTAGTTAAGTAACTTGTTCGTAAGGTCGAAATTTTGGGAAATTATGCGTCAAAATTAGCTTAAATTGTTTTGAATTTCTCTGAGAACGTTTTTTCTTATTCACATTCACACGATACCACAACCATTCAGAAAGCTCGGATCGGAAACGAACAAGAACTCTAAACATTTTTGTTTTATTTTAATTTTCCCAATCTGTTACTTAATAACACGATATTCAAAATATAGAAACTCACATATTTTCAAACCAGCCTTTTATCCATATCGATACTCGTCTATGTTTTTATTAATTTTATGCTTCCACAAGCGCTTATCAAAACAGGAAATTTAAATTTCTTTTTTGAAGAACTGGTCTAGTTAGTTTTCTGGTATATGTGATGTATAAGTTGGAATTGCAAACGAAGACGTACTAATTTGTTCAAGTAAAATAACTAAAATTGTTTTTGAAAGATTTTGAAATAAATTTTCTACACATCTAAGCTTCTCATAGCACAGTTTTGACATTCATTTAATACATACTGCAGAAATAATCACATATGAACATCTGAATAGGGAAATCAAGAATGGATTAACGCTGCTACGACTGTTTGACTTGTGTAAGTCACTTTGGAGGAGTTAAATGCGTGATAATATATTTATTCGTGTTCCGCATCTTTGTTGAGTTTGCACCAGCTGATAGTACAGTTAAAAATTAATTTAAGTACTTTAAGGCAATTTGTGGGATGTAAGATTCCACGAACTTCATTGTAGAAAACGACAAGCCCTCTGGATAATATAATAAGCTAACAAAATTGTTTGAAAAGCAATATACTACATTAATAGGAAACCCATTTTACCACATTATTAGATCGATTATTGTATATTTTAATTATACTCATTATTTCGATAGGAGAAAGCAGCGGCAACGTTATGCGAAAATATGTATTTGGTAGGTTTTACAGAGTAATTAAAACATACAATTTTCAACTCTTTCAAAATTTTAAATTTTTGCTTCTCTAAAATTCAAGACATTTCATTTTTAAATTTATTGTGTATATTGTAATATCGTAAATCAATGAATACGGATATCACCAACCCAACGTAATCCCTAAACTTAAGTAGTTAAGTATACTCGATTATGTGGATGCCGTTAGTTTTGGCACTGAACTTTATTTAAAAAAAAAACACAGCATTATTGATTTGAAAAATTTAACATCTCAACAGTGTGTTAAGCACTATGGGATTGAGATAATTTCTGTGCATACATCCATATATACACCATGCCATGTACTTGTAGTTCCAACGAATGAAATTCAAGACAACCATGATCAGCGATACGTGGTTGTGGTATACAAATATTTATTTATTTTTTAATCGGAGGGTGGACTTAAGGGAGAATCCTGCCCATTGCGCGTTTAGATGAACGATTTAATTCCATTAAAGTGAGGATTTAGTTCCGTGATAAATGCCATTATTTCAGACAAAAATTAGCTTGGTGTTTGGCTCATTTGTATGTTGTATTTTTTCACGGGCGCTACATCCTTTAGAAGGATTTTGTCTTCTTATTTAAATGTGATGTTCCAGATAATGTGTGATTGGTCCATTGGATCCTAACGAGGTTTTAGATTTGCTGGTATGCGCGGAAGTGGAGGAGAGTTCTTGCCCCTTCCCATTTTGTTTGTTTTCTTTTGAGCTGTTCACCTCTCTCTCTCTCTCTCTGGCTTTCACATCCCATGAAGGGATTTCGCCGCCTGCACTAAGGCCCTCCATCCATCTCGATCCACCGCTCTCGTCCTCCAGTTTCGACATCCTAATGTTTGTAGATCTGGTTCGATGTCGTCACGCCAGCGTAGTCGGGGTCTTCCTCTACGACGCACTCCGGCTGGTTGTTGGTGGAACACTTTATTTATCATCCGTTGTTGTGGAGACCTTGTAACGTGGCCGAGCCATTTCACTCGATTGGATTTGATGAATCCGATGTTATCGCTGCCTCCGAGGAGTTGCTTTATTTCGTGATTCATACGAATCCGATATTCGTTGTTCGCAACTTTAATTGGATCAAAGATTGAACGGATTACCTTCCTTTCGAAGATAGATAATAATCTACAATCGTTAGAGGTCATGGTCGAGCTCTCCCTTCCGAAAGTCAGCACAGGGCCTATTAGTGCTTTTTAGTGCTGTTCACCTGCGATCACCCAAATTTGTATTAACTCAAACAATACTTGATGTAGTTGTTGAGGCCCTTATATCTCTTTTTGGGCCCGCGATCACAATTGTGCGTGTATCAACAGATATATTTGTGCATTCCACTTAAATTCTTTTCGTCCGAAAAATAACACTATAACTATAATAATAATAAAATAATTAATATGTTATCAAAAACAAATAATTAATATGTTATATGTATACTTTATTATGTTATCAAATTATAATGTTTTTTTCAAAAAGAATTCCGATTTAACTAAGATCCGTTAAAATCCGGAAGACATTACAACCTGTCATTTTTTACGTACACATGTGTGTACAGTGGACTTAAATTTAAGTAATAAAACAATTTGACTGGTTGGAAAAGGGATATATAATATTATGTTTCGAGAAATCAAATCTTTTAATAGTGAAGAGATGACCTGTGGATAATGTTTGTTTTTGCAAGTGACCGTTAAATGTGCTTTGCACCCCCACCCCCCCCCCCCCCCCCCCCCCCCCCTCCCCCACACTACACTATATTTTACATATGAATCTCAGTAAATAACTGTCCCACTAGATTACTTTCAGCTTTTTAGTTTGTCTCATTCCAACCCAAGTTCCCAGTTTCTATGGTACTTTTACCCACTTCATAATTCTTCTATTTACGGGGCTATTGAAATAGGCAATGCTGGATTCGGGGTCAGTAAAGGTACTATATGTACCCTCCCTTACACCAAGATATGCTTCATTTCCAGAAAAGAATGCTAGGATATTCGAGAAAATACATATTAAGATAATTTCGTTTTCCTTGCCTACTTCTATTAAAATCAATATTACCTATATGTCAACTTAGAGAAGAAGCCGAGGTCGGTTATGGCTGATACATTCACGTGTGCAAACGTCTATTTCAAATATTTCCACTTGAAATACGGTTGAAGATTTTCCTACAGGTATGCGGGAGTGTGAGCTTAGCCTCAATTACTTCAGATTCAGTCACATGACGTAAAGAAGAGGTTATAATTTTCTCATCTTCTCAACTTATGCCCTTTCGGAAAATCAGATTGAAAAATTTCTTCGCTGAATTCGTTGTTCCTATCAATCAAGTCTAGTAATTGGTCAATCTCATTTGCCAGATTTAGTTTGTTCAAAATACTATGAACTGGTTTGTTGGGTTTTATTACAACTTATATTTTTAGTTTGGCTCCAGAAACGGCCAAGCATTTGATATGTAATTGAGCCCTAAATCCTTCTCGAGAGTAGCAGTGATGCAAGTTTTCATAGCTCCTGTTGCACTTTAATAGATTAGCCCGTGAGTTTTATTTTCTGTTTTTTCACGTTGTACAAATCAAACTAAAAGACTCGTACGAAATGGCTTTTAGAACTTTGATTTAGCCATAAAGTTATTAACGGATTGAAACTCCACGTCTTGTCACATATTCGTTAACAGGAAGATATGGGTATTTCATGTCTTTTTTGAGCAGCATAACATCCAGATATTTAACTCCCGGCATTATTTGCAAGGTTTTACCTTGACACTTAGCACTGGAAATTACGGTTGGTTAACAGGGTGAAGTCGATTTGGTTTAACTCTGAGATTATATTCATGGCACCACCCGTTTATTAATCTAAGAGCATGTTGCTTACGCTATTGGACTCTCAAATTTTCTTGGAACTATGAAGAGTTCTGAGCATTGCTAATGTTCGTAAGTGACCCAGTATTTTCTCATGATTTTTAAAATAAATGACGTGAGGCTAATAGGCCTGTATAATCTGTTGATTTATGCTCCTCTTTCGTTACGAAAATTACTTTTACCTCTCTTGCTCATCTTGTATTGTATTCCAAACTATGTATATCTGACGCTGTGCACCCTAACAAGCGAAGGTTCTATTAATTCGATACGTCGTTGGAGAAGTATGTTGTCTACCATATCTTATTTGAACTGAAAGTATTTATAGCCCAAAGGATCCCTCCAGACGTGAATATGTTCATTTACCGTATGTATGCTTCTGATTTAATAATAATTGGCTGTTTGTTAAACTCCTCGTTGAAGTAGTCAGTTCCTAATTCGTTTTCGTGACTAATCTCAGTGGATTTTTTATTCGACCGTCCAATTGTTCGTAATCGTAAAGCTTGCATAATGCAAGCCTTTTTGGCTGCTGGAGAGGGCGCATAGCGGCTTTGTTTTAGCGATATGCCTCGATGTTGTGCAAATTTTTCTGGCTTTTTTTACCATCATTTAAAGCCCTGCTGATTACCCCTGTTTATTCGATGGAATCCTGCCCCGTTATTTTATCCGTTATAGTCAGTTTTAACTCCGCGTTCCGTAGCTCTTTGTTTTGGACCAGCAAGCAAGGCTTACTTTGTCATTATTATCATTTTGTAGTATGGTAGATAGACGAAGTAAGTTTGAGGGTGCGCAGGATTCCGAATTTCCCGATAATTTTTAACTTTGTAGTGCCCTGTTTAACGTTGAAACCGCCTTGGTGAGCCATCTCACAGTATTTTTATCTGCATGGTTAACGGTCAACCAACCAGCTGCCCTATTCCTGAATACGATATGAAAACGAAAATACAAAATTCATATTTGAATTGAATCAGATTCGTATGATTCTTATTTGAAATTGAATATGAATCTTGTACATTCGTTTTCGTATCGTATTCTGGAATAGGGCAGCAGTTCTCATTCTTCTGGGCAGAAAACTTGTGTGGGTTCGCACAGCCCGTGGGGAACTGCAGTACCGTATATACATGTGCGGTATGTAACTGCTAGCATTTTAGTCGTATCTAAACTTTCTTCTAATTTTTTTTACTGATAATTGCAACCTGATAGTCATTATTTAAGGCGTCGGCTTAGTTGTGGCCTCTTTTCTTCTTATCCTTCAGTTCTAAACTTTTTAGTTCACCTTCTAGAGCTAGGTACAGTACACTGTGAATGTTCCATGTATTGTCGTGATAGTCCTCGTGGATAGGGCCTCCAATGTTTTTCAGGATTGGTCCGTTTGGAGAAGCATCACGCTAATGCTTTTTATTGTGTACACATTCCAATGGTAGGTTTTATGATTATAGAAAGTTCACCACATCAGAGCCTCTACCGTATTAAGGCTACTTAAAATTGAAGCCTGTCAGATATCCGTAATGTACCGCAGGATCAAAGTTTAGGTGCAGCAGGCGTCAAAATTGACCATCATACCACGAGGTAGCAGCTTCAAATATAGCATGCCACACCACACAACAACCACTACACTTACAACATCACCTTTTTTAGTGTTTGTCCTTTCGAAGCACTCGTCTTCCTCTCCATCTGAGACTCACAACTGGGAACCGGCTTTTCGGTTGTTAGATTAGGTTAGGTTAGGGTGGCTGCTATCGCACACTTAGGCCATTAATGGCCCATTGTGATACCACAGGATCCAATCTCCCCTTACTCCCGTTGAAACCAACCAGAGCTACTGATGTAGTGTAAAATATCTCGCACCCACAGTCCGCGAGTTCAGGAAGGCTGTCCATGTCGTACACACCCAAGTACTTACGTCTTTTGTATGATAGTGCCGGACACGAGCATATGAAGTGATCTAACGTCTCTTCCTCCTCTTCGTCCATACCACTTCTATAAAAGTCATTCGTCTCTAGACCCAGCCTTCTCGCATGTTCCCGAAAAAGGCAGTGTCCTGTCAGTATCCCTACGACCAATCCTAAATCTCGTTTTCCCAGGGATACTAGTGCCTTGGAGCGCCGCAGGTCCAGCTTTGGCCAAACTTGTTTTGCTACCCTGCACGTGAGAGTGTTGGTCCACCTCTCATCTGTCAAGGCGGTTGTTACACGTGACACACTTCTCATCAAAGGGCCCAATTAAGACCTCCAATATTTTGTGTCGAAGCCAGTTGTCGTCGGAAATTTATCAATTTTTTGCAATTTGTTAAGCTCTTGCGTAAAAACTTGGCTTTATTTGGTGCACTTGGTTTTATTTGCACGAATTATAAAATTAGTTTTTAATTATCAATGCTCCTAGTTAACAATAATCTTTTTTGATTTATTGCTGAAGCAACAGTATGATAAGTTAAGGAAAACTAAAAATTCGAATCGACTAATTCAAATTGATGATTGTTTGTATTCGATTCGAAACTCACTTTTAGCCCTAACTTGGGCCAAACCCGTTGCACACTTGAGCTATGTTTTTTTTACCTGATGTGCTATGTTTTCATTTTATAGCTTCATGGTTTGGTTCCTAAATCTCAAATGAGAGAAACATTATAGATAAATCTCAAGATTCACCCAATCTGTAAAGCAATATGTATATACAAAAGTATTTAAATGTTTTATTTTCGTCTTGGAGATAAAGCTCACATCGCTCGGAAAATGAGCGATGCTAGCTATGTTTCTACCCGACGGATTTAAATAAAGAAATTAAATAAATCAGCGCGTACGAGTGGCATCAAACTAGGATCCACGAATTCAATTTTACGTATTTCGGTTTTGAAAAGTAAACCAAGAAGCTGTGATCTCAAAACATAGCTCACGCTTTGAAGAAAGACTCGTTTATATTAAGGTGGATCCACATTTACAAAAATTTGTGCCGAACACATTTGGCAAAAATATTTTCGCTGCAAATGTTTAAACCGACAAGTGCTGGATCATGTGCGTTGAATGTGGCATAAATTTTTGTGTCATTTTCATGCGCCACACAAGTTCACACTTCCTAATTTGCGGCGAAAATATAATATTTTTGTAAATGTAGACCCATCTTTGGATAAATTTAAAAATAAAACCGAAACGATTCTCTGATAAGTATTTCTTGGGTAAACAACGAGTTTCAGGCAACTACTTCCGTACCTTCCCATTACTTTTGTACTCTAATTTTATGAGAACGAAATAAATTATTTATTTTTCTGATTTTTTTCATAGATTAAGACTAGGTCAACTGAATGAATTTACATACTTAAATGAATTTTCTAAAAGTTTTCATATATTACATAGAAAAATATCTTCATAATATGTACGAATCCAGTAGTACTTATTTGACAGCAACTTAATTAAGATTTTTGAAAATAAAAATCTCTCACAACCGAGTCAATTCAAATAAAGTGTGTCAATTACGTATATTATCAACCATTAAACTTATCATTAGCTTGCTTTTCATTTACGACCTTTAAGTGGTTTTATCTATAAGATCTTGATTTGATTTAATGTGATGTTCAACTGTAATTGCAATTTCATTTACATACTTAGAATGTGTAACTGGAAATTATCTAATTCACAAAATTGAGTGAATATTGTGTTACATTCATTTAAAATTTATGTTACGATTACGAGTACCTAATAATTTTATAGGCACCCTATGCTGCTAAACTACACTGGCCGATCAATAATATTGAATTGTTGAGTGCGTCGCAAAACTGTACATCATTGAATCATATATTATAAATGCAATTACATATCTCTAAAACTAAATTATAATGAATTGTTTGAAATCGTGATGTTTTTTCTGAAATTCTTGAAATTTATTATTTTTTTGTTATAATTTTGGATCAAAAATTAAATCGTGTCGATGATGCAAATGTTTGGAATAAATAATTTCCAAGTGATGATTGATACAATACAATGATTATATTATTATGGCCAAGAAATTATGTCATCTTAATTTAGAGCGAGTGTCGCGCATATATTGGTAATTTGGTATTCTGTATAAACAAATAGACCTCGTAGACAGAACTCTGTCTCCTCAATAATTATAATGCGCGGAGCAGGAAAATTTTTATTCGTCATCAAATTTACCACCCCCTCTTTTAAGTACATAATATTATTTATGCTATACATTCGCTATAAAAAGCTAAAACTATAAAAAAAAAATTACTTGTGCAATACTTTACTTATTTATGTTTATAGTGTTTGTAATAAAAACTTATATTTGAAATAATTGGAAAAGTTTTTAAAAAGAGGATGTGCAGAGCTCGGCAATATCATATCACCACAAATCCTAATAATAAATAATGAGGCTGGTTTATATTTGAGTAGTTATCTTAATATATTGATTTTAATTTGGCAGACAGGCACGTTGATAGTTGAGAAGTTCTTATTTTATATTGTAAAATTATTTAGAGCAAATACGGGTCAAATTGCAAGGCATAATTTAATCTTATTTGTAATTGATATCATTCGATCAATTTTTATTAAACGGTGTATCTTGTGTACCGACATAATAAATTTTTTAACTGGATATACAACATTTGAAAATGTTCTATACTTTAGTAATTTGTTTATATCAATTATCAATTTTGATTAAAATTGAATTTACCTAAAGACAGTTTGACGACAAACTGTTCGAGACTACTACATCAGTTTCGGTTGGAAGAAGATTTCGGATGAATAACTCAAATCAAAAAACTTGCCTTTTCGATCAATTGAGTTAGATGACCCAATCCATTAATAATCTTAACTGCTCTTCTTTTCCCCACATATTTTTTATTGGTTGTTTGTTTTCGTTCTTTACTAAAAGCGGGACAACGCGGAAAACTAGTTGGTTCTTAATGTTAAAATCAAGCAAAAGGTAGAAACTAATAATTTAAATTAATTTATTTAGTTACCTTAGCAGCACAGTCTTAGCTCTAAGCAATCTATTTTGTTGCGTCGCAACTATTTATTAAAGTAATTATCAAGTTTTACTTCAAATTTCGGTAAATTAAATTAATTAAAAAAAAAAATTAAATCTTTATTGATTGAAAGTCTTCCACGTTAGACTTGCTCTTTATTCCTAGAATATCTCTGGTCAGATATATAAACTTGGATAAACAGCCATTCCTGGGATTTCTGATTATGATTTGATTTCTATTGCGAACAAGTAACAAATACAGATAAACTAAATGCTCTTAATTGATAGTCTTTGGGCTAGATGCCAACCCTCATCTAATGCTGTTGATCATAATAATATAGTTCATAGGCAAGTCAAAATATTTCGTCCTGTAATTTTACCATACATTACTCATTATCTTTCTTTAACCACTATAATTCAATTATCGAAAGTCTCTATACGCCATTAGCCACGTTTTTCAAAAATTGCGACTGTTCTTTAAATTTTCAAAGTACGGTATACTTCTGTATTTGATTGTCCGGTATGCGGTAATTATATCGGGGGTGCCGCAGAGCTCGGTATTCGGCCCACGTTTATCCTCAATGTATATCAAATGATTGACCAGAAAAATTTAAATAATGAAAATATATTTGCAAATGATTTTCACCTACATATTTCTGATTCATGGAACAGTGGCTGAGCTAATAGCTTAATTCTAAATGCCAAAAAATCCCAAGAGTTGCCAATGTATAAGTTCAAGACTGTAATTGATTTACCACTCATCGTAATTAACAATGGAAAATCTCAGAAGTTGTTTGAAATCTTGATGTCTTATTTAACTCCACCTTAAGATGGAATGATCAAATCAATGAAATTCGTAAAATGGTAAGCTTGGCATTATTATACCTCAAAACATTTAGCTACATAACACCGATCGTATTTATTTACAATCCAGAATACTTACTATTCGAAGAATTGCTCATTGGTTATATTTAATTGGTGTGTCAGGTGTATTGGTTGGTTCTGCCAGGATTTTGTACGGTTAGCAATTTGCAACTGGGTAGATCGTCTTTAATTTCTCCGGGTTTTCTGTGGCGCTCTAACTCTCAACATCGATATTTTTGATCAATCTGCGACTTCTAGGTGTGTCCGTAAGTCAATTGAATCTCAAACAGTCTCAAATTCTGCATATTTATCCACCAGCGAACGAATGGTTGGACCCGTTGGAGCAGTTCTTTCTCCTTAAAATCCTGTGTATGCACGTTGAGTATTAATTATTGAACGATTTTTTCTAGGAATAGAAAAACAATCTTAGTTCTTTGCGCAATTGTGTAGCGTTCCATTTTTTATATCTCGTTTTATCTGTAAAATAAGAAAAAGAAGATAAAATATTCGCAAACAAAAATTTAAACATTTTTTACATCATTTATAGTTACTTTTGCCGTAATTTAATTTAAATTTCAGCCGCGCCATTCTACTGATCGAAATCTAACGGAAAGATTACAATTTTGACTCGTAACGACTGATTAAGTAGTTTAGCCGCAATACTAGATAAACAATACGGTTTTAGTAAATATCGATTAACCGACCTCTTAACATAATTATGTTACTCAATGATCTATTTGCTGTACCTCAATGATTTGTCACAGCTTTACAGATGATACACATTACACTCTATCATTTCGGTTAAGACGGAGCGTATCTAACAGATTAAATATAATAAACGGGCTGTTGGAAGAAGTTATTTCTCCTTATTTTTTGATTTTAGGGTTGAGGATGAGAATAATCTGGTAAGTTAAATGAATATTCATTTCGATTGTTTAAGGTCCAAATAATTCGTCCAAATAAACACTTTCGGGGTTATAAGCTTCGTACAACTTCTAGTTCTTCAATCGGTGCAGTTCGATGGTTCGATCAGTCGCGTCAGGTCCTCAAAATTAGGAGATACCACAGGAAATGTGTGCAATTAACAGAATATGATGTAGCATTAATTTTAAAAAATAAATATGTGAAATATGTTTGTGCTGAATGTTCGAATAATTGTAATGTAATAAAAAGTGATTACGTAAACATTTTGAAAGGTCTTCAAACGACTATCGATAACTTGGATGATAAGTTAAATAATGTGTTGGATGGTATGAATAAATTGATTGAGAGAAGAATAGAGGAAGTGGTTCAAAAGGTTATAGATGGATTGAAAAGTGAGATGGAAATAGTAAAAGGAGGAAATGTGATGAACAAGAGTGGCGGTAAAAGTAAAAAAAGTTATGCGGATGTGTTGCAAGTGCGTAAGGACATTCCAGCACTCATTATTAAGCCGAAGGAAGGTGAGAAGGAAACTTCTTCGAAGAATACTAAAAAGAAGCTGGAGGAGGCAGTGGACATTTGGAGTTTGGGTATTGAGATAGAAAAGGTGCAAAGTATAAGTAAAGGTGGAGTAGTAGTGGAATGTAAAGATCAGGAAGATGTTAAGAAATTAAAGGAGACGGCAGAGGAATCAATGAAAAGTAAGTTCGTGTTGGAGATACCGCGAGCTAGAAATCCATTGATCAAGTTGCAGCAAATAAACTAGGAAGCTGATGTGAATCAGGCAGATCTTGTTGAGGCAATTGTAAAGCAAAATAGGCTAGATAATGCAAAGAGCGGATTTTGCTTAGTAAAGGTGGTGGAGAATAAAAGATTTCGGGACATAGACTTGGTTCTGGAAGTAGATCCGGAGACGCACAAATGGATGTTGAGTAAGGGCGAGGTATACTGCAAGTGGAGCTGTGCCAAGGTGAAGGACTTAGTGTTTGTGAGCAGGTGCTATAATTGTTCGGGTCTAAAACATATAGCCAGAGAATGCCCCAGTAAAGGAAAGGCATTGTGTTGGAAGTGTGAAGAAGAGGATCACTTGGCTAGTAATTGTAACAGGGAGCCAAAGTGTGTAAATTGCGCGGAGCCGGCAGAGAAAATGAAGTTAAATGTAGCACTCAGCATGGGATGATAAGTGTCCAGCGTATGTAGAGAGAATAAGGAGAGTAGTGAAGGGTACGGAAAATCAGATTGACGTGGGAGTTTGAGGGCAAGTGGGCATGTAATGCTTGTAAATGCGGCGGGAATATTAAGTAGATTGGATGAGATTGTAGAGGTTGTGAGAGATTTTAAAATATCTATGTTGTGTGCAACAGAAACTCATGTTTTAACAGATGATGGGGATGGTATTTTGCGAATTGAAGGATATACTCATTATAGATGTGACTCTAGCTCCAGGCACACAGGTGGAGTTCTAGTGTATGTGACCGAGAAACTAGGGAGTAGGCTGATAAGTCAAGTTAGTAAGCCGATGGAGTACTGGATGCTAGCGGTAAAAGTAGGACGAGCAAAAAGGATTGATGATATGGGAATGATAATATGCTGTTACAGGTCACAAAGTGCTAGCGTAGCGCAATTCTTAACTGCCTTTAGTGAGTGGCTAGAGGGATTGATGTTGTTAGGAGCAGTGAAGATAATAATTATGGGTGATTTCAATCTAGACTGGGAGAGATCAGAAGAACATTATGTTAAGTGTCTTAAAGAAATTACAGAATCTTTTGGGCTTAAACAGTTCGTGAAGGAATACCAGAGTAACGGATGCATCAAGAACGACAATTGATTTAGTATTTTCAAATAAGGACGTGAATTGTATTATTGTGGATACCCCAAAAATTACAGACCATGCGCTTATAATGATCAATGGGGAGGATGAAAATGGGAAAAAGGTGATCAAAGGAAAGATAGATCTAAATATTGTAGATGAGGAACTTATAAAAACAGAGGATGGTGTACGAGAAGTCACTGGGGGCATTGAGGAGGAGTGTGGGAAATTAAATTTATGGGTGGAAGAAGCAGTGAAAAAGGGAACAGGCGAGTTAAGGATAGTGGACATAGCTAGAAGTTGTCCATGGTTCACTAACAGAGTGAAGGAGGTTAGGAAGGCAAGAGATGATTCGTATAAGAAATTTAGAGTGATGAAGGAGAGAGAGGGAGAGTTGGGGACTGAGACAGTTAAGGAAGGGTGGGTGGAGTACCAAAGGAACAGAAACAGATTTGTTGCTGTGATTAGGAGTGAGAGGAGATTGTACTATGAGAGAAACATTGATCAGTGCAAAGGTAACCCGGAAAAGATGTGGAAAACATTAAAAAGAGTAATTGGATCTAAGGGAAGGAGTAATATAAATGGAGTGGATTTTGATGGAGTAATGGTGTACGAAAAGATGGACATTGCGAACAGATTAAACAAGTATTTTGTAGATAGTGTAGAGGATATTATAAGGGAGATACCGGAGGAGCAAGACAATGTGGATATAGCATATGATGGAGGAGTAATTGAGCATGTGGGCATGGTGCAGGAGGACTACCTAGATAAAATAGTTAAAACGTTAAAATTGGCAGGATGTGAAGGGGTGTTAAGCTGTAAAATGTTTAAGGATTTATGGAGGATTCTAAGAGGATATGTGAGCCGCATAGTAAGTTTGTCGTTGGAATATGCAGTAGTTCCTGCAAGTTTGAAAGTATCATGTGTAGTTCTTTTGCCTAAAGTTATGAATAGTTGTCGGATGTCGGATTAGCGTCCTATAAATATTTTGCCAATCTTGGACAAGGTATTGGAGTCAATAATTTTGGATAAGCTGCTCGGGCACATAGCTGAGAATAATATACTATCTGGGAACCAATCTGGTTTTAGAGAGCAGCACTCTACAGATACAGTTGTTCAGATGGTGGTGGAGGATTGGAAGAGAGAGAGGGAGGATGGAAAATCGACGGTAGCCGTTTTCCTTGATTTTAAAAGGGCATTTGAAACAATAGATAGGGCAAGCTTGCTAGGAAAATTAAACAAATATGGTGTGAGGGGCGAATTGTTAAGTTGGTTGGATAGTTATTTAAGTAATAGAAAGCAGTATGTAAAAATAAACGATGTATGCTCTGATCCTGTAGATGTAAAGTATGGAGTGCCACAAGGAAGTAAGCTGGGACCATTGCTATTTATAGTATATATAAATGATATGCCACAGATTCTAAATAGAAGCAAAATCCACTATTTGCTGATGATACTTTGCTGTATTTGTCGGGAAGTGATATGGGCGAGATCATAAGTAGTATGAACGAAGAGTTAGGTGAAGTGGCAAAATGGCTTCGTATAAATAAGTTAATGTTAAATGTAAACAAAACAAAATGTATGTATATGGGGAAATAACGTAGTAAATGGAAATATTGTTATAGATAATGCCGTAATAGAATGGGTAGATAGTTTTAAGTACTTATAGGCATTATACTGGATAACAAGCTAAATTTTAAAGAACATGCTAGTTATGTTACAAAGAAGTTAGCAATGAAAGTATTATTAGTATTAGCTAGGTATAAAAATTTGTTATCTGTAAAATCAAAAAAGGTAGTTTATAACACTATTGTAATGCCACATATCACTTATTGCAGTACTATACTTTTCATTGTAAATAAGTATATAGATATAGATAAAATGCAAGTTATCGTAAATAGAGCATTGAGGATTATGTTAAATAGAGATAGATATGCAAGAATCTGTGATATGTTGCTAGAGTTAGAGTTGTTAACAGTGGAAAGTACGTTGTATATGAACGTAATGACTTTTATTTTTAGGCTTGATAAAAATTTGTTACCACAATATTTATGTCAGTTGTTGTGTAGGAGACAGGATGTGCATAGTCATGATACTAGGCATAAGGATAAGTTTTATTTAGAGTTTAAAAGACAATCTAGAAGTAAAAAATCGATATTTGATAAGGGTATATCGATGTATAATGAGTTACCGGAAAATATAAGAAATTGTAGAAGAATAAAGGATTTTAGGACAGAACTGTTAAAAGAAATTTCATAATTATTAAGTAGATGATGTATATATATATATATATATATATATATATATATATATATATATATTGTACTGTAAACTGGAAAATTAGCTTAAGAGCTATTTGAAAAATAAAATAAATAAATAAAATAAATTAAATTAACGAGACATTCATTCGATGATAAAGTATTGTAAACAAGTCTTGAGGAGGAGAGTTCTGCATCACCTTCCAACAATTAGACAAACCTACACATAATTGTAGCGATAATAAGCTACCCTAGATATTCAATAATATTTTAGAATTCTGTAGAACTCCTACAACGGGTAACAAGACATGTTCTGGAGAACTCATACAGCCTGCAATAAGAGAAACCGTTTTTTTTTTGTTTAAAGCAGTAAGCAAACCGGTTTGCTCTGGTCTCAGTCATTAAATGGATCATTGTAGCAAACCTCAGAGAAATACTTAGTTCCCAAAATGATTTGTTCCTCTAATTAATTTCCGGTATCTTAAGTATAGTTAATTGATCTTCAAATAGGAAACTTAACCCAATTATTGTAATCTATGAAGGTAGTAGGGGGAACAAGAACTTTAAAGTATTCAACTGCCTCCTCCTCTGTTCCACCGCATTGGTCACATTTGTTATTCTCCAAATCCGCATTCTAATCTAGTGCTTGTTTTCAGAACAGTGTTCAGTGAGAATAATGTTTCAAGATACGTCTATAAAAGTTTAGGAGAACCTGAGTCGTTTTCCGATCTATGATTCCAAGTAAAATCTTCAATAAACGACAGGTGGAAGAGTTTCTCAGCTTCTTTGATGTATTTCATTAAAGTACTACTAAAGTATGACATCAAGAAGCGTCTTTCAGCTAATTTATCGGCCGAGGCAAGTTACAAAAGGAACAGTTTCCACTAATTTCTAGCACGTGGATTCAATGGCTCTTAAGACAGTCTTCCTGTCTGATAAAGTGTGAATTCCACAATCGATTCCAAACACATAGCAGCTCCCTTAAATATTACAACAGTTTTTGGATGAAAGACAGTCGCGTACTTGCCTAGGAAATAGGACAAATCCACCTCAAATCTGTCTCTAACAGATTAATGCCGTCCTGCACCCGTTAAACCATCACTAACTAATCCATCGGGGAACATGATCAAGTTTCCATCATAATTTTGAGACTGAACATCATGTTCCCTTAATATCTTTCAGTAATTATCACACTAAATTTTTCCCCGATCTATTGCCTTGTGCCCCTTGAGTAAGGGGACATGCAGACGTTTGAAGTTTGCTTACTACGCAAGCGAGTACTTGTGAAGGCTGCATATCTCCTAATCCAGAGATTTAGAGAAGACAATCTCGGGTGTAGTAGTCGCAGTCGGTATGGAATAATATTCTCTGTAAGTTAGCCAGTGGTTGCCTAGCAGCCCTAATATGACCTTTAGGCCACCACAGAGCAGTAAACGAGACTATGGGTTTGAGTCCGGACTCTCCGAAGAGAGCAAATAATGGATCCCAAATTTGTTAGAGATATAAATTTTGTAAAATTTTTCTTTTTAATTTTTTTAAAATGGATTGTTTCAATTTTCTTGAAGTCGACTAATGCTCGGTCTTCACTCGCTTAATTTTGTCATGACGCTGGCATGTCATGACAAAATATATTCGTATTGAATCTGCTCATGCGCATTACACCGTGACAAAGAGAAAATTTATTAAATTTGCTGATGACACTTTGACAAAATGAGTAGAAAATTTGTATTTTAAACAATTAAACAAAACAGAACATAAAATGATTTTACATACATTTTGGTGTTAATAGTTGTGGGTATAAAAATACAATTTTATTATGACATTCTATCGTCATGACAAAATTTTGCGAGTGAAGACCAATCATAATACGTCATTTTCCCGGCGACTTGGTTATGGCTATGTTGATTGCCATTTGCATGTGTCGACATAGATCAATGTTCAGAAATGCTCCTAGAGAAAGTTTTTGGTTGTCCATCGATTTTTTCCATCGAAACTTCATGAAGCGATTAATAAATTTACCTTATTTGTAGGCATGCTGTCTAGAATGAATAGGAAAGGACATAAGAGTAACCTCTAGTGCTTATACCTTGGGTGTTCTCGGCCGGAAACTTTAGCAAGATCTTTAAATTATTTATTAAATTAACTATCTATTTTTTAACTATCCCCAATTTCTGCCAAGCAGTTCTTGTATAAAGGGTCAAAGTCAGTACCAATTCGATGACAATGTTTTTTAAAGTTACCATGGTCTGTTGATGATCCTTACGATACTGACAATCCCTGATTGCACAATAAATTAAGCACATTTCAAAGCCTCGCAGATACAGAAAATCAATCCCGTAATCTGAGCTTGAAATACCATACTGTACATACCCAGATTACCTGGCAGCATAAGGCTAAGTGTGGAATAGTAGATATCGAACCCAGCATGGAAACTGGATCTTGAAACATTTGAATGTAAAATTAGAGACTTGGACATCCACAAATCACCGTGAGCCACCGAAAAAGATTTAGGAAGTTATATTCCAGAAGTAATCTATCATTTACCATACTAGAGCCGGTATCCCGTAAGTACACCAATTACATCCCAAATAGTAGCTCCTCCACTCTTTGTGGGAGCTTGGTTTGTACGGTTGGTAAAAACTACTTAGTCGGTTTTAGTTGGGTTAACATGGAGAACTTTTTCAACATGCCATACCTCCATATTGGAGAGGGCTTGTTCGGATAAAATGTTTACGTGTTTGTCTGAAACAGAATAATATCATCAGCATAGCCCTGAGCTTCGAAACCGATCGCTGTAGCTTAACTACACAAACTCAATTCTGAAATGATGATGAGAGCACACCTCTCTGTGTTTGTACAATGTACAATTTTTAATTTTAAACCTTGTAGGACGTATCCTAAAGACAAACTAATGATATATGAAAGGGATGAAAGATAAATTCCAGCCCTCATGCAGAATGGCTGAAAACATACAATCTAGGTCTGGTGTTTTGAACTGGGAGAAAGTAAAGGTATTCCATTGTAATCGTCCTCTAGTCAACACCTTTACAGCCGGTTTATGGCCTGTAGGACTTGGTTTTTTGGTTGATGGGTAGTTTTTCTTCTACTGTTGTATGTTCCTACTTCCTGGGGTATGGACTCCAATAAAAGGTTGAAATCTTTCTGCCAAGTTCTCGTAAACGCGTCATCTACTTCTATCGAGCTCCAACAGTGATTTTTCGATCATCACAAATAACTTTTTTCGCTCTTTCTAATATGATCTTCAAAAATTTTTAATAAAATTCTTTAATGAGCCCAGATAATCAGTTTAGCTGGTTTCAAAAAAAATTCAAGGTGGGCTTAGCGATTTAGGCTTGATAGTGAAAATTTGTTTGACAGAATTTCATATAGTTCCGATGTTTACAAAATTGGAAGGTCATGAAGGATTTCATACGTGAAATTCGTTTCAGGTTGGCAAGAAAGTATTTTCGGTTTTCAAATTTAGCATTAGATAGCTTTGTAATTTTTTTAAAAATTTCTGTCAGTCTCAAAATATTTGGATACAAGCAAGTTGTGCGGATTTTTTTTTGTAACTACATATTACTTTTATGTCAGTTTTAAAATGTAGTTTAAAAATAAAACATTTTCCGAATATATATGTATTTCACTTTATGTTTCCGTAAAGAAAACTACTGAGGCTCACAAAATGATATGTGAAGCTTATGATGCTGATCGCATAACAGAACGTACTTATCAAAATTTGTTTAATATGTATTCCGTTTTTGAAACTCCGACGAGAAACGATCTTATCAACCAAATGAGTTGGTAACGACCAAATGAAAGCCATTAAACTGTACGCAGATTGCAGATAGGTTAAATTTATTACATACCACAGTTAAAATTAACTTAAAAAGTCTTGGGCTCGCTATAAATCTCATTATTTGAGTTCCTATTGATTTGAAGGAAATTTGTTTAGCCCCACGTATCAATATTTGGGGTACGCATGTCAAGCTCGCATGATTTCATCTTTTTTGGGTTATAGTAGTGGATTCATTTTTCATTGCAAAAAACCCACTTCGTCTATACTTATTTTTTAAAATGGTGTTCAACATCTCTCGGATTCAATTCATATGGAACCCAATTTCCTTCCTTTTGAGTCATTTTTAATAAAAATTTAAATCTATGTGAAATTGCTTGTTGAATCGCTCCTAGTGTAAGTGCAAGTTCATCCTGCGTTTGACACGAATCTTAATCGAATAATCCAATTCCGCGTCTTCGTGCATTTTCTGCCTTCCGCAACGTTCATTGTCTTCGATATCAAATTCACCGTCCTTAAACTTTTGAAACCACTCTCGACGACTTTCCTCACTCAAGGCAGCCTCACCATTTTACAAGCAATCGATGCGCCTCAGCTGCAGATTTCCTTAAAGCAAAACCAAAGTTCCTGCAAATGATTTTTCTTTGGCTCAAAACTCGATATTTTCACAAGAAAAAAAAATATATGATGCTGATACAAAATCGCTAATATTTTAAGGTTATGTTGTTGGCAGATGTCCAATCTTAGGATATGACGTTTTGCATCGGACTATCTTAACCATAACTTACTGGTGGCACCATCTTTTGTCGACCGGCGGAGACTTATTTGTATACTCAACATGAAGTTGGAAAAATCATTTATGATTAAAATTTATTCTTTGTATAAAAATTTGAGTTTTAGTTCAAATTATAAAATCAAAATTACTTTCTTACCGACATAAAATTTTGTTAAGCGTAAAAAGCAATTTTAAAATAAGACTCCACATAAGATACAAGTAACGATTAATAATCGATACGAATAGGTTTTTAAATGTTAGCATCTAAAAAATGGTTTGATTTTAATATGAACAGTATTACAATTTTAACCAATAACTTTAAAAGATGAACTGAACCTTTTAAACACTTTGAAGATATCGGTGGGATTTTAAAATTTAAGATTTTTGATCTATTATTTGATGAAATATTAGAACTAGAAATTAGAAAGAAAAAGAGTACTCCGAGAGTTTCTTGAGGATACAATGAAACAAAAGTTATTTACATGAAATATTAAGTTTTAATAATATTTCTTTTAAAACATTTAATTTAGTAATTCTCGAAAAATAATTTATCTCGATTTAATATTTCCAAAGGCTGGCAATGTAGCAACCCAAAACACTGTGACTGATGGAGATTGAATTAATAATAAATTCCCCAACTTCATATTTGTTAAATATTAATTAAAATAAATGTAGTATGTGTTTTCTAACACGATAAACACTAATGTACATAGTTTGGTGTTGGAGGTACAGGAGCTCGAACAGTTGAAATATAGGAACCCAAATTTTTGTGGGGACTGAGATTACACACAAACTCAATACGAGAATGATAGTGTGCAAATATATAGTTGGAATTGGTGATAACGACATAAAGTTCGGTTTCGAGAAAAATAACATCGTCGTAAACGATAGGAGCACATCATAAATATATTTGCCGCCCGTAAACTAAGTAATTTGTATGATAATTGGATTCAAAGCTTGAGATCGCTCTTACATTACGATCGCAAAACATGAGCTACCAAACAGTCGACACCAGTAAAATTAGAGCTTTAAAAATCGATATTTGATTGCTTTGCTAAATATTAAAAGTCCATAAAAACATTCAACAAACATAAGCTGATGAAAATATCCCAACACCAAAATAGACTTAACGGCTTCAAACAAGTGTATATTACATTATTGTTTTAAGCATAATTGAATGTTTTTTGTGAAATGTTTTAATCAACTCTGATTGCAGTAACAGGTTTCCTAGTAAACATACTTTGATTAAAACTATCACAAAAACAAAAAAAATCGAAACAATGAATGAATCATCACTTCATAATAATACACACACACGTCATAGACAATAAAACGCGTTCAGAGTGATTTCTAAAAAAATTTCTTCAAATTCACAGTTCATAAAATTTAAATCAACACACTTTTAATGTACATGCGAAAATGAATGACTATGTTGAAGACAACTTTCTTTTTAGCTCATTTGCAAAAATTCTAATTTTTGTTGTTCTGTTCCAATGATCTAATCCCTACGGTAAATCTTTTATAAACATTGTCGGCCAATTGTTTGTTATGTGTACCTTTAAAAACTTCTTATCTTATCTTCTTATTCTATCATCCTCCTTTTGTTTTCTTTCTATATGTGTACAAATTTCATCAATTTCAATAAAAAAAATTAATTTTAACTGTAAAGTTGTTGTTTAGTTTTATTATACTTACATACATGCATAATATTTATTGTATATGCCTTACTCGAAATCGTTGTAGCTAACCTAAAGAAACCAGAATTAATAAGAAACTAGTAACAATAACAACAACAAAAAAAACAGTTAATGCACTTTATCAAAATTTTCTTTTAGACTATAAAATGTCGTTCAGTCGCTCTACCTGAAACCAAACCAACAACATTGCTGCGTTACCGCGTCTAAACCCATAAGTTATTTGTTTATCGATGGTTTAAGAAAATCTTGAGTCCAGATACAGTAGTAAATTAATGTACAGGTTAATGAATCAAATGCCAAATTTACATTTGTAAGCAATAATTTATCGTGTTAAACGGGGTAATAAAAAGTCATAGCGAAGAATTGTTACGCAAAAAGAAGATTCATCTTATTTGATTTGCCAATACACTTGTAATATATAACGTGCCTTATGTAAACAATTCATCGTTTCTTAATTATTTAATCGAATCGTATGTAGCATAAACGAAAACTAAAAATCGTATCGAGACTCATTATTTTGACCTTCTTATGTTAATAATTAATTTTGTGTGTTGTGTTGAAGTGAAATTTTTGTTAATAAATAAAACGCTACGAGTGTGTAACACATACAAATATAACTTTCTTTTTATTTTTTGAATTCTAATCACGATCCCGCTTACGGAATAATATTTGTGTCATACTTAATACCATTTCTTTTGATTATTTGGCATTACTGCTCATCATCATTAGCTATTTGCTTAATTTAATTGCGAGACATTTTATACAATCATGTTGTAAATTTAAGAACAGAGATAAACTTTTCAAGGCTGGGTACAACTTCTATTTGCGGTACATGTTCTAAGTAAATTGATCGATATTGTTACACGGACGACATAATACACAGCGAAATAAGTGGTTAAGAAAAGAATGTTCTAATGGTACACCTATTGAATTTATAATTTTGTAATTACGGCAGATATATTTAATTCTGAATTCTTTCAAGTCGCGTCCCACATTTTGCGTCGTCTTGATATTTTCATTGTATTTTTAATTTGGTGGTTTATGCTGGTTTACTTAATTGTTTAGATCGTCTTACTACGCACTAGTATGTAGCCTATAGTGTTGCTAATAGCGCTAACAAAATTTACTCTATTTCTATACGTTGGTGGTTGAATAATTTAATGGAATGCGAGTCATTTTATGGGCTTCATTAGTTAATAGTACAGGAGTACATGAATAAGTTTCTGTTCATTTATGAACAATTCCAGAAACAAACAAACATTTTGAGCGTTTTTTCAATGACGAGGGAAGAGGACAAATTTATTTTTATAGCGGGAAGTGAAGAGACGAGAACGTGGAGACCCATACATATAAATAAAAAATTATCTGCTAAGCTCCTTAACGTCAAGATGGATAGTTAATAAAACCGGTAACGATCCACGGACGGATACTCACTCTTTAAACGTTTACCCACCACGAACCATTTTAAAGAACCGAATTCAGCGCGATTCACATCGAACTTATGTATTGGTAACAGTCGGCTGGACCAGAGTTTATTTTAGGGTTTGGTAAATTTTATTGGAATAACAACATTTCATTCTGGCCAAATTTGTAACTCTGTTAGATTACTGGTGTTTGTTTCTTATGTTCTGTCTAATGCAGGCTGGCTTCAACGCTTTGGTATTTCAGAAATCAATTTATTATGTGTTAACACATTGAGAGTTCCTACCCAATACATCTTTTTGTGTTTCTAAAAATTATAATAATTTTTTGATGTTTGTTCCTTATTAAAATTTTTTATATTCATAAATATAAGTGTAATAACGGTTAATTTTATAAAATGATACAATTCATACAAACTTAAAATACTGATTGCAGTAGGAAAGTTATTGACGACACACTAATGATTCAATAGCGACAGTCAAGCATGACACGTAAATAAAACTTTATTAGCACACTGGACTTATTTTCGTTTATGACATGTCTGAAATGTATCGTTTATGACATTATACTCGACATCAAAAAGTATAGATGTTATCCAACGAACGTTGCAAACAAATGTAAATTACATTAATGAATACTGCAAAACATGGGAACTATAAATAAATATTTCCAAATGTGAAGTAATTTTGTTTCGGCTACCTTTAAATAAAATGAATAATAATATAAGAAAAAATAAGGGTTAAACTCAATAAGGACAAACAATTTTAGTCAAATACATAGGTATAAATCTAGATCAGTATATATATTTCGATAAACATATAAAAATGCAAATCGAAAAAGCATGTAAAGCCTTCGGATTGCTCAAGCGACTATTTCTGTCACAACACCTAAATAAACAGGTCAAATTAATCTGCTACCAGACGTTAATAAGACCAATATTAACCTACCCGCCTATATGGTATAATATATCCTCGGCCACAATGGAAAAACTACGAGTTTTCGAAAGAAAATGCCTGAGAGCCTGTCTTTCAAAATATAGAAAAGCAGAAAACAAGGATCATTACATCTCTAATAAAACTCTATATAACTATATTAAATTTGATAGAATAGATGCATTCATAGTCGAGCAAATAAGGAAACACATAGTAAGGTCAACTACCAATAATGAAAATTCGATGATTTATGCACCATATCTAACAGAAATGGAACAGTTCCAAGAAGAAATAGAAAATAAATTTCCCCCACTAGAATCCTTTATTTATCAAAATTCATATAAACAAAACCACAATACGGCAATACCCTTATTATATCATATAAACAGAAGAAAAAATAATAAATTGATTAATCCAAACGTCTTCAACGACCCAACACAAATTAGGTTTAATACGAACATTTCGAACAAATCGGTACTAAAGCATGTTAAAAATATAGAAAAATATTGGTGGTTACACCAAAATAGTTAATTTAAAAAAAACGTGTTAATTGGCGAATCCCAATATCATTTCTAGTCATATTTTAAATCTTAATTGATTTGAAGTAAGGATTGTTTTTAGAAATACCAGTAACTTTTTAAATCCTAAAATAACTAAATTAATTAAATTTTCGCAATATAAAATTCCATAAAAACATTAAACATTATCATGATTGTGTGTGAAATTTAAAATATCATTGATGGTTAACTTAAACAAATTGAGAGCCTCAATTATTGCCAAGGAGGCCTAAATTTTGTAAACTAGTATTAAGTATAGTAAGTTTTTTAATATATGTATTATGTTTGACTTGCTAAAAAAAAAAAAATGTAAAAACTGGAAAACAAAATAATAATTTTATAAAAAAAAAAAAAAAATCGTTTATGACATATATGAGATGAATCGTATGACAGAAGACGACGAGTCTAATGTGACATGTCTGAGATGAATTGTACTTGATATATCTTAGATGGGTGATAAATGACATGTTTGAGATATGTGTTATTCATGTCCATAAACATATCCAATGGAAACCTTTTATTTAAATTAATAATTTTCCTGATTTATTAAAATAAAAAAAAAATTATTTATATAATATTAGGCTGCTGCCTTAAATAATATTACAATCATCTTTCTGGCGCTGTTGTTGGTGTCCCGGATGGCTGAACTTTGTGAAAAAATATCATTTTAAAATCTCCATATATACGAGGGTATATCAAAAAGTCTTGCAATATCATATGAAAAAAAAGAGTGAGTGAGACAACAATATATTTTTCAAAACCATTTTTTGTCGCGATGAAACTTCTAGAAGAACATTTCGATGTAAATTTTACAGTTCGTTTGTTTTTGTCAATTTAGTAACACGTGTTTTGAATTTTTCTTAAAATGAATGAAATTGAATATCGCGCCATTATTAAATTTTTCTGTAAAGATGGACGAAATGCAATTTATATATTCAACTATATATCAAAAGTTTACGGCGAATCTGCACCATCATATGCCACAGTAACAAGGTGGGTAAAATTATTCAAAAGTGGTCGGGAGTCATTAGTAGACGACAACCCCTCGGGTCGGCCAGCAGATGCTATTAGCCATGAAAACGTAATTTTGGCCGAATCTATTGTATTGGAGGACCGGCGTATTTCTGTTCCAGGGTTAGCGTGGAAACTTTCCCTTTCAAACGGTACCACATATACTATATTACATGACCACCTTCACATGTCGAAAGTAAGTGCGCGATGGGTTCCCCGTTTGTTGAATGCAGAACAAAAAAAAATGCGTGTTCAAACTTCAAAGGCGATTTTAGATATGTACAAAGAAGATCCAGAAAATTTCTTGGATAACATAATAACAGGCGATGAAACATGGCTTCATCACTGGGATCCGGAATCCAAACAAGAATCGATGCAATGGATTAAACGTAGTGAACCACCACCAAAGAAATTCAGAACTCAACCGTCTGCTGTTAAGGTTTTGGCAACAATTTTTTGGGATTCTGAAGGAATTTTGATAATCGATTATATGCCACCGAAAACCACAATCATAGGCATATATTACGCAGAGGTTTTCCGAAAATTGAAAAAAGCGATCCGGGAAAAACGGCCAAGGAAAGTTAGGAAAAAAATCTTGCTTCTTCACGACAATGCACCAGTGCACAAGGTTAATATTGCTCAAGCTGCATTAAAAGACTGCGGCTTCGTGGAAATTCCGTATCCACCGTACAATCTAGACTTGGCACCCAGTGACTAGTTTCTGTTTCCCAATTTGAAAAAAATACTAGGGGGCCGGAAATTTTCCAGTGACTATGAAGTACAGTCTGTTGTAAATTAATATTTTATGGAGCAAAAGAAATCTTTTTTTTTAGAGGGTTTAGGCAAGTTAATTGATCGATATGACAAATGTATAAACCTTAAAGGAGATGATGTCGAAAAATAAAAATATGGCTGTCTCACTCACTCTTTTTTTTCATATGATATTGCAAGACTTTTTGATTTGCCCTCGTAAGTACGTATACTCGTAGACAAAATTAACGCATTTTTTTTTTGTAATAAAAAAAGCCCCCTGGCCAATTTTAGTGGAAGTGGTATCAAATGATCCAAAATTTATAGTTTTCACAAAAGATGCACAAATGTTGCGTTATGGAATTATAGCGGTTTTTTTTTCATTGCAAAATGTTAAAATATGTATACAATTTTTTTTTAATTCTCAAAAGCGGTTTATAAACATTAAAATTAGCTTTATTACAATTTAGTTTGATTAATTTAGTAATGAGCATTTCCATTCTTCTGGGCATACTTAGTAGAACGCTTTGTACGATTGTACCATTTCTTGCGGAATGAGTTTCCACCCTTCTTGCGCTGCAACACTCAGCTCTGCTATTGAATCTGGTGCGGAATTTCTAGCTCTAATACGGCGTTTTAGAATGTCCCATACGTGTTCGATCGAATTTAGATTCGGGCTCATTATTGGCCACTTAAATGCACCATTGATCAGATCCCCAATTTTTCACTTGACGGGCACTAAGTAACCTATTTTTCATTTGAGTAGCAGTACGCTTTCGATTTCGTAACGAATTAATTTTAAAAAATCGATCGTCATGCTCGGTTATGCATCTTTTACGTCCTCTTCCGGGCTTTCTTTTATATTCTCCGGTCTCTCGATATCGCTTAAGTATTCATGAAACCGAAGACTGGTTCATTCCTAATTTTCGCGCGATTTGTACTTGAGTATAACCTTCCTGATACAATGTGACGACTTTAACCGCCTCCAGCTCATGAAAGGGTTCCATATTACAATGGATCTTATATTAGGTGGTAACTTTAGAACATGTTTACAAGAACCAGTGGTACTGCATTTACAAACAATTGATATGGAATGGTACAAAAGCCGATCGTTGCGTTGAATTTCAAACAACATGCACTCTTGATTAAGTATTTTTGAAAAATTATATTGATTGGCTTGCGGTAGACTTTATTCCAGGTGGTTTCTAATAAAATATAAATATCTGCTATCATTTGACACTAGTAGTATTAAAATTGACCAGCGGATTTTTTTTTATTACAAAAAAAAAAATATGCATTAATTTTGTCCATAAGTGTACAAAAGAAAGGTGTTGGTTCGTAAGTGATAAACTCAAGAACTACTGCATCGATTTTGATAACTAATGGTTTTTGTAAAGTTTGGTCAAAATCGGTCCACCGGAAGTAGCAGCTTTCATAAGAAATTTCCGATCGATTAATTCAAAAACTACTGCACTGATTTTGTTAAAAAAAATTATATATGTTCTATGGGTAGTGTGGAGTGTGTCTGTAAGGATTAGTTGAAATCGGTCCACCGGAAGTGGCAACATCCATAGAAGATTTTTCTCTTAAGAACCACTGATCTAATTTTGATAAAAATTTGCGCTTGTGATTCATGGGTTATGACATGAGAGGTGTTGATGTAAAATTTGGTCGAAATCGGTTCACCGGAAGTAACAGCTTCCACCATAGAAGATTTTCTATTGAAAAACTCAAGAACTACTTCACCGATTTTGATAAAAATGTATGAATTTGTTCTATGGGTCGTAAAGAGTGTTTCTGTTAGGCTTTGTCGAAACGGGGCCACCGGAAGTTGCAGCTTCCATAGAAATCTATTTAAGAACATTTGCACTGTTTTTAATAAAAATTTATACATATGATCTATAGGTCGTGAGAAGTGTTTTTGTAAAGTTTGATCGAGATCGGAAGTGACGGTTTTCAAAAGAGATTTTCGATGAATGAATTCAAGAACTACTGCACCGATGGGTGTGTAACAAAATCTCGGTTTTCAAAATCTCAGTTTGTCAAAATCTCGGTTTTTTTATAAATCTCGGTTTTCACAATCCTGGTTTTCAAAATCCCGGTTTTATATAAAATAAAACCCGATTTTTAGGAAATCCCGATTTGAATTTTTAAAATTTGGCATGTTCGAAAATGGGACTTTTTTTACAAAATTCAAAAATCAGTTTGCGATAAAGTTCTAGAAAATGGCTAATAGGGATAAAATTTGGATAGAGGGCTAAGTGCCCGTGAGAATTATCGAAGCCAGCCTCTACAATTATTGGATTTCAAAATGTTGCATTAACAAAATATTGCTTTTTTTATGAATCTTGCAAGTAAAAATGTTTGCAATTACAAAATCTCGCATAACAAAATGGTGCAATTATTTTTCTTTTTAGTAGGTGTCATTAATAGATTCTATATAATCTACTCCTACATGCGGCACGCAGTGCGACATGTTTGCTAAACCCGGCTCATACGTCCTCCGCAGTTCAAATCTAAAGCCCCTCGGAGGGAGAAGCGGGGGAGCGCAGCGAGTTATCGAAGCCGTTAGCCTCTACAATTATTGAATTTTAAAATGTTTTATTAACAAAATATTGCTTTTTTATTAATCTTGCAACTACACAATGTTGCAATTACAAAATGTTGCAAGTACTAAATCTTGCAATTAAAAAACTTTATTAATTATTTTATGCAAGAAAAGAAAACCGAGGTTTTGGAAACCGAGATTTTGAAACCGGGATTTTGAAAGCCAAGATTTCGTAGTACACCCGTATCGATTTTGATAAAAGTTTATACGTGCATATGTTCTGTAGGTCGTGAGGAGTGTCTGTAAGGTTTGGTCGTCATCGGTTAAACAAAACGGTTATAGTTTTCAATATTAATTTAAAATAATATAAAAAAATACCATCAAAATCATAAAAACCTCTTCTTTTTTCCGCAATGCTTAACAAACAATAGTACAGTCATTGTCTGCATTTAAGAAAATGTGAATCAATAAAATATTTACGTATGCAAATATGTAAATAGAGGAAGCGACATGGCCGTTTTCGGAGTAGCACCTGCAAATAATTTAGATGAAATTAAACAATATCCAATGGGAAGATACATCAGCAGCAATGAAGCAGTATGGCGCATATCCACTTTTCTAATTCATGATAGGTATCTCTCAATAGTACATTGGACCGTTCATTTTGAAAATGAACAACGAGTATATTTTACAACAGAAAATGTAGGTGATTTCAGACAAACATTACCAATCATCACACGATCAACACTAGCAGATGAATTAAATGCGTGTTTGAAATCATCGCATTTGTGGCAAAATTTTAAAAAATTATCACCTTCAGAAAACATGCGCGTCTGATTACAAAACGATTCATCAGCCCTTTTATTTTCTAAACAATTATTGAATGTTGCAAATGGAAAAATTGATGCAGGCAATACAACATGAATAATAACATTTCCTTCAGATTTTTGTACAATCGTGCAACCCAAAGGCAGTTTAATTTCCAATGTATATCCAGATATTGCAAGCAACGGCGCAATATAAGTCAACAAAATAAAAATGTCACTGAAATTAACATATAAATCGGTTTATAGCGTTATGGATACAGAAGAAGTTGTTAATTACCCAATTACATTTTTGAATTCACTCGACTTGTCTGGAACTGCATCTCACATTTAACAATTAAAAATTGGTACGCCAATAATTTTATTACGCAATTTAAACCAACTACGCTTTTGTAATGGAACAAGATTTTTTGTAAACAAATTACTCAATAATATCATTGAGGCCATCATTGACCAATAATACCATCAGATATGTCATTTGAGATTAAACGCATCCAATTTAATGTAGGCCTGATATTTGCTATGTTGATTAATAAATCTCAAGATTAGTCGCTGAAAGTATGTGGTTTAAATCTGGAAACGCCATATTTTTCACACGAACGTTGGATGTTCGCGTGTTGGAAAACGAACATCATTATATTCAGTTTTGCAGAAGACTGCAAAACAAAATATATTGTTTATCAGGCCAGGAATTCTGTACGCTTTTCTCACGAAATTCTCATAAGGATTTCTATACTTATACAGTGTATAATATTCTCTTTTAATATGTGTGCTGTCATTTTCTATCTTTGTGTGTGTTTGTCAAATTCTCATGAAGTTTCGCCAAAATGTTAACTCGATTTTATAAATGTGCATTATCGGTTGAAAAAATACGTGTTGATGCATCATGTGAATTTTTCCATTACTCTCGAGCGATTGTAATTTTTTTGTGAATTTTTCATTTATATTTCGATAAAACTTAATTAAAATAAAATTTAATTAATCTTTTTTAATAAATTTATTATTCCCCAGTTTAATTATACATTTATCTATATTTGTATGTGTTATTTATGGAAATAATATTGTGAAGAAAAAATTTAATAAATTATAAAGTGGATTAACTGAGGAATTATGAATGATAATGAAATTATATTTAGATTTATTTATTAGGAATTAGACTTTAGGAAATTAACACAACACTTTATTAATTTAAATGTTATGGTGTAATTTAATAAATTCACAAATTATGTACCTAATACAAACAAAACACGTACACAAATATGTACACCACCACTACAACGTTCCAGTAAATTTCCAGTGGAATGGAAAAAAGCGTACAAAATCCCTAGCCAGAAAGCATTACAGATTACGTCAAAAACATAGCTCATTCACACACTCACACCTAAATAATTAAGAAATCATATATAGTCGAAACCAACGATAGGGCTACTAACGCAGGCCGGGTTCTGCTACTGTTTCTAATAAAACAATTAAAAAATGTTTATTTACCTATTTGACAAACAAAATGTAATAACCGTATACAAAAAATAATAATTGTTTATTTATTTATTAGAATAGTTGCAATGGCGTAGCAACGAGAAGTGAATTCTGAAATTAAAAGTAAATTTTTATCTCCCGATTGTTTATCTACGTCATTTTAAAAAATATTTGCTAGAATAAGAAACGTCGCAGACATGTCATATATGTTTCACTTAAGACATTGTCATTGAAGAAGGACGGTATATGACATGTCTCACACTTGTCGTCTAACGTTGACAGTTTTTGGACAAGTCATTTGAGAAACTAATGAGACTTGTCATAAATTATTCATTTAGTCAACATAAAAATCGACAGGAAAATATTTTTTTTTCTTTTTCATACACATTCGTAGAAAAACTATGAATTAGAAACGTATGTCTTGTAAATATTGATTCACATGCATGTTGACAAATTTCCAACTGGGATGTTGTGTTGGTGCATCCGAAACCGACCAATGTTTATTAGCTAATTCGTTCGTAGTGCTTCCCGTTGCCGATGCAGCATTTGGTAATGGGACACTATTTCAACTCGTAATGATGTTGCTTGATTGATGTTGTCGATGTGGTGTAGTATAATGTCAAATAAACATTGGAGTCAGTCGAAATGGTCGAAGCTTCCTCTTAACTTCCTACCATATTTTACAACTTGTCTATTATGACTTTATAATATAATAAAATAATTAAGTTTATAATAATACGAAAATTGAAAGAGAATCCAGCACACGGAATATGGCCAAATTTGTGTAGGCCTCAACGATGATAGCGAAAGATGTACTGTCACAGATCCGTGCAATATCTAGGGAAGTTCTCACGAGAAACTCCTTATTTTTAAAGATCGTTAAATCCTTATAACAAGCTTTAGAGCAGTTTCACACGATTTGCCAACTTAAGCATTTTGAGTGATACTGAGTGGAGGGATAGATAAGTGACGGTCTCTAATAAATCTGCCAAAGATCCTTTGCAAAGCGGTAAGGAAAGTTGAAGAAAAATAAATAGGTTGAATGACTTGGGGTCAATATAATCCGACTTAAAGCTTTCGGGATAAAACCAGCTGTACTCCATGGTCCCAAGATTATGGAATAGTTCCAAAAGTAATGCATATTTGAAAGAGTAGAACTGGTTTATCGCTTGATTGAGCGGAAACCCATACCATGCGGCGGAATAGAAAATAAACTTCAACGCAAAATGTTCGGGAAAGTGAACAGAAAGACGTAATTCGACAAATCATTTTTAACCAGAGACCTGTTAAATCTAGCGATTCCAGAAAGACTATCTTAATTTCTTCACATAAGCTAATTCAGAAGTCATGCTTCTGTTGGTTTGGTAGCAGTCTTGACATAAGTTTTTACTATTCGTTTCTATCTAATCGATAGTGTTGGTTCCATTATTTGAGCGATTGAGTTTGAGCCCTTCGTTGTTACTTGTATTTTTCAATTTTCTGGTGTTGAATTTCCTCCGAATAGTTTTGTAGTGTGTTGATACTACTATGAATATTTCGGAGAGAACATCACCAACAATATGCAAATTTTCGAATTAGCAATTGTCGCTAATAACAGAACTATCAACTACCAACGGAACGGGCAGTTACAGTGTCATTGCTAAAATGAAGAATAACAAGGCCTCTGGAACGGACAATATACCAGGTGAAATATTCAAAGGAGACATATCGACAACTGCAAAAAATCTAACACCAATAATAACAGAAGTATTCAGAGCAGGGCGAAGTTGCATCGAACATATCAACACAACACGCATCATCATTGAGCAATCTAATGTATTGAATTCACGACTACACCTACTCTGTATAGAATCGAACGTACATTCGACATTATACACAAGAACCCAGTAAGGAAGATAATTTGTGAATGGGGCATCTCACAAAAATTAATCGGATGCGGATAATCAAATGCAATACCAAGGCAAACAAAGTGAATCATACTATAACAGCCAAGGCGTAAGACAAAGATGCGTATTTTCGCCACTCCTGTTCCTACTAGTAGTAGATAGTGTCACGAGAGAGCTAGATAGGGCATTTCTAACGGCATCCAGTTACACATTAAGAGCATTAACGGAGAAACTATGATCTAGATTATCCAGATGCATAAGCCTTCTAAGCGAACACGCCAAAATGCAGCAGAAAATACAGAAGCAACCACATCTAGATAAGGAGGTTGACCTCATAATAAACATCAAGAAAACGATGAAGATAAACACAGCAATATCCACACGGTTATATATAAATCAAGAATAAATAGAAGAGGTGGATGAATTTGTATACCTTGGTTGTACTCTAGCGAAAACTGGTGGAACATATGAAAACATAAATACACAATTTACAACATTTTACACAAAAGCTGAGATATATCTGTCCTATCCGGCAACTAACAACTTCAAGCCAAGAATGTTCAATTCGTGTGTGAAATCAGTCAACACTGATGTAGGGAAGACTGCTGTAGGGTTTCAAAAAGGATACACATAAGATCAACAATAACCTACAGGTGTTTGTAATTAAAAGCCTGGCTCAACAAAATAACAAATGTTGAACTACTTTGACAAACGAATCAAGCAGTCATTGACATTGAAATAAGAAAGCACAGATGTGCGAGCTACCCAATGACATGAGTGGAACCCCCCAGGGAAAATGTAAAACCGGACGACCAGCTGCAACGTGGAAACGAACCGTGCTAATAACTCGGAAAGGCATTGGTGGAAGTCAAAGAAACAGCAGGAAACAGAGTTAGAGAGTCAAGCCTAGTAGACGCCCTATGTTCCTAAATTGGAGATAAACGAAAAAATGGACCATGTCAAAAAAGTTTTGTTTTTTTTTTTATTTAAAAATCATTATTCATTGAATGAAAGAATGTTATAAACTTTTTCAAATGTCTTAGATGTGTCGAGGAGGGCGCAATCATAAATCAGGTTCTTCGTTTTTATGATGACACCTGCTTAGCTCAGTTACGTGTTGGAAAATATTGCGAAATCGCAACGAATCCAACTCATCTTACTGGTGACAATATTCATGCTAGTTCTAAAAGCGGTTGTTAGTTAACTGAACAACGGTAATTTTATTTTAAATTTCGAACACTATTTAGTATAGTGAGACGCCGATTGGTGCTTTGGACTATTATCGCACAGCTCTCTCTTAGTTGTTATTATTTACATTACTAATTCAAGGAGTGATGACCAAGTCCTGCTTTCACTACTGTTTCCTCTGTGCCACAAATTTATCACACCAAGTTTTTAAATGTTAAATTGTTTGATTTTTAAGTTTTTGGCACATAACAATCTACATACGGGTCAACATTTCTCGAGATATACGGAATTTAATAAAGTTTAAAAATAAAATCAACGGCGTACTAAGAAGTTTTTAAAAATTAACTGATTATAAACCACATTTAGCAATTATGGGAGTTTTGAATATAAGTAAGGCGGCAGAGATACTTAACAATCGATGTTATTAAGACAATTTCATGGGATAGAGTTTCATCATCGTACTGTAAAATTTACTGTAATTACCGCAATTGTTGTTATTATGATATGTATTTTAAATCAACCAATCATAACAAATAACAATAATAAACGATTTAAAAATGTTTCATACAGTTATACAATTATAGGACCGAAATTACTCGTCTGATTCAATTAAGTGAAAGTCAATTATTATGTATGTACAGTTTTTGATGCGAGTTTATTATACGACTACACATAATTTCCTACACATGTAGTTTAAGACATATTTCTTTGTAATCTACAACACACAAGTAGAAATCGTTTTTTTTTTTTTTGGTGGCGGCTCCGTTTAGTCTGCGCAACTCACACTTTGAGTAATAAAAATATTGGTCATAGTATTTTTGGGGATTTTTCTATGTTGCGCTAATCAAATTAACTGGTGCTGTTGTTCACTGTTGTGACATCATTACTGGCAGTGCAAAAGTAATTCGAATTTAATCGTTCGACGATTATTCTTTTGTCAAATGTTTATCGAAACCGAAAAAAAATCTTATTTATAGATCTTGTCGTACATTTCTGTTTTTTTTTTGGGGAAAACATTTTTTATGATTACTCTCTCGGATGGAATTTCCTTTGCTCTATTAATAAGGTTAAAAATCGAAATTTCATTAAAAGATGAAAAATTCTCTATAACATTATTATAAGAAAATTATGTATCTATTTTCAGACTGGGCCGAATTATGACGGTATTACGTTCTTGTGAAAACATAAACAGCAGTAAATAAATATGAGTGAAAAACAGGCTACGGTCAGTGGAGTTGGAGAAAGTGATGCCGAGATATGCGGAAATGATCGAGTGAATTTGGACAATAACTCAATTATGAATTCATCACAAATTTCAAATGCCTCGAATGATTCCACATCATCGTTTAGCCGTGCAAATATTGCACATAGCATCAGTGTGGTAAATAAAAATTTATTTCGGTCTTGTTTTTTTACATAATTGTATAATTTATTTGTTGCAGAAATCCTGTCGTTTTCCAAAGCTAGAAGACTGTGCCCATTTTCATTATGAACGTGTACAACTAGGCAAAATTAGCGTACGATTGATTGATGAGAAATTGGAATCGGGCAACATAAGTAGTAACGCATCTCAAATTAGCGATACTTTGTCCCAGACAAAATCGTATTTAGGCACTAATAATGCTTGGTTTATTGTACGGGTGATTGCCGGACGATCAGAACCATTTCTAATACGTCGTTCAGTGGATAATCTTAAAATGTTAGATGAATTGCTACACACATGTGTGTACGATCGTAAAATTAGCGGATTAGATAATTTAAAATATCTGGATCCTGGTGATAACCAGCTGGAAAATGTTATCATTAAATATTTAAACCGATTTTCCATGATCGCTTCGGATGCTTTAACATGTGGCCCGGTTTTGACTTGGTTGCAACTAGATAATAAAGGACGTCGCCTTCCAGTTGCCGATACTGATACGATGAAAAGTATAAATACACCGGCGGTGGGGGCGGCATATGGTGTTAGAAGATATACCGCTCAGGCCTGTGATGAGATTTCGATCGAAGTTGGTGACATGATATCGGTGATTGATATGCCTAGTCCCGCCGAATCGGTTTGGTGGCGTGGAAAAAAATCACATTTACAAAAAAGTCAATATGAAGTAGGTTTTTTTCCACAAAATTGTGTTGCGACAATCGGCGATAAAGTACCAAGGCATATGCCTTTGCCACCACCACTGGTGGGTTCATTGGCCGTGTCACCCACAAAACCGGTACTTCGAAAACATGGGAAACTAATAGCGTTCTTTCGTAGTTTTATACTGTCACGACCTTCCCGTCGCCGTCTAAAGCAAAGTGGAATTTATAAGGAGCGCGTCTTTTCGTGTGACCTTAGCGAACATATTTTAAATAGTGGTCAAGAAATTCCAATGGTTTTGAAATGTTGCGCTGAATTTATCGAGGAGTATGGAATTGTAGATGGAATTTATCGACTATCGGGTATCACGTCGAATATACAAAAATTGCGGCGAGCATTTGATGAGGAACGCATTCCCGATTTATCCCATCCGGATATTAAACAGGATATACATGCTGTGAGTTCCTTGCTGAAAATGTACTTCCGTGAGCTACCGAATCCTTTGTGTACGTACCAGCTGTACGATAATTTCGTAGATGTAATTCAAAATCGTGCTGAAGGTGAAGAATTTCGATTGAAACAAATGAAAGAAACTGTTCAAAAATTACCACCGCCTCATTATCGAACGTTAAAGTATTTATCGATGCATTTAAATAAAATTTCGCGATATTCGGATAGCACTGGAATGACTGATCGTAATTTAGCTATAGTATGGGCTCCTAATTTATTGCGAAGTCCTGCTCTCGAATCGGGTGGTGTTGCGGCTTTACGTGGTGTTGGCGTGCAAGCAGTCGTTACGGAATATTTAATAACGAATTGTGAATCAATTTTTGCAGACGATGAATTCACTCGATTTCCCGATGTTCAGTTAGATTCACTGACCGATTCTGATAGTTTTGTCGACCAGCGAGACCATGACCAATCGTTGCTAGTTATGGAGAGGCCAAAAAGTTTAAATGTCGGAGGTGCCAAACTGCTTAGTATAGAAGAGGCTCAATCAAGACACAATCGATCGGATAGTATAGATATTAATAAACCAATGCAAGCGAGTGCATTACAAGGAGGTTATATAGAAGTAGGCGGTGGACCATCTAGTCTGCCAGATAAATACCATACAGTGTTACCAGTTCCGAGGAGCTGGCAGAAACGTAAAACACATTCCTGGAAATCGTTATTTAGCCGTGCACCGCGACAATCAAATAGTAATCACGATATGAAAGTCGTAAATATTGCAGCGGCCACTAATAAAGTTTCGCCCACTACGATCGAACCCTGTAAAAAATCTCAAATACAACATCACGTACCAACGGAAGGGGACGAGCGTAAACCACCAAATTTTACAACATCGTCGAGCACTGGAAAAGTGTCAAAATTATGTTCGGATATGTTCGATGGAAAATCTATTACCACCTTAGACGCTTGTGTTCGATCAAATTCCATAGATAGCCTTCGCACAGCCGGCCACAGTCGGTCAGTTTCGCACGATTCATATTTTGATTTGTTACAATCTCCATTACGTGCCATTACAATGGATAATTCGCGAGAAATGTCTGAGCTTGGTTTAAATTTCGACCGGGAAGAACCAGAAATGCATATATTTAGCGAAACTGAGAGTCTTGTAAGCAGCCCAAAATTAAAATCAAATCCATCACAAAATCCAACTGTAACTACTCACAGCCAAATATCTCAACAGAATCAGAATCGGCGGATTATGAGAGCACGGCCTGAAGAATTTTCTAGTGCTGCGAACAGTGTTAATCCTAGTCCTAAAAAGCAACCCCGCTTGAATTCACAAAATCCTGCGACTGATAGCAGCACTACGACGAGTTGGTTGAGCAATGGTAATAACGATGAAAGTTCATGCAAACGTTATAAACTCGAAGATCAGCTATCTGATATTCAGTATATAGATTGTAGCACACCTGAGCATACTATAAATAATAATCCAATTAATTCAAATACAATTTATACATCAGTTCAGGTACATAATCCACCGGCCTCCGCCGATTCATCTAGTCATGAAATTTCTTCAAATCAACCAAATAGCAATGAGACTTCTAAAAAACCATCGATAATTACCCGTAATAGTTACCCGACTAATAATAATACAACGTGTGCAAAGGAGGGGCGGTTTAGTTATCCGGGCGTGTCGGATGGTCGAACAAAATTGGAAATGAGTTATTTTGATGACCTACCACCTACGAATAGCGTTCAAAGGTAAGTTTGAAATTTATGTCCGGGCGCCTAAAAATTAATACATTTTTTGTGTTTTTTTTTACATTTCAGGCCACCCGCCACTAACAAAAATATAATTCGAGGTGGTCAACCGGCAAAGCCAATTAAAAATCGTTACAGTTTTTTTGAGCAAACCACCACTTCAAGTGGGATATTACCGAACGAGACTAAAAACAATGTGATTGTTTTGCGTAGTAATTCGGCAGAAATGTTTAATTCGAGCGCGTTGGCGGCGAGTAAAAGTTCGGCAAGCTCAATGAATCGATCAAAATTAAGCATTGCAACACCGCAAAGTCCGAATCAATCGCCACGCTATTCACTTTTAGTGGGCGACACAAGCTCAGACGCGAGCAGTAGTTTAAATACTCCGACCTATGACAATAATTCAACGCGAAATTCATTTGAACAGCAAGCAGCAGCAAATACCAAAGATAATTTAGATAAATTTAAATTAAACATGTCACTTGATTTGAATAGTTACAATAATAATTTAAATAACAATAACAGTAGTAAGCTAAATAATAAGTCAACGCCAAATACTCCGAATCACGTAACTCATAATACGACCACATCAGATAATACTAGTCAATCGATAACGCCAAGTGAGTTTGGCTATCATAATTTAAATCGTATACAATCGAATGTTGTCTCGTTAGAAGGTTCGCCCAAAAGTAGCATTTCTAACGATTATGAAAATTTGGAAAATTCTTTTAATCTAAAATCGACTACGATCCAAATAACATATAAATCGCCGACCAAAAGCACTAAAACGTTGGTTGACGATGATGATAATGTGTACGAAGATGTGTGTCGCACGTCTCCGTCAAATCTAGACAAAACAAAAAAAGTTTTAGAAACGACTTTTGATGATAAAATGGTTTACGAGCAAGTGAAATTTTATCGGTCGGCCATTAGCGAAATTAACGATATGTTGGATGATGATAACGATGATTCCATTGTACCGAACAACGATGATATACCAATGGGCTCCGATTTGGACTGTGACATACAAGACAGTTTGGAGTACGATCCAAATAATGTCTCTATGTACGAAAATGTTTTGGTCAAGCCATCGCCAAAATTGTACGAGAACGTAAAGCTGAATAATAAGGTCGCGACAAATACGAATAATGTTAAGCAGTTGGCTACGAAATTTGAACTTTCCGAAAAGAATCTTAATAACATTAATAATAATGTAGCGGCTTCGAACAAACAGCTTAAGATAACACGTAGTCTCGATGAAAACGCTTTCATACGGGAGTTTGGTAAAAATAAACGAGCATCCTTTGAGAACCATAAAAGTAGCCAACAAATAAATATTCATACAATCGAAGAGAATGAATTGTCACGAAGGAAATCACTTGAATTGATGCGTCCGAAAAGTTTAAACCAGCCGAAAAAATTACCAAACGATTTAATTAAGCCGAATAGAAATGACATTTGTAAAAAATTAAATTTAAAATTAGAATTTCACAACAAAATGGACGATGACGTAGGGAATGAGGAAGCGCCTATTAAAATAACTCCAACTACTGAAAATCGAATTTCACTGATACAAAATAATTACGATGATAAAACGACGGTAAATTTAGCGGCGGTAGCAACATCGGCAAATAAATTAATTGAAAATTGTAAATTAGATCGGGAACGGATCGAAAAAATTAAAGAAGAGCGTAGACATCAGCTAAATGAAAAATTTAACCGTGATAATCTAACATCGTCGTTTAAAATCAAACAACCGAATAATAAATTAGAACTAATGCCTGGGGCGGTGGACGATGATGAACAAAATACCAGTACAATAAATAATTCATTAGCGCAAAGAAATTTTAAATCGAAATTGTTCCAGACAAATTCAACATCATCCTCATCTGATGGCTGTGGTGATGGTGATTTGATAAGTATAAATAGCCGTGTGAGACGTATTAGCGATGAGAAAAATCAAAATAATTTATGCGATGCCCCAAATAATGTACTGAATACGCTGAAATTGAATTATGCGGCGAATAAATGTAGTAGTACGCCGAATACGATAACGACAACTACCACGAAACCCGACAATAATAAACCGACTGAGGTACCAGAATATAATAATCGCGAACGTGATTATACCACGAATGAGAATGCATTCGATTGCATACCAAATCAACCGATAAAGTGTTCGCAGATAACAAAGTGAGTAATATGTGCCTGAATGATGTGCGTTCGAAAGAATTATTAAAGTTTTGTTATTTCGTTTTTAGACGTGATAAAATATCACCACATCGTTCTATAAAAGATGTAGCAGCCATGTTTGAATCAAGGATGCAGAATAATTAAAATTTATTAGTTACTGTAAATAGCCAGGAGCTTTAAGTTATGTTTAAAATACGTTTTTTTATTTTTATTTTGTTTTTTTTCGTGTGATAAATTTTAAATAAGATTTAATTTAATTAATTTATATAAGTTTTTTTTTATTAAATAATAAATGATTGCTAAATGAAAATGATGATGATTCAGAAAAGAGAATGTTACGTACTATTAATTTATAAGAAAAATACAATGAAATGCATTAACATATTTTATAACATGCATTTTTCTTTATCCAACTTACAACAATTTATTTATAAAAATTACTCCAAAAACAAATAATGGGAACCTTGGGAAATATTTTGTGCCAATACCAATTTTTAGTAGTAATAATTTTTCATTTAATAAAAAAATTATATAAACAAAATTTACATCAAAATAAAGCAAGATAAATGGCTTAATTAAATAATTAATTTTGGCACAGTCAATATATTTTTAAATTAATTAGTAAATTTGCCAAAAATATTTGCTTAAAAATCACGAAATACTCATTATAATATTATACATAAATAAATAAAGTAAAACAAAAATATATTTGTATGCTTATTTTTAAAAGATTAATTATTATTATTATTATTTATTTTCTAAGATTTATAAAACTTAAATAAAAATTTAAAATGAAACAACAAGAGTAACATTAACATTATGTAGAAGAAAATTTTTCGTATAAATAAAATAAAATATTTATTAACACAAATAAATAAAATAAATTCTGTATTCATATTATTATTTAGAAAATAATAAAAATAACAAAAGTACCATGACATAATAAAAAAAAATTAAATAACTTTGTAAATAAATTTAATTTGAAATTTAAATTATGTTATTGTTTTCCTATTCATAACGCCTAAAACCTATTTGAAGCGATGTATTTATCTGATGTGAAAGCCTGCAGGAGTTAGGTTGTCCTGTTGTTTGGATGAATCACGAAAGCGAAATTAAAACAACATCTACAAAATTCCCATTTCCATATTTTCATTAGTTTTGGATCTTATACATTACATACAATGTTAAAAGTCATAAAAAATCAATGGAAATAGGACTTTTAGATAATGAGATTACTACAACCGTATAAAGTCCGCTTAACGTTAGCTCTCAGTTTGTTTCGAAAAAAATTAATTAGGTAAAATTTTTATAAGTTGGAGATGTTTTTCCATAACTGTAAAGGAAAATTATTTCCTCAAGGAACTTGGGACTACTTTAACGCAAGTGGTAAAAAAATTAAAATTAGGTATTATAAAACACAAATATATAAAAAGGAGTAAATAATAAAGGAAACATATGTACATTTTCAGATGCGCCAATAATTATTGCAGCACTAATATAGCGTATAATGTAACCAGGCTTACCTGTGGAGAGCGGTTCCAAACTCAAAATAATTTAGTTACGAGATTGGAATTACTATAGTTCGAATACTAGTAGCAGAGATAATTTGAGTTATCTCTGGTAGTACTATAATTGAGTTATATGCTACTCAAACAAAATGTTATTTCCCACATCAAGCCAATCTTGGATTCGAATAATATTATTAATTTTTGGCTATTATTGTATTTCTGTTAACAACAAATCAACGGTATACCTGATTTAAGACACTTCCATTTTGCATCATGGTGCTGATTGAATAGTTGCTCCATTTTCGAATCGCGTTTGATTGAATCTTTGGTTATTGGTTTACATAAACCCAATTTCGTTTTCATCGGTCGTCCCATATCATCACTAGATAAAGTGACTTCCTGCCAAGAGGAAATTAAGGTGTGTAACGATAGCACATCAAAAATATGCATAAAATTGGATCGGCCTTACCTTATCCTTCTAGCTTCTTAAATCTGGTCTTCAACTGGTGGCCATCCGACTGAGTGAAACGGTGCTGCTCTGATGCACTCCATGCCATTTTCACTGCAGAACTACTCAAGTCCTTCTGGCACAAAATTGTCGGAGACGATGGTGTCGCAAAGTCCCTGACATGAAAAAACGTCTTCCAAGTGTTCAATCGTCTTTTCAGTCGTTTCGTTGATTGTATTTTAAAAACTTCTCGGGGGTCTATTGTGAAACATTATTCGCTTTCGAAAAATTCGATACGCTTCGAATATTGCTATTATGAAACAAAGCGAATCGTCCATTTGTTCTGGACCTGTCAAATCAATTTTATATATTATTAAAATACATTACAACTTACATCTTGGTAAATATATCTATTGATATTTAAAAACAATAATCATAATTGCCTTAATTAAAAAATATAAAAATACACGGCCGAATTTATTTACACGATAAAACAAATTATTATTTTAAAACAACATTGACATAATACGAAATTCGTCGTAAAGATCAATCGGATTTTAACGTCACATTTTCGTTTCGTATTTCTTTTTTGTTTCATAATCTGCGAATTTGTCGATTTCGAATTATTCGATAGACAAAAAAACATAATAACAAAATACACCGCGAATCGAATTCCCCCCTCCCCCCTGGCCACCTGCTAAACGCGTTAATGACAATCAGGCATCAAAAACCGTTTACGAGTCCCGCAAAATTGATGCTGAACCACGAACCTTTTAGTATTGGCCAAAACTGTAACGTGCACTTGGTTGGTGTTTTCGCGTTTGTATATCATTTCTACAGAGCTTTTACCAGTTTCCCGACTTCTCCATTGATCGATGGCCAGGCTTCGTGCCAACAATTTTATAGCGGGCGACTCCTGGCAGGCCTTGGTGCATCTGGGAAGAATGTGGTTACGTAGCGAATCGGGAGTACGATGCAATCATAAAATACCCATCTTTGAATGTTCATCAGTTCTCCTTGTCGAGCGAGAAATTTGGCAACCTCTGGCTCCATTATTTACATAGGTGGTCGCGACCAGTGGGTGTCGATGAAGGCGGAGACCTTTATTAATGTTTCGCACATACTGTTTTCATACTGCAGTGCCTCAAATGTTACTGGTACCTGTTTTGCTGCCGATACAGTTTACGTTTAGCAAACTTCCAATGACAGTTTCTTCATCCGGTTTCTCGTGGCTGAACTCCAATTCTTTCTGGCCGAAAGATCGAAAAGATAGTCGATGGTTGATTGTCACTTCGTCCTCTAATAATAAATCATGAATGAAAGGAAAAGTACCTTTAGCTCCGCTCATCATTGTGTCGATTATAATTGTTGAAATATGTCAAGCGCATTATTCACACCCGGTTACAGACGATTTACTCGAAATAGGCCAAAATAAGTGTATTCGTTATTATTTTTTTGATTCGTTAATCATCACCACCTGCAAAAAGACGTCGAATAAGTAATGCTGGCGACCCTATAAGCAGCTTTCATTTTCTTTCGGAGATAATCGTCCAGTCAGATCCGGAATATAGTTGCGATACCAATTTCGTACTGTCGATTGTTGACTCAACAAACTTTCGGGTCGAGACGGAACGCTTCGAAGTCGATTGAAGATTCACCCTCCACGAAAACGTAATATTAATGCAGTTAGCTCACTGAAACCTGCTTTGTGAGTTGTGACCGACCAGCTTGCATTCAAAACTTTATATTTAGCAAAAGGAGCAATAACTCTGGAAATAAATTGCCCCAAATTTTCGACACGGAAGCTTCGTTTTTGCTGTTCTACCATGGTTTCCGGTGCATTGCCAATTCTTATTAATATTTAAGATGCCTGCTGGCAAAAATTCATCGACTGTTCGACTTTCAGGTTGCTTAATCTTGTCGCAATATTGACGATATCTCGCTATATCAGTTTTAGGCCACTTCAGCATCCGCTCCAGCTGTTTCTTGTTTAACTTTTCAATGAAGATATCACCCTCTATATTATTATTAAGCATCACACTATCTTCACTTGAACTAGTTTTAACAATAGAAAATCGAACCATTTGAATAATCTACTTTGGAATGATCCGAATTATAACCAAACGAATAAAATTCACATTTTGAGCCACTTTCATTTTCCATAATCTTTAATTTGTTCTTGAAAGTTTGAACATAACGTTCAGCTTGCCAGTTTGTAGCTAGATTTTCTCTCTCTCTCTCTCTCTCTCTCTCTCTCTCTCTCTCTCTCTCTCTCTCTCTCTAGCTTTCACATCCCATGAAGGGATTTTGCCGCCCGCACTATGGTCCTCCATCCGTCTCGGTCCATCGCTCTCCTCCTCCAGTTTCGACATCCTAATTGAGGTCCTCATCGGTCGTCGCGCCAGCGCAGTCGAGTTCTTCCTCTACAACGCACTCCACCTGGTTGTTGATGGAACACTTTGTTAGTCATTCTTTGTTGTGGAGACCTAGCAACGTGGCCGAGCCATCTAACTTGATTGGATTTGACGAATCAGATAATATCGCTACCTCCGTGAAGTTGCTTTATTTCGTGGTTCAACTTACAATCTAAGATCGTTAGAGGTCATGATCCAGCTTCCGAAAATTAGCACAGGGTCTTATAAAGACGCGCTTAAAGTGCGAGCTTGCACGACTGCGATAGGTGTTTAGATCGCAATAATTTTCATTGGGTGTAGAAAACTCGTTGTGTGGCAGCAATTTGGACTTTTAATTCTGCCTGCATATCATTCAACGATGTTATAACTGACCCGAGGTATTTAAAGTTTTCGACGCTATCAAAATTATGATTTCCAATTTCGAGAATTGCAATGGAGATGTTCCTGGGTATTGTTATAAATTTGGTATCACTACTCCACTTGGTTCACCTCCAAACCAAGTCGGGTTCTCGGGTGGAATAAACTTTTGAATAATTCCACGTTTCATGCAAAAAATTTGAATTCTTGACTTTTGAAAACGGTTGGGTTGTCTGAAATAATCGTTTTTCAACCCATTGTTGGACTGGAGTTTGTAACTGCGATTTCTGTTCAATTTCGGTTTAGCATCAGCCACTATTAGAACAAAATGCTCTTTGAACCGACCTGCATAATCAAGATGAATTCGTTCGAAATTTTCTTCTGGTCCTTGTGGTGTGTTTCTCCTTTATTGGCTGGGCTCTTTTTACACACGGCTTGCAACTTTTTACGAACGATTTAACGTCTTTATCGATGTGTCTTATAGAACTTTGTGTCGAAGACCTTTTGAATTACCACTCTACATCCTCTAAAAACTATGCCACTGTCTGAGTTTTGACAAAACTGGATCTTTGTATGTCGTGCTAGAATATTGTCGCTGGTAAGTATCAGAGAACATATCGCGTTTATCGTCTGTGTGTATGTCATCATCATCTAACGAAACTTTTTAAAGTGAAGCTCCAGAATATAGAATACAAACAGAAGGGACATAACCCAAATTTTATATGAAAAAATTTCGACCGTTTTTTTATCGTTGATTTGTATGGAAAAAGGTAGAATATTGTGGTGTAAAAATTGTGCACTGAACTTTTTTACATTCAATAAGGGTAGAGTAAAATCTTTTTATGGCCCACTTAGTAGCGTATGTATATATATATATATATATATATATATATATATATATATATATATATATATATATATATATATATATATATATATATATATATATATATATATATATATATATATATATATATATATATATATATATATATATATATATATATACTTTATAATATATGGTGAAGCTGTTGAAAAATAATCGACATTTGTTTGGAATTCTAGAGAAATGATACATAACGTATGTTATGTAGCCGACTAGATGATATCGAAGTTAGCCGACTAGATGATATCGAAGATAGATTGACGTCTGTTTTAAAATGTGTGTCAATGGGCGCCGTAGACATAATACTATATACAGAGACCGATAATGTGATTTTTCTTCGTATAAAATCGCTTATTTCATGCGTGGACAGTTAGGACGGGATGCGTATATAAAATTATATTTATTTCTCTATCTTTGATTTCTATAGCATCCACAACATAAAGCTTTTGTTTCTGGTTGTTTGTCTTTCAAAATAGAATTATTTGAAAATTTTATATAATTTGTGATCAAATTTGTGTGTTGAATACAATTTGTGATCAAATTTGTGTTTCTAATTTGTGCGTTATTAAAAGAAAATGTATCGGAAAAAAAAATTATTTGTTGTGGATGATATGAATTATGCACAATAGATTCCGCCAGTCCCGTACCGAAAACGTTTTCAGCTTTGTATGTGGAAACAAACGGAAATGGCGTATTTTTTCAGTATTTTAAATATTTTAATAATAAAATATGTATAATTATAGTTAAATGTGATTCTAGGGTTAATTAATTATATTGATAATTGTTAAACAGTGAATAGTTCAGTTTTATGAATTATATGGAATAGTTGAATAGCTTTTGCGAAATATAATTTTACTGTATAAATTCGATTAATTATTTTGTGTAATATTCATGAACCAGTTGTGGTTTAAAAAAAATATTGTAAAATTCTTGAATGCTGATAAATTAGTATAGACAAAATTCCAATTGTACAAGTAACTAACTTCATTCATATTCGTTAATAAATATGCTTAATACAGTACTGATTATTTTTTGACTATCTTTTTTTCTTTGAAATTTACTCACTTGACATTAAAACCGGTCTATATAATATTATTAACGTCTTTGATGGGCGCTTTCCATAGCGTTGGCCGCGATTTACTCAACATGTTCCCAACTGTTGGGTGCCCTGAAAGCGCCCAATGGTTTAATATCGGTCACCAAATCGGTCTAAAATCTTTTAACAGTCCAATATATAACCAGCGCTTCTCTATATCCCTTTTCCGGCCAGAAAAAAATTTATTTTTACTTAAATTTAAGCCTACCGTACACAAATGTGTACGTAAAAAATGACAGGTTGTAATGTCTTCCGGATTTTAACGGATCTTAGTTAAATCGGAATTCTTTTTGAAAAAAAGCATTATAATTTGATAACATATAAAGTATATAACGTATTTATTATGTATTTGTTTTTGATAACATATTAATTATTTTATTATTATTATAGTTATAATGCTATTTTTCGGACAAAAACGATTTAAGTGTAATGCAAAAATGTGTACGTTGGCTCAAAATACATACAAAATTGGTTTTGACATGATGCTTTTTTTGTGGACGCACAATTGTGATTGCGGGTCGGAAAAGGAATATAATTGGCTGTAGTTTTGCTCTGTGACAGAAACGGAACGAGAAATGAATGCAGCTGGTTTCTCTTCTTCTTGCATGACATGTGATTTGCTATTCCGAATGAGCTTGCATAACACGTTAAAGGTACTATAATAATGTTGGAATGAATGGACCATTGAAATTTTGAATTTTTCAGTAAAAGTGGCGAAGTAGATATGTGTCAGTGTTGATACATTTTTTATAAATTTCGAATAGTGGGTGCTTAACATCAATAATTGTTATACTTCACGGGGTTTTTTTGAACGCGACGCTTCTAACACAGATTTTACTTTTTCTGGTGCTTTGAAATTTTATTCTGTATCCAAGATAATTGATTCTTGTCTGGAAGAATTTACATTTCTCGTCATTAATGTAGAGATTACATTTCTTCATGCGCTCAAAACAAGCAATCAGCCGCTGGTGTAGCATTCATCCATTCATTGTAATTTGAACCTTGAACTAATATGTTATCTTCAAGACTTGTAGTATCTGATCGAATTTCGAATGGTTACTGTTTGAGTTTTTGAACTTTCTTCATCCATTTGAGCGTGATGATAAGCTTAGTATAAATCCAGCGTACACAAATACTTTAAATCTTTTAGATTGTTGAGGATTTCCTCAATGCGTGGAATTGGGTAGTGAGCATCTAAGACTCGTTTGTTACGCCGATTATATAATCGCCGCTATATTATCCGGTTTTGGAATGCAAACCAAGGGGAACCCCAATCGGAGATATCCATTTTTGTAATGATGTCCTCTTGTTCAAGTGCAAATATTTCTCTTTTGACGGTTTCATTGAGCACTGGAAATCTGGAAATTACCCCAATTTTTTGTTCAAAATTTTCACTTTATTATGATTTAGGATTTCGGTTATTCGATTTCGTATGTCGATTATTTTGGTAAGTCGGTTTGAAAGTAAAAAATTATTTGAAATATGAATGAAACCTAATATTACGCTTCTCAAATGCATATAAGTGAGATTCCTGTTCCAGAGTCAACATTGAATTGCTGACACTTCCCTTTTCGGAGCGTTCGCAAAGGTCCAAAAGTCCCAATGGTTGAAAGTTGATTTGACCACGGATGACATATTTCTGTAACTGGTGCTACGAACGTTGCTCTTTCGTTGATGGAAACGACTTCTTGATTCTCGAACATGTGGAATATTGTAAGCAATACTTAACATAATAAACAATGTTTCATCATCACTTGATGGAAATGGCGGCTTTACCTTTCGCCCCAGTAATACGTTTGGTCCGTCATGAGGAATATTCTAAGCAATGTTTCATCCATCATTACTTGAGGTGCCGCCCGTAGTATTAAGACGGCATTGATCCTACCCTACCTACCTAAGTCATTCGTGTAATGACGGCTTTAATCTTCGCAAAACGTTTTGTCCGTCATCTATTGTTCGATTACCAAAAGCTTAAGATTTTCCCAATCGCCGCTAATATCATTACAATCAAAAAACGTCAAAAAATAGTTATCTTAACACCGAAAATTTTTTCATTTTGCATTAATTAGCAAAAATTATCGATAATTTAATCATATAGTTATAATTTTCTTGTGTGCCGCTAAAATATGTCGGATATTGATGATGATTTCATGTGTGAAGATGAGGAGGATTATGGCTTGGTGAATATCAAAAAAATTCAATTTTGATAAAATTTTGAGGTTATGTCGTCTTTTGTTGTCATTGTTTCAGGAGTACTCGGAGGATAGCAATTCTGAGCCCGATGTAGATCTTGAGAACCAATACTATAATAGCAAAGCGTTAAAAGAGGAGGAACCTTTAGCCGCATTACAATCGTTTCAAAAGGTGCTTGATTTGGAGAATGGTGAGAAGGGCGAGTGGGGCTTCAAGGCATTGAAACAGATGATAAAAATAAACTTCAAGCTGACCAATTACTCGGAAATGATGACACGTTATAAACAACTTTTAACGTATATCAAAAGTGCTGTGACTAGAAATCATTCAGAGAAATCGATCAATTCGATTTTGGACTATATATCAACATCAAAAAATGTATATTACATTGAATTATTTTATTATTGAGTTTAATGATTTTGAGTTTTTGGTTTTAGATGGAACTGCTTCAAAATTTTTATGAAACAACACTAGAAGCACTTAAAGACGCGAAAAATGATCGCCTTTGGTTTAAGACAAACACAAAACTAGGGAAATTATATTTTGATCGTCAGGATTTTGCCAAATTACAAAAAATTTTGAAACAATTGCATCACTCTTGCCAGGTACAGTATTTCTCAGTCCAGAGCGCACATAGTAATTAAAATTATTTTACGCGATTTACAGACAGTAGATGGTGAAGATGATTTAAAAAAGGGGACCCAATTACTCGAAATCTATGCTCTAGAAATACAGATGTATACTTTCCAGAAAAATAACAAAAAATTGAAAGCCCTGTACGAACAGTCATTGCACATAAAATCGGCAATTCCACATCCTCTTATCATGGGTGTAATACGTGAGTGTGGAGGTAAAATGCATTTACGTGAGGGAGAATTTGAGAAAGCTCATACTGATTTCTTTGAGGCATTTAAAAATTATGATGAATCTGGATCTCCGCGTAGAACTACCTGCCTCAAATACCTTGTATTGGCTAATATGCTTATGAAATCTGGTATAAATCCATTCGACTCACAAGAAGCAAAACCCTATAAAAATGACCCAGAAATAACGGCTATGACCAATTTAGTAAGCGCATATCAAAATAATGATATAAACGAGTTCGAACTAATCCTTAAAAATCATAAACACAACATAATGGCTGATCCGTTTATAAAAGAGCACATCGAAGATTTGTTGCGGAATATTCGTACCCAAGTATTGATAAAATTAATTCGGCCCTATACTCGCATTGCAATTGATTTTATTTCAATGGAATTGAATATTGAATCGTCCGAAGTGGAAGGTTTACTTGTATCGTGCATTTTGGATAAGTAAGTCTGAATTATAATCGGGTAAATACCTTAATTCGAGAATATAATTTGTTTTGTATTTCTACAGTACCATTCAAGGAAGGATAGATCAAGTTCACCAAGTATTGGAATTACACCAAGAAACCCGTCAAGCATCTCGATACAATGCAATGGATAAATGGTCAAATCAAATCAATTCGCTTCAATTGGCTATAATTAATAAAATGGCCTAATTGGTTTTGCTTGTTATAATAATAAATAAAATTACAATTTATATGAATCAATAGATATTTGGTGAACAATTTTTACTGGTCCTTTTAAGTGTTTTTCTGCTGAGCAGTACCAAAAATGTGCATACAGCCAGAACTAACAAAATTAGACAACTTTAAAATTAAAAATAATGTTTATTCCAAGTTAGGTTCGTTTATCAACAAAGTTGAAATCAATTTCATATTCTTGCGCAATCTGTTTAATATCTGGCTGCAATTTGATTACTTCAGCTACATTTGGATTATCCCAAATAAATTCTTGACCGTCAGCCACCAATCCTATGCATTCATATGGATGAGATTCTCGTCTACCTAGACAAATTCTATCGATCGCCTCATAAAATTTAACCGAATCAACTTGGTCGCGATTAATTTCAGATACAAGCTGAATCCATAGTGCCCCCAATTCAAATTCCATTAGTGAGGTACATTCTTTTAAATCGGTCCCATCCCATCGTTCGCTCGCCGCTATGAAATAAGTTTCCTTCTCATAATTCTGCGTCCACTGATCTGCGTTAATGTCGGGAAATTGAAAGTCACCATCCGGCGTATAAACGTGGATGACGGCTGGTTTATCACAAACAATTTTTGCAACAAGGTCCTCGAGGAAAGCGGCTCGGTTAGTCGAATCAATACCGCATTTAATTGTATATGATTCGTTGGTAAGTTGAGCTTTGGTTTCATCAGCATAATCCATTGGCACAGCTCTAATTAGATATTGCAATCGGGGAACCACCTAGATATTTTATCTGGAATTCTGTACATTGATTTATTTATTTAAATACTTTTGTACTTATCTACTAGACTTACGTACGTTGTAAATTATTAAACTCCTTTCTGTCTTCGATCGTCAACTTAATATGCGGTTGTAATGATCGGTCACTATTATAATTAGCATACCGTATAAGCGCAGTGTGTTTCTTACTAAACTCTCCACAAATATGTAAGATTACGCATCGTTTTGTACGTACGTTTTACCACATCTTAATTGTCTGCATAAGATAAATGATGTTTCTCTATCATTGACGCTGATGAGGTATTGATCATTTAATCATCTAAAATGTACCTTGCGCAAACTACGTGCTCTGCTACCTAGTACCTAGAAATTTTTGGCTTGATGATCTCTACACAAAACTCTACACTTATAATCTTGTTAGAATATTCAACACATCGAGTCGCTGTTCATCATGTTTACCAGTTTTGACATTTATAGTTGACGTTTACGTTTAGGTGTTGTCATAAAATCCAGAAAAATGGATGTTGCTGCATTTTCTGACGATAATTTCGATGTTTACAATTGGATTAACACTACTTACAAAAATACTGCATCGAGCAACGAAAATAAGGAGCAATTCGTTCAATCATTTGTCACGAAACTTCAACTTTATGTGCAACAAGTGAACTCAGCGGTAGAGGATACTAGTCAACAATTCCTACTAAATTTACCACGAGTTGTGAAAGACACCCAAACCCTACAGAATGAGGCATTGGCATTACGTAAACGTATGTCCGATGTACAACAGGAAATCGCCCAAGTCCAAGAAGAAACTGGCTCATGTATGGAGCATTTGGAGAAATTAGATAAGCTGAAAACTACTTTGCAAGTTGCGAAACAAGGATTACAAGAATCGGATGGATGGGGTCGTCTAACTTCTGAACTGGAAGAATTTTTGGAGCAAAATGATCTTGTAAAAGCTTGTGATAAATTGCATTCCTTGCAAAAATCGTTGGCTGCCCAAACCGGATTACCAGGACAAAATGAACGTGAAATACAAGTGGAAGGATATAAAAATCGAGTGGAGGCATTAGCAAGTCCATCAGTTGTTCAGAACTTTAGCTCTGGCGATATCGAACAATCCAAAAAATATGTTAAATTATTTGAGAACATGGATCGCCTCACCCAACTGTCTCAGTATTATCGCCAGGTACAGAAAAATATTTTGGAACGGCATTGGGTCGAAATAACAGAATTATCAGAAAATTCGATTCCAAATCGTTTCCTTCGGGATTTCTACGACGTTCTATTAGAACACTACCATAAACAAAATAAATGGTGCTGCCAAGTATTTGGTACCAACGGCTACATTGAACCAATTCTAATATTATCCGAAGTTTTAAATTCAGTTCAGCCAAATCGGGAAACAGCCGTTATGACCGCATTAAAACGTACGAATGATAAAATATCGGCTTTGGTTGAAATTTCCAATGCTAATGTGTACATGGGTTCTATGATGATGAAAAATATTGAGGCGGCCAATTTTAAATTAACCCAAGCACAGTTAAAAATTTTAGCCCGATCAATTTTCGATTATTTTAACATTTTTATTGGTCAGTACGCGGCTATCGAGCAAAACAATCTAAACACCAATATGACCAATTTGAACCTCAATTATTCAACGGTAGCCGAAAGTATTCGCGCGTTGAGTTCTTCCAATGGGAAAATTATTCAATGGGCCGAAATTGCAATCAGGAAGTGTGATGAGATAACCCAAAATTGTGCAATGGCGCAACTAGTCCTCGTGCTCAATACTTTCTTCAAGAACTACCTGGAAAAATATAAAAAGGCGCAGAAGCAATTACGGGCAAGTCGTTCGACCGAACAAGATTGGAGCTTATTGCAAACTTGTATTTCACTTCTAAATTGTGTAGGCGATTTTGAAATAAGCCTAGACACGCTTGAAAAGAAGCTAACCGAAATCATCTTGAGCAGTAATGATCGTTTCAATCAGCAATTGGAATCAGATTTTAGTTATCGAATTTCAGGTAAACGAGAGCTTAATGATTTCGCAAAATTAATCGATACGGTGAATGAATATAAGAAAAATTCGTATTTACCAAATTCGAATTGTGGTATATTTAGTTCAGTGCACGAACTAATCAAACCGCTTTGTGACGAGATTCATGATATAACTTTGGCATCAATTTTTACCCCCATGGAAAATCATTTAAAACATATTGAATTGAATGAAACGTTTAATACTTCGGGAGCTGTGGATCTACCCGATTACAGCTATGCTCCGCAAGAGTACATAACTCAAGTTGGACAGTATTTACTTACGCTACCACAACATTTGGAACCATTATTGCTAGCACCATCACCACAACTAAAATTGGCTTTAGAGTTATGTGACATAAAATATTCCCGTAACATTCCGTGTGCTGATGTATTGCTTTCTTTAATCGCGGACGAATGTTGCGCCATGTTTCAAGAGCAAATTGTACAAATATGTGAAATTTCAAGTGGCGATGCGAAACAAATAGCGACCGATATAGAATACTTGGGTAGTGTATTGGAGGAGCTGGGCCTCTCGTTAAATTCACATTTGCAACAAATGGCCGCTTTATTAAGAGCGCCGGCAGAAAATTATTTGCAACTGAGCGTGGGATGTGATCCGAAATTAGTTACCGCCATACGGCAAATGCGAAATATAATTTCTTCTAGTGATTAGGGTAGATTGATAATGATGCGGTTTTGTTAAATTATTCAAATAAAGAAATATAAAAATTATGTCGTTTTTATTCATGTTTAATCACTCCTGAGATAATGCTAAGGATTTTGTTTGTTTAAATTTAATTAATATCAATATCCCTCAACCGTAATCTGGCCACTCTGTGATGATGATGTTAGTGTTAATTAGAGAAAACGTCACTGTTTTCAGTCTATTTGTGTTCCCTTAAATAATATTAATTCATGTTCCCCAGTATGAGGAACTGAAAGTCTGATGGAATTTATAGTAGAGAATTTTATGTCATTAAATCCTAAGGCAATCCTGCTGTTCTGATATTATCTTATTGGATTTTGATTGGTTTCCTGCGAGAAGTTGGCTGGAAATATAAAACTATAACGGGTTTCTGAACGTGGCTGCCAGAATTAGGAAGCGCTGTAGAAGTAATTTCAGCGTTAATGGTAATCGTTGTTGCTAGTGGTTTATTTATTTATTTGAAATTTTGGGTTATTCTGGATTGATAGCCAGATAGTATTTTTACATCAACGAGATGTAAAAGGAGTTACCTTGATGTAAAAATTTATTTATTTCTGAAACATTTAGAGAATACAACATTTTTTATTTAATTTGGCCAGAGTTACGTAAATATAATTCTGATCATCTGTTTTGGAATAAAGTATCTACGGCACTAATTTACAGTTCCACGCAGCTTGACAAATTCGGCTTGTTTCAAATTTATAATTTTATTAAAAATCGATTTCGTGATGATTTAATTAATGAAAACGTACACAGCTCGCCCAACCTGATTCTACGACACCCATGTCGGGTTTTAAACATTCTTAAATGATTGAAAACCAATCTAGTGGTAGTACTAGATAATGCCGGTTTGATTCCTAAGCAGTTGAAAGTACAGAATTAAAATGATTACCAACATCTCGTTGGGGCGGTAATTAATCTCTTAATGAGCCAAAACAGCAGAACAAATTGTAAGTGCTGGGACTGTTGATAACATGTTACATAGTTTGTTTCAGAATGGTAATAGGAGCACAGAAAACACTTCTGAACTCACATTGAAAAAGTTTTTCGACCAGATAAAGAGTTTAATCCAGGAGGCTCAGAGTTTTGTAGTTGAGCTACGTCCAAAACTTGCCTTGGACTGCCGATTTATTCTTACAATCCAACAAACGATGTAACAACAGGAGGTAGAGCTCATCGGCAATCAGAGACGAATGATGATAACCACTCCGCCAAAAACAAAACATAATAAGAGTCAAACAGTCAAATGAGACTCTTATCAACAAAAAACCTATGTTTTTTCATGTATAGGTATTATATACTTAATGAAACCACACAGTAATTATTATATACATTTATTGTTATTAATATTCTACATGATGTGCTTTATTATATAGTCCATTTTAGAATGCTGCCATGTTTATTTTATATATCTGTACAAAGGACAGAGAAGTATTGCCCGATATTTATTACAGTCGAAGGTCGGTAATCCAATACATAACAGTCTTCCCGGCGAAAGGAATTTCACCCATTATAAATCCATCCTATTAGGGGGTCGACACACTCGGCTTGACCGTCGGACTATAAGACTATCTGGTTCATCCATTCGTATATGCCCAGATTTAATTTCAACCTCTTTTTGTATACTACTCGTTGCTTGCCCTGAGGTTGACGTTGATGAAGCAACTTCCACCGGTTGCGACTCCCTTGATTGCCGATTAGTTAATTCATTTGTAAGTTCTTTACTTTCCATTCCGGTTGTAGTAGTTTCATCATCGTTGTTCTTCGTAGAATAAACGCCATCTGTTGTAACCATCGGTTCATCTGTATTTGGATACTTTTTTAATATATTCGAGTAACCTTCTGTATTTCCTTCAACCCCCGTTGCACGTATTTGGTCAATATGTCGGCGATGAAATTTTCCTTCGACTTCAATCAGATAGTGTAAGAAACCCTCTTTCTGTATTACCTTACCAAATTTCCATTTGATCGTTTTATTTTGGTACCAACGGATTTGAACTGTATCGCTTATGCTCAGCTCCCGTCTTATACACTTTGATGGGTTAATATTCGTATAATCATTTACCCTCTCTGTCGGCTTAATTAAATCGATGATCGATCGTAAATTAAATCGTAGCATTTGTTCAGCTGGGCTTTTCCCTGTTGTTGAATTAATTATTTTCCTGTATTGCAGTAAGAATCGATGTAGTTTCAAATGAAGATCTCCTGGATCATTCATTGCGGCCCGTAATGCAAATTTTAATGTTTGGACACTTCTTTCTGCCTGTCCATTGGTGGATAGGTGTGCTGGAGCCGTTCGCTTATGTGTGATACCGTTGCTTCGTAAGAAATCTTGGAATTCCTTAGAGGTAAAATTAGTACCATTGTCTGTTACCACTATTGGTGGCAAGCCAAAACGTGCAAAAATTTCGCGTAATGATCTAATGGTGTGGAAGCTTGTGATATTTTTCATGGGCACCACATCTAACCATCTTGTTCTTGCATCCACTACCACCATAAAATAATGTTCCATAAATGGCCCCGCAAAATCAATATGTATTCATTGCAAGGCATAGTTGGAAGTTCCCACGTATGTATAGGCGCCTTCGATGGTTCTTTTGCAACTCTCGCGCATTCTCTACAACTCTTCACCATTGCCTCAATATCGGAGTCTATGCCTGTCCAATAACAATAGCTCCGTCCTAGTGCTTTCATTTTGACGATACCAATATGTGCCATATGTAACTCATTAAGGATTTGTTTATGTAGTGTGATTGGAATTAAGATCCGGATATCTTTATAAATGCATCCATTTTGTAGTATTAGTTCAGCTTCTTGCCCCTTAAATGGCGTACCTTCTAAATTACTTCCAATCTGTAGACGGTTGTATAGATCACATAGAATGTTATCACTTTTCATTGCCTTCGAAATTGTTCCACTCGTTATTGGTAGAATATCTTCCGACAATTGATACACTGTAAGTTCTTCTTTGTCGCTTGGTTGATAGGTTTCCACCACCGGATGCCGAGATAGAAAATCTACATTCATGTGGTTTTTTGCCTCCCTGTGTACAATTTTGTATTTAAAACCGGATAGTAACTGCGCGTAACTTAGTAGTCGTTGTGATGTTAATGTCGGTAGGCTTTTATCTGGGCTCAATATCATTGCTAAAGGTTTATTATCCGTAATCAAAGTGAATTCGCGTCCATAACAATAATTGAAAAATTTTAGAAGCGCCCAATAAATAGCTGTCGCTTCCTTATGAAGCTGGCTATAATTAAACTCACTTCTTGATAACGTTCGAGACGCATACGCAATTGGTCGTTCCCCAGTTGGTGTTTTATGTGATAATATTGCAGAAATTCCCACAGGGGAAGCATCAGTTGCCAAAATCAACGGGAGTTTTTCTTCATACGGCATCAATACTGATTCGCTTTGTAATTCCGTCTTAATGTCAGCAAATGCTCGTTGGCACCCTTCATCCCACCTGAATTCCACTGAATTGATGCAATTCCGACACGTCCTTCGGTTGTGCAATTTCAGCGATTGCTTTAGTTTTATCCGAATTCTTCTGTATGCCGGCCTCACTTATTGTATAGCCCAAGTATGTAATTTCTTCTCTGAATAATTTACACTTTTCGTAATTTAGATGCATATTATATCGGCGTAATTTTTGTAATAGGGCCTGTACTCGTTCCATCGTCTCCGGCAATGTACGACCGGCGACAATAATGTCGTCAAAGAAACATTGTGTTCCACTGAGATCATTTGTTATTTTTTCATCCATAAAGCGTTGCCAGATATTGGGTGCTGTTTTTACTCCGAACATTAGTTTATGAACCTTGTAAAGGCCTTTATGCGTGCTTATTGTTTGCATTAGTGCACTTTCTTCATTCATAGCCATGTGTAAATAGGCTTTATGCACATCGAACACGCAATAATATTTACCATTGGCCAACTTGTGCATCATGTCTTCGATTTTAGGAATTGTGTATTTGTCATCCATTATTACCTTATTTAGTGTCACTTTGTAATCTGCACACAATCTGATCTGATTTTCCGACTTAATTATTGGCACAACTGGTGTTCCCCAGTCCGAATGTTCGACCTTTTCTAATGTTCCAGATTTTTCCAGTCTTTCAATTTCGTCTTCAATCAAATGACGTATAGCGTACGGAACTGGCCTTGGTTTAATGTAGATTGGAGAAACCCCTTCACGAAGTTTCAATTGACCTTTAAACTGTGGAATTGTACCAATTGTTTTTTTGAATAAATCGTCATTGCTTTTCCCATATGTTGACCTTTGGTAGTTTACTGTGCAATAATTTCTCGCTGATTGTCGATATGGCCGATCCCGTGTCAAATTCCATTTCAAATGGTTTGCCTTCAATTGAAACCCGTATCAGGAATTTGCTCCTCTCACCAGACTCTGTAATCAGTTGCAGTGCATTTATTTCTTGACAATTATCATTATCAATGATTTTTATTGAATTCGTATAATTTGTGCTGGAACTTTTTTTGTATTTCTTCATGCATACATTTGAAGCATGACCCGCTAATTTACACTGATTGCAGTATAATTTATCCTTGCTTCTGCAATCATTCGCTTTGTGCCCTGGTTTTCCACATCTATAGCAAGTTAATTGTCTATTGTTGCTGTCGCCCTTGCCTGAGCCACCATCGATAAAACTCTTCGACGTATTTTCATTTCGTTTTGGCCACCGTTCATTCTGATATATCTCGGCGCTCTCCTTGACTTGGTGTACCTTCTGCATTGATTGACTTTGAATTTTTGATGCTTCCATTGCTAATGCCGTTTTCACAATTCTATCCATACTGGATTGAATTTCTTCTAGCAAACGCTGGCAAGTATCCGCGTCACTAATGCCCCGTATAAACTGAGATCTTAAATAAGTTTCTGCTGTACTCTTATTGCAGGATGTACATGTAAAATTGCAGAAAACACTTAAACGTTTCAACTCTGACACGTATGTTGCCACTGATTCACCTTCGTGTTGTGTTCTAAGCAGAAATTTATGCTGCTCTGTAATTTCATTTGGTTTCGGGCACAAATGATTCTCCAACATTCCAGTTAACTCCTCATATGATTTTGTATTTGGTAAGTCCGGCGCAGTTAAACTACTAAGCAATTGATAATGCTTAGTGCCGATGCAATTAATTAATATTTGTACTTTGCGTTCCTCTGTTGTAACAGATCGCATTTGTAAATAATTTTCCAAACGCTGCTTGTAAATTGAAAATGTTTCCTCATTTTCATTAAATGTACCGAATTGTATATTTGTATCCCGATTGCCGTTTTGTAATTCTTGTAGCAACTTTAACAACGCCGCCACATCGATTTGGTTTTCATCCGCCATATTGTAATATGCGGTAATTAATTTTTATTGTTTTATTCACTTTTATATATGCGTATATATATTTAGACACACGCGTAATTTCGCCTTCTCGTCGCCAATTATTATATACTTAATGAAACCACACAGTAATTATTATATACATTTATTGTTATTAATATTCTACATGGTGTGCTTTATTATATAGTCCATTTTAGAATGCTGCCATGTTTATTTTATATATCTGTACAAAGGACAGAGAAGTATTGCCCGATATTTATTACAGTCGAAGGTTGGTAATCCAATACATAACAATAGGGATAGATACAAAATAAACCAGTGAACTAAGTTCTTTAAGCTAAACTACAGCGAGAAAGCACACACAGTGATGCTGCATAAATTATACAGAAATTGTTTAGCTGGAAAGCTCGAAACCAATGGATGATAAATTTTACTCAGGACTTCACAATAATAATAACACAAATCGACAAGATGCAACCAAATCTTTTGTGGCAACTAAAGAACAAGAGAAATCAAAGTAGGCTCTCTCCATCACGCGTCATTTATTTCTATAAAGGCAGCGAAACAACTCAAGAATCTTGCGAATAAAATTCCAGAAAGAGACTTTGCCATCAATAAGTGGGCGATGAGGAGATAACGACGTTCTATTTCGAGTTACCTACTATCCCTGGATGTTGAATCAAAGAATATTATCAAGAGATTTTCGGAAGCCAAAGAAACTGAGCTAAGTTGGATTATAAGTACCAAGTTCCACAAAAGAACCCACCAAAATGTCAATGGGTAGGGTACCAGAAAAATAATTACTCATTAACTATATTTATTCATCGAAAATGATGCTGAAATGTTTCCCAAGAGACAAAACTAAAAGAAGAAGAGGTACACCAAACGGACGTGTCATTCAGTGGGATCTCACAACACGACTAAATGATCTCTCTCTCTCTCTCTCTCTGGCACTATATCCCATCATAGGATTTGGCCGCCTCACATGAGGTTTCATAATCATATTTTCATTTCGGATAATGAGTGATTAATTCATTGGTCCTAAACGAGCCGTGAAGTTTTTTCCTTGTTACCGCCGGGAATCGAACCCGGGACCTCCGGTCGCTAGAGCAAGCTTGCTAACCACTTTGCCACTGGGGCGGATGATCTCGACGGCGCAGATGAATTATGCCTGCCAAGAAGGCCTTAAGACTGAACACGAACAACAGCACTCTAAGGAAATCTTCAGTTTTGATGAATAGCGACAATACTTGGTAAAATATTAGGAGAATACCCCAAATGTAGTTGGATGATCCATGCAGTCTAGTGGATGCCATGTGATCTTAAATCGGGAGGTAAAGTGAAAAGCACAAACGTCTAAATTTAGTTTTTACTCGTATATCTTCAAGTGCTGTAAATATTGAGATATAGTACAGTATATATTGAGGTTTAAAAATCGTTTTCAAAGTCCGTTTGAAATGTAATCATCGGTTTGTATAATCGTAGGTCATTAGTAGTCATAGTTGGAAGGCATATATGTACAACATACATTAAGAGCATTTCCTTGTCTAACATAAAATCCGGAAAACGAAAAATATCTACCAAATAACCATTGCAGATTTTTTAACTTCGGTCTGTAAGATCAAGTTATTCAAATCCTGATAAAAATGATCGACGTTTTGAAGATCCCTGATCCCACAAATGCAAAAAAAAGTTTGTCTGTTCATCTGGATATCTGGCTGGATGTATGTTTGTACCGACTACCGATGATATTTCAATCTTCTTTTATTTTTAATGCGGAGAGTTGGAAAATTTTTGAGACCTCTGCCTCAAGAGACCCGACCCTTAAGAAATCACCCAAAATACCATCCAATACCATGATAATGCTTTACATTTTCTCATATACTCATGTAATATATCGTTTGAAAGGTGTTGGATCAGACAACATTTCGATATATTTTTAGTTCATAATCCACCGTTTTGTCGCTGAACGCTAATTGTTTGTTTATTTTAGAATTGCTTGTTTTATCGTTGAAAAGGTGGCATTTCATTCAAAGGTCTTTGAAACAGCAAAATTTTTGTAATCAGAGCTTTAGGTCTTGAGAAAAGGTCTTGAACAATGCTGTACATTGTAAAGCACCAATTTGATGTTGGAATAATTTTAAAATTTCAATCGATCATTAGAACAAAACGAGACAATATTTTGCTCCATTCCAATCAATGCTGCATTTAATCATCTCCAATCTGTTTAACTTGACCATAAATTTAAACAATTTTGGACCAAAATTTTTTCGCCTAAAAATTCAGGAAAGGGTTGGCCTTACAAAATTTGAACAACAATTCGATCATTTTTTGTCGGCTGAAATTGATTGAACTTACTCTTTTTGACTTATAGCAAGTTCTTTCCAAAGTAAATTTGACCTTAGATCAAAAAAATTACTGCCAATGCAATACATTTCAATGGCATTTCGGACAAATTTATTGCATTGCCAGTAATTTTTTGATCTAAGATCAAAATTTAGTTTGGAAAGAACTTTCTATTAGAATGTCACATTGGTGAAAAAGTTATGAGCAGAGTATGAACATCGTATAGCATACAAATTTTAACTGTATAAAATGGAAGGGAAATGAGATTATAAACTCCCCGGCTTACCAGTATAGGTCTCATCCAGCAACAGTATGTCGCCTTCGGAAGCTTTCAATTGACCAATCACACATAACGGATTATGTAACCTCAAATATGAGGCGACCACATCCTTTATGAGGTGTAGCGCCAGCAAAACAAATAAACCAAACTTTTTGGTGTAGTACAAGGCGTGGGATGGTTTAACAAATCCCAGGACGTGGGGTGAATGTCAATGTCATAACTTTAGACAGTCCCAGAGCGACAGATGGTAATCCTGAATCCATAGTACAAATAGAATTATTGATTTCCGACATAATGGCTCGAAATGAAAACGACGATCAAAAACGTACGATAAATGTGATTAACCTTCACTCTGTGTACGGGGGTAAAAAACTACCCCAGACCTACAAAATTGTAATTAAAAAACTAATCACTAAAATTATTGAAAATCCATTTAGACATGCCTTCTTCAAGTAGATATATACCAGATAAAAAAACGAGTTATAATCGATTTATTTTATAGCATTTTTTATCGTTAGAATGAAACTAAATGCATTTCTGTGTACTGGGGTAAAAAATTACCCCATCTATTTCTATATAAAAATCTGTACAAAACAACTTAAAACAAACGAAAATTATACTGATACCATTCGTCGTCTATCGAATTTTTATGTTACTAGGTGCGCAACTATATTTCCGGTTTTTTTGTTTTAAATGTGGCCAAACATGAATGGTGGCAATACATACCACGAAGATAAAACGACGCATCTTTGGACCGAAACCATTAATCCAACAAATTTTGCACTTCTTCGAAACTGGCCAACTGTAGCCCTAAAAGCCACGCGCCATCGACCGGAACAAGTGATAATCCGAGCGGGCCAGATCTGGCGAATAAGGCGGGTGTGGTAACAGTTCCCATCTCAGCGTTTTGATGGTGTCCTGGACGATGGGATTGCGATGACATGGAGCATGTTATCGTGCCGCAATATTACTCATTCGTGTTTTTCGAGCAATGCATATGGTTCAGATTGATAAGTTGTTGTCGGTAGCATTGCACATTGGCATTTTCGCTCTGTTTTAGCAGCTCACAGTGTAATAAGTAGCAATATTTATGACATTAACTGTATGTAGGAACATTTGTGCGGCGAACTGTAAACAAAACGCATGTCAGTAAAATACCTTGGTTATGTTATGTTAAGAGAGTTGTAACGATTCGATTCCCTTTATCGCCTTGTAGACGCCAAGCGTACAATTTGATAACCCTTAACTTTTCTCGGATTCCAACCAACTGATTATTAATTGATAATCATGAATAGAGATGGGATAAAGAGTAGCAAAAAGGAAAAAATATAAATGATGTTTCAATATTTATGGTACGGAAAAAGAGTAGATCGGTTACACTGAATTGTGGTGTCGAACCCTCCTCGGCCCTGAGCACCTCGGTACAAGCATGTGCCACCACACCACCGAATAACCGTTAAGGTCTACGTTACAGAGTAGAGAAGTCAGTTAAATTTGAGACGTGAATAAATAAAGTCAATACCATAAAATTAATTGTGTTATTTTATATGCCAATAAATTAAAACAAGGTGTCAGAAGTATAAAGAAAAAAAATGGAATGGAATGGAGTTACGTTTACCACAGCCATTAGATTGTTCAAGATTGGCATGTGAATGGCCAAAATGGAAATAAACATTCCTGATTTACATGACCTGATTCGCAAACATTAAAAATGTTAAGGCAGAGCAAAGTAAAATTGCTACATTCTTGTATTTGATTGGTGAACGTGGATTGGAAATGTACAATACATTATTTCCGAATGATGGTAGCTGTGAAAGTATGTTTGGTACGAGTACAGTAGAAGAAAAAGAAAATAGCGATCAACAAAATAAAAATCAGGATGCAAGCGACAATGTTGTAACTCGGGATATTCGAGCATTGAATGACATCATCAAGGCATTTGATGAACATTGTTTACCTAAAAAACATACGACAATGGAGGTATTTAAGTTCAACATGATTATTCAAAAAGAAAAGCAACCAATTTCTGAATTCGAAACTGAGTTACGTGCGCAATTGAAACATTGTGATATTGAATGTGTTGCATGTAAAACATCATATGCTGATAGAAAGTTGCGTGATCGTATTGTCAGTTTTGTCCAAGACAAAAAGTTGGAATTAAAATTACTGGAAGGAATTGATTCATTGTATAAAGTTATTGACACGTGCAAGGTTTTTGAAGCCGCATCAGCAAATAAACAGTTGTTAGATCATAAAAGTGCACAATTCGAAGTTAATGCGATTGAAGAAACAAAACTTTCTGTTATAAAACGTGCATGTTACAATTGTGGTCGGAATTACAATAGAGGTCATCGTCGTGTTTGCCCAGCATTGAAGATCAGATGCAATTTATGTGGCATGCAGGGTCATTTCGCCAAACATTGCAGAAAACAAAAGAATTAGGAAAAAAAATCGGATGCAGCAAGTCAATCAAAGCAAATTAATACGATACATGTAGTTGGTTGGGGTGATGCAGGTAATGATTTAGTTGTATATTTAGATCAGGCTGACAATGCACTAGAAGTTAGTTCATTAAATTGTTATAATTTTGTTTTGAATAGATTTGAAGTGAATCGAGTTAGATGAAAAAAACGTTACGTCATTGAAATCTGGCTGATTGAATTTAAGATCGATACAGGATCGGATGTAAATTGTATCCCTGTGAATTTTCTTAAAAACATTTTTGCTCCTATTTCTCAACAGGTTAATTGCGATATTGTTGATTATAGTTCAAATAAAATTAAGATTTATGGCCAAGTAAAATTAGCATGTTTTGATGTGGATAAAAAGATAGGTTATTCTGGAACTTTCTTGGTAGTTGATAATTGTTATGAGCCAATTTTAGGCCTAGAATCAAGTGTTGCATTTGGGTTGATCGAACGGATTAATGAAGTAAAGTCTTTGATTCCAGATGAAACAAGTAGGTTTGTGAAATTAAATAAAGACATTTTTGATGGACTTAAGAAAATTCCTGGTACTTGTTCGATTGTTTTAAAGGAGAATTCATTTCCATCATTACGTTACAAAAAGCGTATTCCTTTGAGTTTATATGACAGATTGAAATCATCGCTGGAGGAAATGTCAAAAGACAATATTGTTAGTTTTGTTGAATATCCGACTGATTGGGTACATAATTGGCAGATTGTGGAAAAACCAAATGGAGATATTCGTATCTGTTTGGATCCTAAGTCGCCTAATGCATGCATTAAACGTGAACACTTTCTAATTCCCACTTTTGATGATATCATGACTCGATTCGCTGGTAAACGTGTATTTACGGTATTCGATTTACGAAATGGGTTTTGGCACATGGAGTTGGATCGTGAAAGTTCTGATCTAACTACATTCATGACTCCATTTGGTCGATGTCGTTGGAATATAGTTCCATTTGGGATTAAATAGTGCTCCGGAAATGCTTCAAAAAAAGATGATCCAGATCTTTGGAGACATACCGGACGTCGAGGTGTACTTCGATGATATTGTCATTGGAAACAGTAAATGAACATGATAAAGCTTTGTCAGTAATTTTGGAACGTGCTCGTATAAATAATATGAATTTAGTAGTCAAAAAATTCAGTATCGAACAAATAAAATTAAATTTATGGGTCATATTCTCGAAAATGGTGGGGTTGCACCTAGTGATAAATACGTTAAAGCGATTAAAAACATGCCCAAACCAACCAACAGAAGTATTACGTTTGCTTGGACTAATCAAATTCCTCGCAAGATTTATTCCAAATTTGTCAAAACGATCAGCTGCCTTGCGTGAACTTACGAAAAAGAATGTTCAATGGCAATGGAGTAGAAAATTAAGTTCAAGACCTTCTTAAGTGTATCATTCTACAGGATGATATGCCAGTGACATATGTAGGAATATCAAGAATCTTGTGAACAGAAATGGGCACAGATTGAAAAAGAGTTACTCGCGGTCGTGTTTGCATGTAAACATTTTCATAATTTTTTGTATGGCCGTGAATTTACGGTTCACTCTGATCACAAACCATTGAAAGCATTGACGAAAAGAGACATTGATAGTGTGAGTCGACGTTTACAGGGAATGTTTCTTCAATTGCTTAAATACCCAAGCATGTCAATAGTTTATAAACCGGGAAAGGAAATTTTGGTAGCCGATTGTTTGTCAAGAGCCCCATTGTTTGATGAATATGAATTTGACAATGAAATGTCAATGATGATTCATTCTTTAACGCGCCGCGCATGTGTGTCAAAGGATCTCTATGTATATCTCGTTCAGAAATTGAACGAGGATGAGCCTTATTGTCATGTTGTTAAGTACGTTACTACTGGGTGGCCGACATATCACCAACTTCATGACTTGAGTCAAAGATTCCACAAATATAAAAGTAAATTGCACTTCGAAAATAACTTGTTGTTTAGAGATCATCGGTTGGTTATTCCGACTAATTTGCAAAATAATCTTTGCAAGTGGCCCATGCTCCATACTTAGGTATAGAAAACACTTTGTCTCGTGCACGCCAACAATTTTTCTGACCTGGGATGACTAATGATATTATTGAGTTGGTGAAGGCTTGCAAGGTTTGTGAAAAAATCACGCGTAATAATCAAAAAGAACCGTTGGTGCAGGAATCAACACCACAGTATCCTTTTCAAAAAGTTTCTACCGATATATTCGAGTACGCTGGATACAACTTTATTGTGCTGATTGATGCATATTCAGGATTCGTTATTTGTCAAAGACTAAAAGAAAAGTCAGCTCGAGACGTGATTAATGTTTTTGAAAGTATTTTCTGCTGTTATGGTTATCCAACAGAAATCAAAAGTTATAATGTTCTGTTCAATTCATGTGAATTTGTAAAAATATGCTAATGATTCTAATATTGTATTAAAGTATTCAAGCCCCAGATGTGCACAGAGTAATGGATTGGCTGAAAAAGGAGTATCGATTGCGAAAAATATTTTAAAACGATGTTATGAATTAGACGAAGTTGATCAGTTTCAATATAGAATTCTTGAATATAACACAACACCAATTGCTAGTATGAAGGCATCATCATCCCAGCTGTTTTTTGGCCGATTAGTTAAAAGTCGTTTGCCAATTATTGAAAATTTGTTGTATCGCAATCATCTGTCAGAAAAAGGGATTCAGAAGGCAATAGAAGCTAAAAAAGAATCACAAAGGTATTATTATAATCAACATGCAAAATCGTTGCCAGTTTTGAATGAGGCGGTCACCCTTATATTATTTTTAAGAAGAATAATATAGAATGGCATTATACAAAGGTTGTAAATAAAGTAAACGATAGATCTTATATTATTGTCGATGAATATGAAAAACGTTTTCGTAGGAATAGACGTTTTATAGTAAAAACTAAAAATATTGATTTCAATTCAAGTGAATTGTGGTTGGAAAATGAAATGCCGGATTTGTTTAATAAATCAAATAATAGCGCTAGTGAAATGCCTTCAAATGCTAGAATTAATGAGAATATTAATGTTAATAATTTTCTTGATATAAATGATAATGTAAGTTTGGGTGAACAAAACGATCGATCAGTTGAAGATAATGTGAATCAGCTAATTCCAAATTGTGATAATAACATGATCGTAAAAGTTTGGAAGCAGTCATGAATCATTGTATGATTCTGTTGCTCATAGGAATAGTAAAAAACCATTAATGCCATCGAATAGAAATAGTTATCGAACGAGAGCTGGGCGTGAAATTAAGACGCCAAAGCGGTTTGATGATTTTGAATAAACTTAGATTATGAATTGTTATATACAGTGACTCACAGCTTATTTGGTCCAGTCGCATTTTATGAACACAATTGTAAATATTTCGCGATATCTTATTTTGATGGTTTTTCTTTTTTTCTTGTTTTTTGTTTTTTGTTACACGGAACTAATCAACAAATACTAATTTAGAAAATATAGGAACTTCGATTGCAGGGTGTAATCGCATTAGAGTGTAATCGCATTTTTGTGTTACCTCGCAAGATCTTTGTAGCATCAAAGTCGTTTGTGTATGACTAGGAATATGATGGAGGTTCGCACAACAATTTCGATAAATTGGAAGCATCGACTACCTATATCACCATTAGTACATTTAGCGACGGATGCCCAGAAACTTTCCTTGCACACTGTATGCAATTTGTTTAACTGTATCGTGAAACCAAAATTTGTTATTTTTGTTGTACTCGTAGTGGAAATATTTTTCTTGGTTTTTATTTTTGTTTGGTTTTACTACTTCTTTTGTTTCTTATGCATTATATCGATACCAACAACAATAATGCCAAATGCCATAAAAACGCAATACTAACAAAAGTAATTTGACGAAATTTGATGGTATCAGTATGTTTGTGGCAGTGGGTCATTTAAGCTGTGAGTTGGTTTTGGGTTGAAATAATGAACTTTTTAATGTAATTTTGATATGCATTAGAATTTTTATTTTATTTTTTGTGTTTTATAATAAAAATAAATATAGCTTTCATATTACATTTAGTTTTTTTCAAAAAAATAAGACATCGCGAGATATTTACAATTTTGTTCATAAAATGCGACTGGATCAAATAAGCTGTGAGTCACTGAATATATATATATATATATATATATATATATATATATATATATATATATATATATATATATATATATATATATATATATATATATATATATATATATATATATATATATATATATATATATATATATATATATGTAGATACAACTAATCGAACAGGAGGGGAAAAACTAATATGCGAGTGATGCAAATTAATACGCATCGCAGTAGGCCGGCCCAGGACCTCCTTATAGCTACTGCCAAAAAATGCAGGTAGACGTGGGCCTGGTGAGCGAGCCAACCCGACGAACACTTCAGAGAGGAAATTGGAAGGTTGACTTAGACGAAGATGCCGCGCTAATGGTGCTTCCAAAGGACGTTCCAGTTGCTAGAATCGGTAAAGGAAAGGGAGTTGTCTGGGTAGAACTAGAAGACATTGTAATTATGAGCTGCTATTTCTCTCCTAACAAACCTATGGAAGAATTCATCATAAGGCTGGACGAACTCAGCGTAGTAGTTCGGAACCAAACCAAAGATGTGATTGTAGCGGGCGATTTTAACGCAAAATCTCCAGAGTGGGGCGGGGATGTATTAGACAATAGAGGTCAACAACTGGCAGACTGGGCTGCATCCTGTAACCTTAGCAGTATCAACACGGGGCAATCACCTACCTACGAAAGAGGAAACTATGGCTCGTTCCTGGATGTAACCTTCGTCTCACAAAACACCATAAATCGAATCCAAAACTGGAAAGTTTTGGATGAAGAAAGTCTTAGTGACCACCGATATATTATGTTCGAAATAAACACAGCGACACCAGCTAGACTTCAGGGGACCAGCGTTCCGGTCAACCGAGGCTGGCAGGTTGGGGAAATGAGTCAAGCGCGCCTTCGTAGCGCGATGCAACAGCACCTTGGCGCCCCTAGCATAATAACACCGACACAATTAGTAACAACTGTCAGAAGAGTATGCGAAGAGGCGCTAGAATCTAGAAGTGGAAATAGACGAAAACCTGTCTACTGGTGGACTCCAGAAATCGCTGAACTTCGCAGACGCTGCTATCACGCCAGGCGAAGGCTTACAAGAGAGAACGGGCGTACTAGCGGTCAAGCAGACAGAACCTTTCACAATAATTTGAAGAGTGCTCGCACCTGCATGAGAAAGGCGATCGCGCAATCGAAAAAGAACTGCTGGAAACTCATCCTCTGTACAAATTTGGACAAAAAAACGCCTACATTACCCGCAGATATCACTAACACTGTCGTGGCTTCGCTCTTTCCGACGCACGACCAAGTGCAACATGAAAACATAAGACCGGTAGAGATTCCACCTTCCACAACTGAGGAACTCGAGATGGCATGGCGGAAATTGAAAACAAAGAAAAGTCCCGGGCCAGATGGAATTCCATCAGAAGCCGTTAGGATCGCTGCGGCAACCCAGGGGGACTCGCTGATAATCAGTTTGAATTTCGAGCAGGGCACTCCACAATAGATGCTATAGTGGAGGTTATGAAGCTAATATATTCAGCCGCTGATGGTACACAATATACGCGGCGTATCCCAGTAGTAATCACTCTGGATATAAGAAACGCCTTTAATAGCGCATCATGGGAGTTAATTCTACAAGAACTTAATAATTTTCAAGTTAGCCCATATCTGAGGAAGGTACTTCAAAGCTATTTGAGTGAGCGACGAATCATTGTGGAAGCTGGAGGTATTGCTACTCAGGTGGATGTCACGAGCGGGGTTCCCCAAGGATCCATATTGGGACCGATGCTTTGGAATATCTTGTATGATGGCATTCTCCGAATTCCTTTGCCCGAAGAAGCCAAATTAGTTGGCTACGCAGATGACTTGGCACTCATTGTCTCTTAACCTTATTGGCTCTTAACCTGCACCGACCAAAGTAGCCCGCCTCAATGAAACCTGTACTATAATTTGTTACACATTTATTACAATTTATTACAACAACTCCCGATTTTATTACAGTTACCGTTTTCGAGGAACGAGTGGTCGGTTTAGCTTGTAATTAAACCTACACCGCCAAAATTGTAACTTTTGATGTAGCTGTGATATCGGAATGAATTTTGGACCAGAATTTATTACAAATTAATTACATTGGTTAAATAGTTCAAGATCAACCCTATATCTTGACTAAGGGTAAATTTCACCCCAAAAGGTTATTTATGACAAAAACATCAATTTTACCAATATTAACAAAGTATTACACCAGACCGCCACCAGATATTTACTACAAGATATGACTTTTCGACCTTGTGGAGGGCATATAAACCTTATACAGGTGTGCAATACCTTATATATGTGTCAGGTTACACGGAATTGGCTCCAAACGGTAAAGGGTTCAAACGTCTAATTTATAGTTCGATTTTATCATCTTCAACAATTTATTACACCAGACCGCCACCAGATATTAAGTCAAATGTTACTCCTGGGACGTTGTGGAGGGCAAATCAACCTTATACAGGTGTGTAATAAATTATCTTTGTATCAGGTTACACGGAATTGGCTCCAAACGGTAAAGGGTTCAAACGTCTAATTTATAGTTCGATTTTATCATCTTCAACAATTTATTACACCAGACTGTCACCAGATATTGAGTCAATTGTTACTCCTGGAATCTTGTAGAGGGCAGATCAACCTTATTCAGGCATGATATAAATTATTTTTGTATCAGGTTACTCGGAAATGCTTCCAAATGGTAAAGGGTTCAAACGTCTAATTTATAGTTCGATTTTATCATCTTCAACAATTTATTACACCAGACCGCCACCAGATATTGAGTCAAATAATACTCCTGGGACGTTGTGGAGGGCAAATCAACCTTATACAGGTGTGTAATAAATTATCTTTGTATCAGGTTACACGGAATTGGCTCCAAACGGTAAAGGGTTCAAACGTCTAATTTATAGTTCGATTTTATCATCTTCAACAATTTATTACACCAGACTGTCACCAGATATTGAGTCAATTGTTACTCCTGGAATCTTGTAGAGGGCAGATCAACCTTATTCAGGCATGATATAAATTATTTTTGTATCAGGTTACTCGGAAATGCTTCCAAATGGTAAAGGGTTCAAACGTCTAATTTATAGTTCGATTGTATCATCTTCAACAATTTATTACACCAGACCGCCACCAGATATTGAGTCAAATAATACTCCTGGAACCTTGTGGTTGTGGAGGGCACATTAACCTTATACAGGTGTGTAATAAATTATCTTTGTATCAGGTTACACGGAACTGGCTCCAAACGGTAAAGGGTTCAAACGTCTAATTTATATTTCGATTTTATCATCTTCAACAATTTATTACACCAGACCGCCACCAGATATTGAGTCAAATGTTACTCTTGGAACCTTGTGGAGGGCAAATCAACCTTGGACATGTGTGTAATAAATTATCTTTGTATCAGATTACGCGGAATTGGCTCCAAACCGTAAAGGGTTCAAACGTCTAATTTATAGTTCGATTTCACCATCTTCAACAATTTATTACACCAGACCGCCACTAGATTGAGTCAAATGTTACTCCTGGAACCTTGTGGAAGGCACATCAACCTTATACAGGTGTGTAATAAATTATCTTTGTATCAGGTTACACGGAATTGGCTCCAAACGGTAAAGGGTTCAAACGTCTAATTTATAGTTCGATTTTATCATCTTCAACAATTTATTGCACCAGACCGCCACCAGATATTGACTTTCTTTGCCATACCAAATTCACCGTCTGTAAAAAATAAGATTGCTTTATATTTGCATACATTTAGGCGAGCATTTAGTAATTGGGAACCGGCCTTTTATGTATTCAAAATCTGTTCGATTAAATGTATTATTTTCAATCGGTTTTTAAATTCTCAACAATATTAGATTAGTTAGAAATGCACTCGTGTATAATAACAACTGCATGTAAGTTATTTTTACCAAATAAGACGAAAAAAACTTGTGACAATATATTGTGTAGATATTTTACACCCGTATGAAAACATTTTATTATTATATTATTAAACGAAGCAAAATCTATTTTTGTTTTTACTCGAGTCGTAAAACATCATTTTAAATTAAGACTGAGAAAACAAATTTATTTTTTAGTATAGATATTTAAATGTCCCCAAATGTATGCAACAGTTTGCTTCTTAGCATTTTTAGGTACCATAATTTCGTATTATTTGCTTACTAAACTTTACTTATATTGTTTATATGTGTAAAATTAATTAATAAATTTATTATTTTGAATTATTGCTGATCCAGATCTAAACATTCCATATTATAATAAATTAATAGCCAAATCTTTTACACTCTTAAATTTCGTAATTTGCAATCTAGCGTTAGTGAATTGAACTAAAATAATCATCATTGCGGCGCAAATATAAATAAACATCATTTGACGAAATTTTTAGATCGATAGAAATTGAAATTTTTAATATTTTTAAACTAAATTTAACATTATCTTCGTCATTTCAAGGGTAATCTTGATAATCATGTATTAATAAGTAATTGGCATTGTATTAATAAGTAACCTGGTGGCGGTCTGGTGTAATAAATTGATGAAGATGATAAAATCGAACTATAAATTAGACGTTTGAACCCTTTACCGTTTGGAGCCAATTCCGTGTAACCTGATACAAAGATAATTTATTACACACCTGTATAAGGTTGATGTGCCTTCCACAAGGTTCCAGGAGTAACATTTGACTCAATCTAGTGGCGGTCTGGTGTAATAAATTGTTGAAGATGGTGAAATCGAACTATAAATTAGACGTTTGAACCCTTTACGGTTTGGAACCAATTCCGCGTAACCTGATACAAAGATAATTTATTACACACCTGTATAAGGTTAATGTGCCCTCCACAAGGTTCCAGGAGTATCATTTGATTCAATATCTGGTGGTGGTCTGGTGTAATAAATTGTTGAAGGTGATACAATCGAACTATAAATTAGACGTTTGAACCCTTTACGGTTTGGAGCCAATTCCGCGTAACCTGATACAAAGATAATTTATTACCCACCTGTATAAGGTTGATTTGCCCTCCACAAGGTTCCAGGAGTAACATTTGACTCAATATCTGGTGGCGGTCTGGTGTAATAAATTGTTGAAGATGATAAAATCTAACTATAAATTAGACGTTTGAACCCTTTACCGTTTGGAGCCAATTCCGTGTAACCTGACACATATATAAGGTATTGCACACCTGTATAAGGTTGATTTGCCCTCCACAAGGTTGAGAAGTTATATCTGGTAGTAAATATCTGGTGGCGGTCTGGTACTTTATTAATATTGGTAAAATCGATGTTTTTGTCATAAATAACCTTTTGGGTTGAAATTTACCCTTAGTCAAGATATAGGGTTGATCTTGAACTATTTAACCAATGTAATTAATTTGTAATAAATTCTGGTTCAAGATTCATCCCGATATCACAGCTACATCAAAAGTTACAATTTTGGCGGTGTAGGTTTAATTACAAGTTAAACCGACCACTCGTTCCTCGAAAACGGTAACTGCAATAAAATCGGGAGTTGGTGTAATAAATTGTAATAAATGTGTAGCAAATTATAGTACAGGTTTCATTTAGGCGGGCTACTTTGGTCGGTGCAGGTTAAGAGCACTCACCAGATATGAACTACAACTAGTGGAACGAGTGGATGCAGCAATAGAAGTGATTTCTAGGTGGCTTCACAATCACCGAATGCAGTTGGCTCCAGAGAAAACTGAAGCAGTGGTAATGGCAGGTCGCAGAGTTCTTAACTCGATGGAATTCAACGTGGATGGAATCAAAGTAAAGCCGACAACACACATTAAATATCTGGATATATGGCTAGACTACCGTCGCTGTTTTCAAGAACACGTAAGGCAAATCGTAGCAAAGGCGACTCGGACGACAAAAGGGCTCATCGGAGTGATGACGAATGTTGGTGGACCAAGCGCTAGTAAAAGAAAATTGCTCTCATCAGTGGTTTTATCCTCAATACTTTATGGGGCACCCATCTGGATACGAGCTTTAGACACTGCTAAGGCACGTGAACAGTTGGAGCGTGCGCAACGGACCCTAGCACTGCGGGTATGCAGCGCATACAGAACAGTTGGAAAGGAAGCAGTTTTCGTGATAGCTAACATGCCGCCGATCACAGTATTGGTGAAATATAGAGTAGCGGTTCTCCAGGGAAGCCCAAGCGTTGAGGCCAAATCAGAACTAATACAAGAATGGCAGATTCGATGGGAGAGCGCTGATACTGGATCATGGACCAGGGAGCTCATCCCGAGGCTAAAGGAATGAGTGGAGCGTAAACATTGCGAGGTGAATTTTCATCTCACCCCAGGTCATGGTTGTTTCAACAGCTACCTATTTAGAATGCATATCAAGGATACACCTGATTGCTTATACTGTACCGAAGAGGATACACCAGAGCACACGATACTCTACTGTGCAAGGTGGGATCAAGTGCGAAAGCAGTGTACAGATGTTGTAGGAGCCATAACACCAGGTACAATCATTTCGAGGATGCTGGCGGACGAGAATGGTTGGTATGCTATAAGTAGGATGATTAGAGTAATACTAAGCATAAAAATGAGGGAACAAGCGACCATGTCGCTCTGAACAAAACTAGAGGACAATAGACATCCCGCGGTCGAAGAAATGTAATAAATTTGTGGTACCGGTCGCTGCGAGGAGGTGAGGTAGGGGGTTTTTAGTCGGTAAAAGTCCGGCACAACGTCCATGAGGATTTTCCCCCTACTAGGTAAAAAAAAAAAAAAAAAAAAAAAATATATATATATATATATATAAATATATGTATATATATATGTATATATATATATGTAGGAATTTTTTTAGAAGTGGTTAGTTAACTTTGTCTCAATAAATAATATAAACACCACACCACAATTAGAACAACATAATTTATTCTTAATACAAAATTAATACTTTTCGAGACGGAATCTTCAACAACATTAATTATTTATAAACCATATTATCGTACGACAACTTTTCGCATTACAGAAGAATTACAGTAATTGATGGAATTTATGGTTAACAAATAAAAACAATAACAACATTACTTTACACTAGACTATGAATTAAAATACAAATTCTGATATTTCTTAACCAAACGCAGTGCATTGTTTTCTTTCCGAAGCGATTTGGCCGTGCCGTCGATGTTGATGCCTCGCCAAATGAAAGTCACGACTTTTTGAATTTGCGATTCTTAAAAAACATCAACTTCTCATCTCCCGTGAAAATTGGATGCGGGAGGCTCTTTCTTTCATGCCGTGAAAGCAAATCAAAGCAATCAAAATTTCTCTCTTGAATTTCCCATCTGTTCTTCTTTTGAATTTTTCCCATAGCATGTAAACGTTTGGAAATATCTTGGCGACTCGTGTTTAATGCCCTTGCAAGTTGATCTTGAGTTTGCGAATCATTTTGTGTCTTTAAATGTTTTGATCTTCCGAAGCGCTTCTTGCCCTCAATGTCGAAATCGCCACTTCTGAAGCGTTTAAACCAACCTTAAAAGGTAGTTTTCAATGGGGCCGTAGGCCTTCTGATGTGTAATGGTATTTTTATAACTGCTTTTTTGTAACTGCATTTTTTCAAGTTGAAGCAGAAAAGCAAAGCTTTCCGCAAATGCTGTTTGTTTGGCACAAAACTCGACATTTTCGTTCTTAGAAAAAATATTTTTGCGTTGCGATATGTGCTGGTATTCCAACTGGCTACCGTTTGCAACTCTGTCCACGCTATGAACAAAAACAACTTCTGACATAAATGACAACTAGATGTGTTGCTAGCACCATCTATGTGTGAAGCCCTGAAATTTAGTTGCGCACCTGATACTGGCAAGCGAAAAATTTGAAGATGGCTAATGGTACTCTTCTTCAACATGTTAGATGTGACGGATTTTGCGGCGTATAATTTGCATAAATTAGTAAACCAGCATCTCTCTATGGCCCATAGGCTTCTTCAGAACGAAGAAAATTTCTCAAGAAATTGACATTGCAGCTGTTGGACAAAAAAATCAAGAACCGACTTGCCACTCCTAAATAGGATGCAATGTTGTAGAATTGAGATTAGCACCATCCGCTCAAAACCAGTAAGCCAAAAGTTGTTCTTAGAAAAACACAAAGATGCAATTTATGTCCACGGAGTGATGACGTGAAAACAGAATGCAAATGAGTTTTTCTATTTTTAATAAATTAGAAGTAAGTAAAAATAATAATTCTTATTATGGAAAATAATTTTTAAGTACAAAATACATTGGGGTATTTTTTACCCCATACCCGGTTAATGTTTCACTAAACCATATACAGAGAGAAGGTATTGTCACAATGAATCATTTGATAGAATAAATCGTATGATTTTGGTACACTTGACACATTTCACAATGACTAATAACTGCAATTTATGATGCGCACGATTGCAAATATCGCTGTCCACCAACGTGGTATTTATTTTAATACGAATTCGCATTTAATCTCAACTCAGTGATGTACGCGATGCACACATATGAGCATAATACACGATGAGCATATGTCGCGTGTTCTTGGCGAACATATCAAAACAGAGAATAACTGGGGAGATTCGCGTTCGCGATTTTTTTTTTGAATTGTAAATTCTTATTTTATTTACGATTTAAACATTTTAACAGTTACATTTTATTGTATTACTTTAGCTTTTCTTTATCTTAATTGTATACGACGGTGCCAAATTTAATAAAATTTTAGTACGTTCAGTGTTTTTGTTCCGCGGTAAGCAATACATAAAATGTTGAGATAGACTACCTAATAGGTTGTATAATAGTACGTACATACTTCAGATGGTATTCTCACGCGATCGTTAAGAAATGTACCAAAAAAAAAAATATTTTCATTATTGTTTCAATTCCGCGGTTATTATTTTGTTTTAATAGAAACGTGTTGTACTGTTGTACACGTAAAGCATAAAAAATGAAGCAAAATAAAATCACTCGACATAATAACAAACAATAAGCAGTTGTAGAATTAAAATTGATTGAAGCGGTTGCGGAACGCGTAGCACAATCTTGATTTGTGGTTTGTTGTTTTACAGTAGTGCGTGCGTGATCTGATTTTTTTTGTTTGCATACGAGTGTGCATAAGTGATAAAATTGTGTGGTTGGTGCGCGCGGAAAAATTGATTAGGTGTGTGCAAATGCATCGACCTCAAAATATAAGACACGTGGTAAAAATATAACATAAAAGAAAAGATCATACGATCTTATAAAGAAAATAAGAACAACGGTGTACTCGTATACGCATTCTCAAAAGAGCAACAGAGGCATCGAATGATTTTTATTTTTGTTTTCGACAACCTTTCAAGGTACATACATGTTTTTAAACTAGGTAGTAGTAAATAATGTCGTTGCGATGCGATCGTTGACATTTTAGTAAAATAATTGGTTATCCAAAAATAAATGTTTTTTATGTTTTATACATTGCAATCATTTTACAGTTAGATACATAAAATTTCGTGTCGTATGGTTATGCAGTTGAAACGGCAATCGAAAATTATTCGAATGACGCAATATAAAATGTTCTTTGTTTTGTGCTATATGTGATAATGATAACTGATAACAATATTCTCCCCGTATCAACAGGTGAGATTTATAGAATTTCATTTTGAGTGAGTGTATGGGTTTTACAATTCTAAGAACATCTATATTCTTCATTCGACGTGGTTCCCCCTTACAACAACAATAACTTTATCCAAATGTCATTATTACTTAGCATACATCATCATTATGCTACGATAAATGTTAGAATAGAAAATAGAAAATTTATTATTTTTTTTAATGGGTTTAGATGACGAATAGAAGAGAGCTAGAGAATAGATAATATTTTCTTTTTATTGTGGCATGGGGGGACGATGTGTGGACAAGTGCTAAATAATGTGCTTCGAGTTAATGTACATAAAATTTATTTTTAGTCAAAACGCATGTTTCATAAAAATTACAAATAGTCCAAAACAATTAGTGTAATCCAAAATAATTGTTTAGTATCGTGACCCTGTCGTAATATTTAATAATAATATTATTGTTAATTAATTGCTTTGATTGCAATTTGCACTTTATAGTTCGTCACAAATTCCGTGTTTATTTCCTGAACGAATTACCTCGCGAGTAGCGTTATTTGATGCCTCAACTAGTAAGCAAAAAACAATTAAAGAACGTTACTTGTATAATACGGCAAGTAATTGCAAACGTGTGGATTACATTTATTTATTGTATAATGTACAGAGTGGGCCGCAACTGAGTAGCACGACCGATCACTCTTCAACAAATAAATTATTTTGAATTATTTAAATATGAAATTTAGTAAGAAATTGGAAGAGATATAATTTATCAAAATTGTGATTAAAACATTTCTAAAATTAATAAAACTGTGAACGTAAAATATAAATTTAATAAGCTTTCAAATTCTAAAGAAAATGTAATATTTAAGCTCGTAAAGTCATCCCCCTTTTCATCAATTAATCCAACAGTAACCATTCGTGACAGTCAGTTGCGGGGTACCCTGTATAAAGGTGGTCACCCCGAAGCCGTTTACGTAATTTTTGCGCTGATGAGTTTGAATGAACTTTGGTAGCATTGTTTTTTGTTTTGGTTCGTATTCATAGATTTGATTAAACCACACTATCATTAAAATATGAGTATTACACAAAGATCACGGTCACTAATAGGGAATAGCGATAAATTAATAGTTAATTTTGTTGTCGATTTTTACATGGCATGATGTGTTACAACGGTTATTGATCGTACGACGTTCTTTAATGATCTGACACAATTTTTACATATGTTGACTACCTCCCTCCTTTATGACACAGTATGTTACATTGCAATAACTCCCCTCCCCTTCTCCGTGGTTACGTTATGTAAAATTCAAAAAAGAAGAAAGTCCCTATAGTCATCAGCATTAACAGTTCTTGGGAGGATATACATCCCTTCCCAGCCCTTTGTTACAAATTGTCTCATACATTTCAATCCCCTAATGGTCTTGATTGCATAGTTGTTAGTGTAATGTGGTTTTACATTAAACAACGTGTTTAGGCTGAATAAATATATTTCATTTTTTACTCTGGCTACTCACTACAATCTGATACAATATTGATAGTGCGTTACACTTAATTGACATAAGTTGACACAACAAACATAACACAATTCGTTATGTTGTTACACCTCCCCGTTTTTGTTTTAACACAGCTCATACTCATATTAAGTTTATATACTTCTCTCTTTCTCCCCGTGTTTTTTTATACGTGTGCATGCATGACTCTATTTTAAAACAGTTAAGTTTATTAAATGGCTTAATTGGTCTTCCAAAAGTAGAAGTTCTGACTTTATTTATTCCCTCATTTGAGTGAGAGATGTCCTCAGTGAAGATGACGATGTGGTTGCTCTGAGTTGATTGATTCGTTTTGTGTTGATGGCACTAAGCGTGTAACGAACGATTTTCTCTTTTGGGGAATGAATGCTCTCGTTTTGGTTAAATGGTAAATATTTCGTCTTAATATTTGGTCATGTTCTGTTTTTACATAAACTGATTTAGTAGCTTGTGCGTTTCCGACTACTGTTCCTGATATCCACTGAATGAAACATTTGTTTAGCAATCTTTTTAGTTTCTGCTAATCCATTTGATCTGGGATACTTTGGACTTGATGTCAGATGTTTAAAATTCCATTCCATTGAAAAATTTCGAAATTCATGTGATGAAAACTGTGACCCGTTGTCGGTTTCAAGTACCTATGGAGTACCGTGAACTGCAAACCACTTTTGTAACTGATTTATATAATCTGTAGTAAACTGCTATTCGTCATTCTTTCAAAATCTAGAAATCCTGAGTAGCTTTCAATTATTAATAAATATTACTTAATAAAGACATTTTTATTAATCACTTGTTTTTTGTTTCGCAGTTATTTTGAATAATTTTCAAAAAGTTTAAAAAATCACTCGATCGATTTCGACTTGTTAGGTCATCATCAGGAGTATCTACTCTATGATGATGACCTAACAAGTCGAAATCGATCGAGTGATTTTTTAAACTTTTTGAAAATTATTCAAAATAACTGCGAAACAAAAAACAAGTGATTAATAAAAATGTCTTTATTAAGTATTAGTGTGTTTCGCCAAGTGCCTACGGCCAATAGCGTAAAAAGTAATAAATATTCATCTCCGTTGAACGTCAATAAATCCGACCCAACTGTTTAGAAGGGAACAGGTTTTGGTGTTATAACTTCTTCTATGTTATTGCGTTGTGTTTATTGACACTCAGCACATTTATCGATCAGTTTTTGTACATCTACTGCTAGATTTTTCCAATAGTGCTTTGTCTAACCAATCTCGTAGTGCTTTGTATTCCAATGTGACCAATGTGAGCGATGTTGAGTTTCATCGAGATTTGTCTATTAGGGGTCACTATTTCTTCTCCTTTAGTGATTATCATTATACAATGACAATTTTTCTTTGAACGTAGAGAAATATTTGAGATTCAAGGTATCCTTTTTTCGTCTATATATAATTTTTTAGAATTTAGAGGTAAACGTCGTTTTTTGTATCCTCGATTAATTCCGCTAATGCATGTTCTGAGAAAGGTACTACTAGATGTATTTCAAGCTCTTCTTCTTCAATTTTGTCATTCCTGTTTTTGATATAGCGACTTAGAGCTATGGGGATTTCTGTGCCCTTTATGTAAATTATTTTTGGGGAGTACATCATAACATCAAACAGAATTCACTGGAGTCTCGGTGTAGCTGAACTTATTGGTTTCTTAAATATTGACTCGCTTGTGGTCACTCTCTATTGTTAATTATTTCCCATAAATATATTCATGGAATTTCTTGCAAGCAAAGCTTATAGCCATGGCTTCTTTCTCAATTTGGGGATAATTGATGATCTGTGCAATCGTCAATGATCTCGATGCATAGGCTATTGGGTGATCGTCCTGGAGAAGAACTGCTGCTAATGCTGTTTTACTTGCATCCGCTGATAATTTGTCTGCCTAATTTGTCTGCCTATTTAAATGCACTATCTGTTTTGGTCAAGTTTCTTAATGGCTCCGTTAATTCTGAGCAATTTGGGATGGACTTTGCAACGTAGATGACCATTCCTAGCAATCTTTGTACTTGCTTTGATGAAGTTGCTGTTTCTATATTGTGAAATGTTGATAATTTCTCACTGTCTTATGGGCCAACTATATATGGAATAAAAAAGTAACAGAATAACGTAAGAAACGAAGACAAAAAATTATTATTCCAATATGACTTTTCGGCTATAGATTACTTAAAATACCTATAAGTTCGTTCATATGTTTCATGTAATATTTTTTTGATGTATTTCCTAAAATCTTGAGTGAAACTACAATAGTTTTGAGTATAAACGTATTATATATCAACAAATATATGTGTTTAAAATTATAAAAATTATTTATATGCGGTTTAAATTACCGTAATTCGATAAATTAATTTTTTAGGTTAGGTTTAGAGAAATACAATTCTACAGTGTAATTGTGATTTTATATTCATATTAGTATATGTGTACATGAATATTTTATAAATAGAAAAGATAAAATACACGAACAATTCCAAATTCCCATATATAAAATAATAAACATGCATATTACATTCAACGCACTAAAATTTGTTTGAGTTTTGTTGTTGTATTTGTTAAGTTTTTTATTCTTGGACGAAAGTTTTTGCTGGGCTATTCTTTTTAAGTGACAGCAAAATAAAACGCAATTTCTGTTATAGTTTTTATTTTTCTTATTCGGAATATGGTCGAATACATATAAATCCTATCTCTCGCTCTCTTACGTTATTCTTTTAATTTTATTTATTCTATCTATAGTTCCCACTTTAGAATTATTTTATTGTATTGGCATTTCTCTTTATTCAGTTTTAATCCTGCGCTGCTTATTAAATCTATTACTCGTTTGGTAAGTTTTTCACATTCGTCTCGTGTTTCTGGCGCTGATGCCAATCCAAAAGGCATTTTTAAACAGGTTTATCTTCCCCAAGGGGTGGTAAAAGCAAGATATTTTTGTGTTCTTTCCGAAACTCTAATTTGCCAAAAGCCCTTCTTACAGTCTAAGAATGTGAAGAACTTTGATTTGTTTATCCTAGCCTATATTGCGTCCAATGTTTGAAGAGGGTAATGTCTTCTGAATATGTTTTTGTTCACGTTCGATGGGTTTAGACAAATTCTAATTTTGTCTCGTTGCTTTACTACTACCATCGGTGAAACTGCTGAAGCAGGCTCAGTTATTTTTTTAATCACCTGCGTTTTTTCCATTTTATCGAGCTCATCTTTAATTTGCGCTATTCGTCTGGGTAGATATATTTCGAAGGTAGAGTTGTCTATTAAGTCTATGTCGTATTCATAGTTTTTAAGGTTGCCTAATCCCTCGTAAATTGTCTCATCTATGTCAACCGAATAAATGTTGTGCTCGTTCGTTCTCTGTATTAAATTAAGTTACTGGCAAGTTGCTTTTCCTAGTAGTGGTGTGACATTACCTTCGATTATTTTAAAAACTACATTAACTAACTTGTTCAGTATTTCGCATGTTTGATTCGCCTAGTACCTTTATCTTGTGACCGCTATACGTTTCTAGATTTTTTGTCGTCGTCTTGTCAACCTTCAGATTTAACTGTACTATAATATTTTTGGGCAACACGTTGTATTCAGCCCCCGTATCTAATTTACAGTTGACAATGGATTCATAAATTTTTCATACCAGCTGTCTTTATCGTTAAAGCCAATCGCATTTAGCCACTCAACATATAACACTGCATCCCCAAAGAAATTCCTTTAACTTTTTCCTTACAGAAAAGTATGAAAAAAATTTTGAGAAAAAAATTTTTTTTTTTGTTCGGTTGGTGATTTCCTTATGAAAAATGTTATCAAACTTTTAACTTTTTCCTTATGAGACATACAATGAAGTAAACCGCATTTGCAAAATTGATTGTTGTTGTTGTTTTTCTGCTTGTCACAAATTAAAAAATATGGAATGCATATTTGTATTTTAACAATTAGTGTTGTATTTTGTGTCCTGTGAAAAAGTAATAAATAATATATAATATACTAATATAAAATAACAGGTAAACAAAAAATAATTTTGTAAAATGAAGTTAGCTTTGCTTTGACTTTTCCCTATTCATTGGGTATGCTCTTCATAAGGAAAAAGTTAAAGGAAAAATTATTTTGCATTGGGGATGCGCGTTAACTCTTCGCTCTCATTTTCGGACTCATTTATTTCACTTCTACTTTCACTGCTTGTATATGTAAGGATGCTGTCTCGTTTGCTAAACAAATATTGATGACGTCATCTAACGTTTTTGTATCATCATTAATTAATTTTTAGCGAATTTTATCCTTATGGATACCCAGTATTAACCTATCCTTTACAATTTCATCAACCGTTATCTTTTCGAAACTAGATTTTAACGATTGTAATTTAATTCTAGTTAAATACTCTTCGAATTTCTCACTGACTGTTTGTGTGAGGTTGTTAAATACAAATCGTTCGTACGTTAAATTAATTTTCGGTTTGAAATGATTATCGAATCTTTGATGTCTTCTCCTTTTATATTAAATGATTCAAAAGTTTTACCTGCATACTGACTGGTTGAGGTCATGAAAATCGCTGCTTGAATATTTTTTTCCTTTTTATTAAATTTAGTCGCTGTGTCCTGATCCAGTCTAACCAATTGTTGCTGACGCCTCCACCCGTGTCGCAGACGTCTCCATACTAAAGGTTTTGGTGGTCAAATTCCCCCTTCACCCATTTTAATATTTTCGAATTTATCGTTTCTTAATATCGATTCCAATAATTGATTTATTTTCGATAATTATTTTGCGTGTAATACGTGTGTGGTGGTATTTTCCACTGCTGTATTGTGTTGTAATGGGGCGTTTAGTATTTGAACGCTCTAATCCGACTCCAATTGATAATGTACGAAAGATTAACGTATAAACCCCGACGCGGATAAGGTCCCAGCAATACAAACGCTGATAGTAGAATGAAATAGATTGAAACATTTGCACACGTCGAAGCGAGAAAACAAATAAATTTACTTCGGTTTCTTCTATGCACTGCATTTTTACCCACCACCTAATCTCTTGATTATCTGTTTCAGTTCGAAAATTGTTATTTCATTTCCATCAGTCTCCAGATTTCAGCTGATAATAGGTATACGTTGATGTGAAAAATATTCAATACTTACGTATATGACGATGTTTGTTTAATAAATGTTTTTCAGATGGAAATGGAAATACATGGATAACTTATAAAGTAAGTATACGAAATTAAAAAATGTGTAGTTGTATCTGAATGACACATTTGGTACACAACAAAATATAATAAAAAATATATTTTCTACTTAAACAGTTAAGTTAACATGCCACATGTTATGCAACTCGATTTGAGAGAGAGAGCTAAATTTTTTTATATGGGAAACAAAACTGAGTTTTCGGTCGACGAACACGAATAGCATGGAATTAGGTGCATCAATTTGAAGTAAAAAATGAGCGCTCTAATTATATGCTATTTATGCGCTCATTGTGCGCTGATTTGTACTACTGGGGTGCAGTGTAAGATGGCTACTGTACATAATATTAATATGCAACTCCGATGTGGTCCGGTTAGGGTGACCAGACGTACCCCTTTCTGCGGTATTAATCCCCTTTCTTTACAATCAATTTGCAAAATACCTTAATTCAAAAATATGAAATGGGGTACTGAAAAATACCCCAATATCATCAGCGCGCTTTACATCTTTTTATAAATTTCGACTTAATAACGGAATTAATAAATCGAAATTTAAAATACAAACAATTTTATTTAAAATTAAAAAACAACGCCAATTAAACTTATTAAAGATGGTACGGACCAGGATTATATGATGCGGCTTATTAAAAATGTTCGCTTAATAGAGGCTACAAAAAAATATTTTTAAAAATGTGTAGGTCGAGAAAGCCTCGCCATATTATGGCGGTGTGGCTTACAAAGAATAAACGGAGAGGTGTAATTGTTAGTAGTTGTTTTGTGTTCGTTCTGGCATAAAATCCCATCCTAAAATTTTTTTCCATAGTAATTGGATATTGAATACTGGTATCTTCATATAACTTGAGAAATATAGTAATGTCTCGATAATTAAAATCTTCATTTCAACATATGATCATATGAATTTTATTGAAATTTATGAAGGTTTTTCATTCGCCTGTTCAACTGTAATGAAGAATTTTATTATATATATATGTATATTTGAAATGGAATGTGTTAACCCTTTATATGCAAGAATATGGTTTCGATAGTAAATTAAATAAAACATATTTTTTTTTTTAGTATTGAAAGGGTTAAGTTACTTCATATTAAATGCTGTTGTTATGGTATACGATTGCATATCATATAGATAAAGATTAAAATATTGAATTTTATTTTTATATGTACGATGTAAATTGTATACATATCGTAACAACAACAAATCTGTTGAATTAAGATGAAAAGCAAACGTTATAATATAATTAGGTTACGAGTAATAATAATAGTAAACTTGATCTTGAAAAACGCAAAAAATTACATATCGTAACAACAACAACAACAACAAATTTTAAATAAAATAGTTGAAATTAGAAGTGATTATTATTGTGTACGAATATATAATAATAAAGATTATTGAAATTGGATTTTATTTTTTTACATACGTATAAGAAATGCATAAGTAAACTTGAACTTGAAAATCGTAACAATAAACATATGTATATATAACTAAATTATTATATCATTTAAATTATATTGTTGCGCAAGATCTTTCGCTTTGTAATAAATTATTGAAAATACAGGTTATTCTATAAATATCTAGACAAACACAATTATGGTTTAGTTGTATAATCATGTCCGAAAAGTGTAATAACCAGAACGTTATTAAAATAATTTCACGTTGTCTAAATTACTCTACTTTAGTTCATCAATGTAGAGTAAGGAATATTATGTCGGATTGTATAATTGAAGAAATTGAAGCTGATTACATTGATGTAGACAATAAAATTCATGCTTTACTATGTAAATGTATTCAATTAAGAAAAGGAAAAGAGGTAGCAGAAGTTGTATTTGATATAATAGATAACTTATTATATGCTATAAAAATTATACCTTTAAAATAGTTTAATGAAATAAAGTTAATATATATGTCTGAAAACTTCGAATAATCGCTTTTTATTTAACATAAATTATTAACATTTCTACTAAATGGATAATTACAATCTCTATAATTAGATTTTATTGATATACGAAATCTACTGGTCTGATTAGTAATAAATTACAATCTGTCAATTTTTAATATTTCTTTAGATAAAACTATAAATAGATGTTGCGAATGAGAAGAGTTGCTTACAGTTATTAAAATGTTAAATCTTGAAACACCCTTTACAATGATGATTGCCGGACCATCTGGTTGTGGTAAAACATCATTTGTATTAAAACTTTTACCATTTGTTAAGGGCTTTAATAAGATATTATGGTGTAATGCAGAACGGAATGCAATACCATTAACTAATTTGAATTGTGATGTTGAAGTGATGGAAACAGTACCAGTAAATTTCGACAATATAGATAACGCTTTGATTGTACTCGATGATCTGATGACCGACGCTTATAACAAGAATGTATGTGAATTGTTTACTAAAGGTTCTCACCATAGGAGAATTTCAGTTATATTAATAACACAAAACATATTTCATCAAGGAAAATTTTGTCGTGACATATCGTTAAACTGCAAATATCTGGTGGCATTTAATAACCCTCGAGATAAATCACAAATTTATCCGCTTGCAAAACAAATCTTTCCTGATAACGTAAGGGAATTTGTAAAACTATATAAAGATGTAGCATCACAGCCTTATGGTTATTTGTTTCTGGATTTGACACAGACATGTAACGATTTATTTCGTTTTCGATCGAATATATTTAATACATATGATACCTGTTATGTACCATCAAATTTGATAAATAAATTAGAGCGCTATGAGACGATTGAGGGCGCACAAACATTTGTTACATGTGTTAAAAAACTGTAAACCTTGTACACGTAAAAACATTTTAAAAAACGGTAGTGAAGAATTAATAAAAACTTTGTGTGAAATCTGTTTGAATGTGGTGAACGGTAATGCAAAAATTTCCAAACAGAGTCTAGTCCGTTTACGAAAATATAAAACAATATTACGCCAATTAGCAAATTCAAAATCTCGTATATCATCTAAACGAAAAATCTTAATTCAAAAAGGTGGATTTCTTCCTATTCTTTTATCATCGCTATTATCGGGGATTGTAGGAAAATTAATTGAGCAGACCTCACAATGAGTTTACAACGAATGATTGTCATCCCGCCGGATACGTTTGAGCGGTGGAAGAAAATCGTTATGATGGATAAAAAATTATCGGATCTGGACCGCGAAATGAAAAAAGTTTTATTTAACAATAAACTAAATGATGTCAGCAAATGGTATTTTTACCGTCAAAATTTATTAAGATATTTAAATAAGAAGCGACATCACAGTACACAAATAAAACAAAAATATATAGATGCGAATATTCAAACAGACCGCGTAAAACATAAACATAAAAAATTACAAACATTGGAGCCGAATGTAAGCAGTATCGGAACTCAGGCTAATATAATGAAAAAGATCGAAGAACTCCCAGCTGTAGAAGAATTTTTTGCAACTCAAAGTCGATTTTCTAGTCTCGAAGACGAGAGTAACAATACATCTGACGAAAATGAGTTGGTGGAGATTGATATGGATGATGATGTAAGAAATAAAGCATTAGAGGGTCAACCTTCTTCGGTTAAAATAATTAAAGAAAGAAATTCGCTTGATCCGACCGAATATCGAGTATTTGAGTTAGACAATGGCGATATGGTAAATGTACCGGTTGAAAAACAAATGGTAACACGTTCAACACTTAAACGTGGTCTTCATCCCGACACATCTCAGACTACATTGGCTTTTACTCATCAAAAGAAAAAATCAAAACAATCTTCTACGAGTACACCATTAAAATCAAAGGTGAAAGCAGCAGCAGCAAGCGGTATAAAATGGAAGAATCTATAAATATAAGCTCAGTTGTGTAAATGTTATTCATTGCAAATAAAACTAATCAACTACGAAATGTTGACCAATCAAAAATCGTTTTTTATCACCTTAACCAGTAACACATCGCTTGACCTCTATCCTCAAAATACATTATCGAAATTTACAACGAAACTCCCTATATCTTTAGATTTTAAAAACAACACGGATGATGAATGGTCTGTAGGCATTGTTAAATTTTGTTGTACAAAAATAGATGGTAAAATACCTCCATCTTCAGTAGCCAGAATTGTTTTTATCAATGCGAGAAAACACACAAAGGCTGATCCATTTACAGCGGTATTAATCCCTCTAAACGAAAAAAAGAAAGTTGATGAACTAAATATAATTGATATATTGAGACAGCATCCGGAATTATTCAACTTGGTGAAAAAGGAAAATTTCTTTGATCGTTATACATCAGAAGGCGTAGATTTACCTGCACAATATTTTACAACTAATACGGTTCCGATCTTAGTGGACACACAGCTTTGCGTCGTATCACTTAATAAAGAGTATTCAATGAGAATTTTGTTCGATACACTCTTGTCTCAAATAAAAGAAGAGGAAAGACGTGAAGTGGTTGAAAATTTAAAGAAATCAATTAAAGAACCAGTAAAAGTTTTAGATGCTAAAAAACAAGCTGAAATTCAGAATTTTGTAGAAGTAATTTTACCTGAACCGGTGGATGAAGAATACGGTATTCCTAATTATATGTGTATTTATTGTGATGTGGTGCGACCTCAAATATTTGGTAACGTGATGGCTAGAGGCCTGGTTATGCATCCCGTTAAACATGATAAACAATATGCAAGCTATCAAAATTGTGATATTGTAAACATTCAATATTTACCACTAGAAAAATCTCGAATTACGGATATAAGTATTTTAATAGCAGACGAAAATGGTGAACAGATTAATTTTAAAAATGATTCATTCAGTACAATGGTTATACTACATTTCCGTAAAGGTATATAAAGGGGGGACACACATAAATATAAACTACTTTTGTTTACAATGCAAGGCGCGTACATAAGATATTACGCTCAACAACAGGGCGGTAGAATTTCATTTGGTGATGATGAATTTGGCAATGTACTAAAATTACCTAAAGTTTATCAGCGTGGACGAGGGTTAGGAGGAATTTTCTCAGGTTTCTGGAAATATCTACAACCACTTTTAATGCAAGGCGCAAATTTTGTAAAAGATGAGCTGATTGACACAGGTGCTGAGGTTTTGCGTAATTTAAATACACAGAAACCAATTAAAGAAATACTTCGAGATAGATCTGTGCAAGTGGTTGATAAATTGAGAAATAATACTGTTGACAGAATAAATTCAATGGCTGGTGCTGGGTGTAAACGAAAAAGAAAGCTGCAAAATTCAACGTACACCTTGAAAAAATCAATAAATAAGAAAGCAAAACGAGTTAAGCCTCAGATGAAAACAAGAGCCGTTAGCGTTAATAGATCTACGTGTATTCAATCAAAAAATAATAAAGCTAGGATTTTGGATATATTTACATAGACGTATTAAAAATTAAAAATGGCATTTACGGAGTGTATGAAATCTGAATTGGATCTTTTTAAACCTCGAAATCTGCAAACAAGTATTTTAAAAACGGAAGAAGTTGCCTACAAACCATTAACAAGTTTAGAAAATCAGTCAGTTATTGAGTTCGTCTGCCATGGACATGGTGATACATATATAGATTTATCTTCAATTAATATATGCGTAAAAATACAATTGCTTAAAAGTAATGGGACTGCTTACAAGAATGCTGATTTGGGACAACCTAGTGTAATTAATAATATGTTACACTCCTTGTTTCGACAAGTAAATGTATATTTAAATGGGAAAAATATAAATTCTGCTGATGGCAACTACAGTTATCGCGCGTATATAGAAACGTTGCTTAATTTTGGAGAGGATGCTAGTAGAACTCATTTGGAGCTATCAGGGTACTATACGGATTCGAAAAACCTTGATACCTTAAACGATCTCGATGGGTCCAGCAAAAGGGCAGCCATTTTAAAAAATAGTACCATCGTAGAATTATTTGGAAAAGTTCATGTTGACATGCTAAATCAACCATTATTGTTATTAAACAATGTCGATGTAAGACTAACATTCACACTCAATAAACCAGAATTTTATCTTTTAACTGACGATGCAAAAGATGAGACTTCTATAAAAGTTGTGGAAGCTACAATATATGCAAAACACTGTACTATAAATCCTAATATTTTGGTGGCGCATCACAAAATACTTGAAAGAGCCAATGCAAGATATCACTATAAAAGATGTGAAGTAAAATCATATACAGTTTCTTCAAAAGGCAATTCAATAAATTTGGACAACATTGTATTGGGACAGCTACCAACAAATCTAATTTTTTGTATGGTTGACAATGATGCTTACACAGGTATTAAGAAGAAAAACCCTTACAACTTTAAACACAATAAAATCACTTCATCCGCCTTATATGTCAATGGGGTACCAACACCAAGCTCATCAATAGTAACTGATTTTACAAATAGTGAAGAGTATTCTAGAGCTTACGCTTCAATATTCTCGGCTACCGGATTACTACATTCATCACATGGAAATTTAATAACTAAAGAAATGTATTCTCATGGTTATTTCATGATTGCATACGATCTGACACCTGATTTATCATCAAATGATTCTTGTGTTTCGTTACTCGACCGAGGTAATATAAGACTTGATTTAAGATTCGAAGAGGCACTTCCAAACACAACCACATGCTTAATCTACCTAGAGTATGACGCAACATTGGAAATTGATAAAGATCGTAACATTATTTTAGATCATTGAAGACAAAACAAAAAAACATGAATACATTAGAAATAACAAAAATTTTATCGGGCAATCGTTTAACCAAAAAATGTTTCCGTGGTGTATATTCACTCGATATGATACCAAAATATATTTTAAAAAAACCGGCCAGCTATATTATAAATACTGATCCATCGTACCAACCCGGAACTCATTGGGTGGCAATTCATTTTCCGGTACGAGGGCCTGCTGAGTTTTTTGATTCATTTGGCCGTGCGCCATTTAATAAAAGATTTACAAAATTTATGAATAATAACTCCTATCGATTTATATATAATAGGAGAGAGTTGCAAGATCGAGCTAGTTTATTATGTGGAAAATATTGCTGCCTTTACATTTTAGATAGATGTAGTGGCAGGTCTATGAATGATTTTGTGAATCGTTTCAAAAAAAAAACGACACAACATAATGATCGCATCGCTACAATTTTATTTAAAAAATCATTTACGAAGAAGAAGAATGGAAAAAGACTCCGTCAAATATTATAAATTTTGCTCTTTGAACATGTTGAGCCGTAAAAATAAAAATAGTACGAATTCAACCTTTGTAAGATGGATAACAAAACATTAGATTTATTATTATCATACACATATTTTCTGGATAATGATCAAAAAAGTTTAATTAGTGTTGGTTATGATATTAATCATTTATTACCTACGATACTGCTAAAGAAAACCACTTGTTTCAAGGAAATAGAACATTCGATATTTATGAATATATTCAAATTTCGTGAGGAAATAAATAAGTACTTTAATGATGCTGCATCATATTTAACCATTAAAAGTAATGATTTTGTATTATCATCAAAGAAAGTAAAAGAAATAACTATAGGAGATTGTCTCGGAAAAATTACAATAAAGCAGAAAGAATGGAATAGATTATATAATTTATTTCCATTTATAGTAGCAGTAATAAACTATCAATATCGTAGTGCATATCTCGTGAAAGATTATTATGATTCCTACTTAAAACAATGTTTGGAACAGCACGTTGTAAAACTTGATGAGCAACCGATTATACCATATGAAATAGACACACATACTATTAATTACTCAAGATTATTTCATGAAATACCTATATTATGTGCAAATAAATTATTCAACGATTACTTCAATAATAGTATTCAGACATCTATAAATAGCATCATTAATTAAATTTAAAATTCAGTATTTCTTTAAACCTTAGTAAAGATGTATCCAGATTTCTCAGATATTGAAGGCGAGTTTAATATGATCTCGCCTAACTATATGTTACATAAACAACGCATGACATCATATAAGAAAAACTGGCCTCAATCATTAAAATATCTTGTTGAGCCGTTATGTGATGCAGGTTTCTATTACACGCAGAAAGGTGATGAGGTGAAATGTTTTTGCTGTGGTGGAATCTTGAAAAACTGGGAGGATGCTGAACAACCATGGGATCAACATGCCATATGGTTTCCAAAATGCGATTATGTCAATATGGTGAAGGGGACAGCTTTTCGCAATTTTGTTCGCGAAAAAATAGTTGTTAGTGTATAATTATAAGTAAAATGTAGAATAAGCATTAAAAATAATATTAAAAATTACGATACACAAAATTCAAGAAAAGAGTTCAAGAAAAAAATAGTTGTTAGCGTATTATATTAAGTAAAAATAAAATGTAAAATAAGCAATAAAAATATTCTTAAAAATTACAACACGTAAAATCATGTTTTATTGAGGTCGTAGTCGTCGTCGCAGGCTTGTAGATAAAAAAGTCATGTTTTATCATGTTCATATCGTGAAAATTCCAGTCATAAAACAAATAACACATCAGTTAAGTTATTGTATCTGGTACATGAGAGCAGCAGTAAAATAGATGATCAAATTCCACCGTCCGAAGTGAGCCGTCCGAAGTCCGAAGTCCGACGTCCGAAGTCCGACGTCCGAATTCCGACGTCCCCGAGCGCAAAATGCGACGTCCGAAGTGCGAAATGTGATGTGCGATATCATCCGAAGTTCGAATTCCATAGATTGTTTTCCTATTAACTTTCACACGCATATAACAAGATTAAAGTTACAGGTTTTTTGTATACATTTTTGATTTTTTTTTTTTTTTTTATAATTTTGCTGATTATTTATTTTACGTAAAAAATTAATGTAATTGCAATTTATATTATTTTTGCTATGTATGCACTAATTTCTGTTATATAAAAAATGCAATTTTTGAAATCTTGTTACAATGTATGCAAAAATAATGTATAAAAAGACAATTTACGAATAAAATGAGTTAGAATTAAAAGTAATTTACAAACATATAGTTCTCACTCTGATTTATTTAAACCTCACCAGTGGTAATTTAAATAATCAGTATTAAAGAAAATCTTGAATCCCAGTTTACTTGGACGCAGTTTATTTAAAATATTTAAACCATGGAGTCGACGGCATCACCATCATCGTCATCTCAAATTTTAATCAAATTAAACAATGTGGTGGCATTCATCGAAAAACCAACGTTGAAGTTTACCGATTTAATCATAGGTGTTACATATAAAATCGAAGATGTAAAGATTGTTTCAACGCAATATGGGAAAAGACTTCTAGTGGAGACCGAGGAGAATACCATCTTTTTGCCAGAGCGGTACAATGTTCTGGACGAAAATGAAGTCGCACATTTAAAACAAATGTGTGAGCATTCATTACATATAATAAAAATCGATAAATACAATTTAAATTTTGTTTATTAAATAAAATATATATTATATAGAAATACAAGTTTCTTTGTTTAATTTATTTTTTTATTTGCCTTTTCCAAAATCGCTTTCTTAAATTCTTCATAACTGCCGTAACAAACGGGGAAAGACATTTCTTGTTCTTCTGCTTTTGAGAGTTTGTGTTGTAACCATCGGCATGCAGGTGACCATCTAAAATGTTCAGCAAATACATCGTCCCCCTTTACCCATTGGTGAATTTGCACATGACAGTAGTTACACATAACATAATCTTTTCGTTTTAAATAAAATAGACCAGAGTAAGCCATTTTTTTCGTATCCATAAATTTGTGAGGCCAATCTCGAAACGTGAATAATCTATTTTCCTCAATATCCATTTTAGAACTGTGAGAGCTAAAAAAATAAAATATGTATATATAGGGCATGCAAATAGATTTACTATTTAATACAATCTCATTCCACGCATACATTGAAATACATAATAATGAGCCGCAGAGAAATTATAGATGAATTGCATAAGCATGCATATAAAAAATTTATCCGCCGTCGTGTTAAAATCTTAGGAATTGACGATTTGTGGCAAGCAGATCTCGTAGAGATGATTCCATATGCAAAATATAATGCAAATTTCAAATATATTTTAACTGTGATTGATAGTTTCTCTAAATTTGCGTGGGCTATAGCTGTAAAGAACAAAACTTCTCGAACTGTTATCGAGGCTATAAATAAAATTTTTATCCAACATAAAAGAATACCAAAAAATCTTCAAACTGATATGGGAACGGAATTTCATAATAAGCATTTTAAACTTCTGATGAATCAGTTGCATATTAATCATTATTCTACATTCAGTCATGTGAAAGCAAGTATAGTAGAACGATTCAATCGGACACTCAAAGAAGCGATGTGGAAGATGTTTAGCTTTCAAGGTTCATATAAATGGATAAATATATTAGAAAAATTAGTGAAGGATTACAATTCAACAAAACATCGTACAATAAAACTGGCACCTATAGAAGTTACTGAAAGAAATGAAAAACATGTCTTAAAACACATTTACACACATCCAGAGCTAATGAAGAAAAACAAATTTCATGTTGGCGATTTTGTACGAGTTAGTAAATTTAAAAAGGTTTTCGAGAAAGGTTATACTCCTAATTGGACGACAGAAATATTTAAAATTATTAGCGTAAACAACAAATTTCCAGTCACATACTTACTTCAAGATTACCGGGGGCTACCAATTGCAGGACGGTTTTATGAAAAAGAGTTACAAAAAACGCTTCACTCTAATACTTACCTTGTAGAGAAAATCTTGAAGAAAAATGCAAGTAAGGTATACGTAAAATGGCTTGGATTTGATTCATCTCATAACTCTTGGATTAATAAAACAGATATAATTTAAATTTTTATTTTTATTTTATTTATATTGGATGTGCACAGTGGTGTTAAAACACTAAAATCTATTATAAAATGTTTTACTAAATAATACATGTATATATTGTTACGTTATAATTTTATACAATTAAAATATATTTTAAAATCTTTAAACAAAATAGTAATTATTTATGAGATTGTGACCCCAGGGTAATGTTTCATGAGATGAATTTGGAATAATAAATCGTTTATCATCAGAATTATCTAAACAAAGTTTATTTACCAATTGTGTGTATAAATCATGTTTATTACTACGAAATGTTAGCTGATTTCGAATAATAGAAAAATTTTGAAAAAGACAATTTTTAAAATCATTTGCACTAATTTCATCTCTTACGACACATTTTTTGATACCTTTTATCTTTCTAATTTCATCATCATGTTCAGTTACTATACAATATGATTTAGCCTTAATTCCAATAAACTCTGTGACAAGAACACCCGACATTTCGTCTTTAAATTTACCAAGTATTTTTTTATTAACCAAAGGTAAATTGAATTTGTTATCTGCGGGATAATCCGAAGTATCATATTTATCCAATTCTGATTTGATATCATAATAAAAATCTTCGGTCGTAATCTCATACACAAATGAATCAGTATCGGTATAAAGTAGTGATATATTATCACCGTATATAGGTAGCATATGCTTATAATGAAAATCCAACATGAGTGTTTTTGATAATTCCAGTACGCTAAATCCTATATATATAGGCTTGTTATAGTTAACTTTAAGTCTGTCCATCTGAATAGCTACCAAATTATCTGAAAATATTGCGCACGAATTAAAATTTGGTTTGCTAATTAGATTATTTGCTCCAAATTTTTTCCCAATATTTTCCCAATGTGTAACTAGGCGAATGTCTGTCCTCTTGTCCACATCTTCTATTGTTTTTCCAAAGACGCTATTGTTCATCAATTTGTAAAAATCTTTTTCAAATGAATTCACTGCTTTTGTTCTTAGATTAGTGTTTAAATCTATATATGGTTTTAACCACGGATCTTGACTAAATTCTAATGCTCTATGAATCTTGGTAATTTTTAAACCATCTGATACACATTGCTTTAAGTTTTTCCAATGTATTGTATATTTTTGCTTACTCATTAGATTTGCAATAAGCTTCTTATTTTTTGACGATTCATATAAAGGTTTTATATTCTCAAAACAATATGGTAAATCTCTATGTTTTGAATGTAGAGATGTAGGATATTCCAAGTCAACTTCAAGAATTAAACCTTTATTAGTATCTTCAGGTATTTGAGTAATGTCAATTAAAGCTATTTCAGCCTGGTTTAGCCACCGAAACTGTGAATGGGGTAAAAATTGACTCATTGCCCAACCATAAAGATTATTGGCATCGAGGTACGTTATATAACTAGATTTTTTTGTACGATCAAAATTCTTTAAATATTTATTATTTGCCTTCGAATAGCGTTTCGTACATTGAACTAAGCCACCTCGAATACCTTTCTTAATAAAATGAATCATATCGATATCCGTTAATAACTCAAGCTCTACTTTTGTAAACTTTAGCATAGCGTCCCAGCTTAGTCCTGGTGCAGTGTAGTAATGAGCCGGATCCAAACTATAGGTTTTCATACATGTTAATCTAAAATTTTCGAATATATCAGCAAGAAGGAGTACGTCTGATTTTAAATATATATCAGAATATTCTCCTAAAGTTTTACATTTAAAGACTTTCCATACATTAACAGCATGTTCATAATCTTTCTTACTAATATGCGATTTTGTTAGTGAATTATAAAATTTGTCAATTGATGGTAAACAAGTATCAGCAAATTTGTCACCTGAATCTAGATAATCATACGGAAAAACACCTTTCTGCTTTAATAATTTAAGCTCTTCTAGATTTCTAAACATTTTTGATAGTTCTGAAAATTGATTTTCAGAAAGATTTTTCGCTAATTTATCGATGCTAGATGCCATGAATTTGAATGAATCTATAAAACGCAATTTAATAAAGTCATTCTCATTGAATTTAAAATGTTTTGTGAGGGAAATATAGCGCTCCTTATTTTGAGCTATTAAATCTATTTTTTCAGTATCAAATCCAAGTTCTTTTACTATAAAATGAGCATCATATCCGCTCAGATTATGACAGAAAATAGGAACATGATCTGTTATTTTATAACTTAAATTACATTTGGTGTGTGCTGCTCCTCTAAATAGACCTGTCAAGTGACAGTGGTCCCTTACTTTATAATTAGAACTAGTGAAAGATTCTTCACAAATGTGACAAGTTTTAGAACTGAAGTATTTTGCTATCTCCTCTTTAGAAAGCAATTTCATCGGAACTATACTTTTAATAATTGTATTTATTTTCTCTAAGTCAGTTTTAATTCTACTAACAAATACACTAGCACAATCTTCTCCACGATATAATTCAAATTTTGACAAACTGTCGTCATAAGAGCATTTAATAAAGTATGAAAAGCTGCATGGAATATGTTGCTGTGTATTTGTAGTAAATGATGATTTAGGATTTGGTAAACATGTTTGTATCGGTTTTAAAATAGATTCGAAATCACAATAAATTACAAATGGTACTGCAAGTTTGTGCCTAAAATTCTTGAATTTTAATATCATTTTTTCAGGAGTGGGTACAATTGATTTTATATGATTACAATCATTTTGATTATGTAGTTTTAATTGATTTGCATCTGTAAAATAAACCAAACATCCATCACATAACCATTTTTTAAGATGGTTTTTCGACAATTGACTTCCTACAAGTCTACTTAAATTTTTTATTAAACAGAAATGATTGTAATCTTCATTTTCTACGTATAATAAATTGACATGAATATTTTTACGATGATTTGTAAAATATAAAGGACCTACAATTTGATCTCCCTCTAATCCATAAACATTTATACTAATATTATTATTATTTTCAAAATAACTTATATGTTTAAAATTCATTGGAAAACTTACATTATCTAAATTAAGAACCCGTGAGTAATGTGGATATGATGATGGTAATTCCGCGTTATTTCTCGCTGGATACAAAGCAGCAACAACAGCCCATGCGAAACACGCGTCGTCCTGGTTCTTGATATTGATCACTGCATGTTTGTTGATTATAGCAACAGGTAGTTTAAAGTAAGATGATGCTCTCATTGGATTGAATTTACATATGTTTACTTCCATGAATTCAATTTCTTTCAAGGCCCAGCCTGAATCTTTCATCTGGAACTCTTCACTTTGCGTCGAAATGTATGCAATTATGTTTTCATACATTAAACTTATATCTGTGGCTTCAGAAATTATCATGTTTTTTGTATTAAATGATTTAATATCGTTCACTAACTCATTCCTTTCGGTATTTATGAACTTTTTATAACTAGCAAACAATTCAAAATTTACTTTGATAGTGTTGTAGTCGATGACATGTTTTTGAATTAGATTTATAATTTTCTCTTTTAAAACATTCATGAATTGAACGATATCAATATAATTTTGTGATGTATCGCTAATTCTATAAGTAGAAATTCTTGACTTAAAGGCAGAGTCTAACAACATTATATTTATAGCATCATTGTCATTACCATCATCATCGTCACTGTTAACTAAATGTTGAAGTGTTTTGCTCTTATGTTCTGAACTCCTTAGGTGACCATTAAACATTGATCTCTTGATTTTCATATTGCAATAATCACAAGAAATGTAGTCATCCATCTTAATTTTCTTGAGCGGTGCAGTTAAATCCTCCTCCGATTGCCTTTTCTCGTTCAAGTTTACTAATTTATATTGATGATGAATTTTTTGGTGATACGATAAACGTCTTATATTTGCAAATGTTAAGCCACAAAAATCACATAACAAAACATCTTCACTCTCATGATTTTTCTGATGTCTTTTAAGATTTTGAATGTTTGTAAACACTTTAGAACAACTGCACGAAAACATTTTAATTTTTTTTGAACTAATATTAGAATTCTATTTTTATTAATTTATTTATACTATTTTATTAACTAATATTAATATTTAAACAGTTTATTTTTTGCAATTTTTAATTCTAATTTAGAAATTATTAAAACTTTTAAAATGCACTTTTTAATTTTTAACTAGTTATAATTATTACACAGATTTGCATTACTTTTATGAGTACTATTGTTATTATTACTAATAATAATATTTTGTACTTTTATCACTTATCACTTTTATCTAAATAAAAAACCACTTTTATTCGATTGACTAACAATAGACAACTGCAGAAAAATTAATGGAAAACTTCTTTTTATTTTATTTTACTAAATAGAAATAAAATTTAAAAAAACAAAAAATATTACATTGAAATGCAGGTTTCAAGTAACATTGGTGAGAACAGTTGACTATTGCTTTTCTGCTATTAGATAAGACAAACTAAATGGTAAATTCATATAACCGTAAAACAACTTTTACAATAATAAGTTCAAGTTAATAATAGGAATACTACAAAATATTAATCGTATAATATAGAAAATTTTATGTAATGTAATACATAATATCTAAATAATGATAATAAAATTACACCTCTAACAACATTTTCTTATACCTCTCATTAAAATGCATTTCTCATTTTTCTATTACTCGTAACCTAATTATATTATAACGTTTGCTTTTCACCTTAATTCAACAGATTTGTTGTTGTTACGATATGTATACAATTTACATCGTACATATAAAAATAAAATTCAATATTTTAATCTTTATCTATATGATATGCAATCGTATACCATAACAACAGCATTTAATATGAAGTAACTTAACCCTTTCAATACTAAAAAATAATTTTTTATTTAATTTACTATCGAAACAATATTCTTGCATATAAAGGGTTAACACATTCCATTTCAAATATACATATATATATAATAAAATTCTTCATTACAGTTGAACAGGCGAATGAAAAACCTTCATAAATTTCAATAAAATTCATATGATCATATGTTGAAATGAAGATTTTAATTATCGAGACATTACTATATTTCTCAAGTTATATGAAGATACCAGTATTCAATATCCAATTACTATGGAAAAAAATTTTAGGATGGGATTTTATGCCAGAACGAACACAAAACAACTACTATTGTTGTGGCAAACACCCGACTTTCTTCTCTACGAATACAATATGTATAGTAAATTTCTAAAGTGAAAAATGAGGGCGCCGGATTTATGATAAAAATTGTCTTGTATTTGCAAAAATGTCATTGCAAAAATTGGAAAATCTCCTACGGAACCTGCCACTTCACATAGTGCTATACCAATTTACGGAAAAAGCTCTAGTCTGTAATTTTTTTCGAATAGTCAATCCGCCTGGTCTGTATAGATGCATTGGTGAAACACATTTTTTTAAATCAAAACTCGTCATTTTCGGTTAAAATTAAAATTTGGTCGCAGCTAATTTTGCTTGGAATTTAATTTAAAATCATTTTATTTTAATCGTTTCTTTTTCATAAATACTACATACGTTTGAAAATATTTGCAAAAAACAAAAAGCTTCTAAAGCTTCCACTTCCAATAGATCGGTTTCGCTATGATCTTCCGGAAAATAGAATAAGTTTAAGTAATAAGTTTCACCAAGATTAGTCAATCCGGCTGAGATGTAAAGAGGACACAGACATTTAGTAAAAAAAAAACTCGAGGTCAAAAATGTTTATGATTACTATACAAAAAACAGTTTTTTGTCAAAAATCGACCTTTCCTCTTTAATTTTGGAAAAACTAAACTGAACTGACATTGTTCCAAATTTAATTGAGAATATTTTAGTTCATAGTCGATTTTTTCATAATTTAGATACTTTTCAAAATATGTATTTGCAAAAAGCTCCTGTGGAAGGTTCCAATTCCGATGAACCGAGTTTGGCCAAAAAATCACCGAACTCTCCAAATTTATGGAAAATCTTAAGAATGAAGTTTCATTCTGATCATTCAATTCAATCCAGTATAGGGGACAAATTTTTGTACGTACCATTCAAAATATTTTGCGTAAACTGAGAAAGCTCATATGGAAGCTGTTATTAGACCGATTTCGGCCAAAAATCGCTGGGATCTACCAATTTTGTAGAAAGCCTTAAGTAGGAAGTTTCTTCCCAGTCAGTCATCCCGCCTGGGCTGTACAGGGCCGCATTTTTGTTAATTACATTTTTTGCTAAAAAAAGTCGTTTCCTCTTAAATTTTTGAATTTAGAATCTTTTAGTTTATAATCGACTTTCTCGTAATCGTTATATTCTATATATTTAAATCAAACGAAAAAGCTTCCATGGAAACTTTCACATCCGGATAACAGATTTCGACTAAAAATCTAATTAATGAAAAAAAAAGGTTTAGTATCAAGTTTGATCCCGATCGAATTCGTCATCGATCAATAATTTTATGACAAACTGACCAACTCAACATTTCTTTAATGACTGGACCCGTTTATTATATTTCTTAATTTCTTACTAGAATACTGAACTGTTGTTGTTACTGAGCGACAAAGGTAGGTTTTGACTGGTTGGATATATTATACATTTGTCTTACGCTAGAAGCAAGGTTAACCTCTAGTCACAACATTTCGTAATACATCGACGTTAGTCCGCATGACCAAATTGCAATTTAAAAAAAAATTAATTTAAGGAAATCTGCAATTTGGTATTGATGGTAAGCTGACTAATTGATAACTGATGGTAAAGTTAAATGAATATTTAAACTTTTACCCAACCATTATACGCAGACCAAGATAAACAAATACGAATTGCTAGAAACGCAGAAAACCCAACAAAATTCTATTATTCAATGTGCGATATGTGCAATACAACACTCAAGCGGTGTTCACAAGTCGGATCGAAATCCCAAAATCCCACATCCGAGATTTTTTAATTTTTGTAATGTTTTTTGCTCTATATATTTGGTCTACTTTTTGTGACATAGCTGTCAAAATATAAATTTATTTTTAATTACGCATAGCTTAATTACAGTGATTATCGTCTTTTTCGTATTTTTGTGTTTAATAAAATTTTCTGGTATTATAAATAAAAGATCGTTTCGTTCATCATAATAGTTATTCAGTTTTTAATAAATTCTTTTTGCTTTTCATTCATTTTTCATAAATTTCGCGTCATTATAGTTTCTCAGTTTTTATTAAATTCATTTTTATTTTCATAAATTTTTCGATATGAATTTCGCGTCATTTTGTTTTAGTTTTGTAATTTTTTTTCACTCCTCAACGCTGTACCCTACAATTTCTGCAATTTCGTTCCGTAATATCCTTTTCAATGTTGTATTTTTATAGTTCACGTGCGACATATCGTACAAGGGTTCCCGTCCAGGTTTCTTTACCTCCAACATCCGCTTGTCGCGTTCCCGTGTCCCCATTTCTGAAAAAATAAAATGTTTGTATTAATTAAAGTAATACATTTGTATTATTTAATTTAATATGCACATACCGTTTGATTAATATTTTAATCTATCTCTAAAAATTCAATTTATAATTGATAATATTAATTAATTTAAAATTTAATAACAAAAACTTAAAAACACTTAATGACACTGTGTTACAACACAATACTAAAAATCCAAATGTCATTAAGAAGTACTCATTACAACACACACAAAAATGAGTAAAAAATAAATATATTGATCTACAAAATGTAGCTGAATAATTATTTTTGAATTGTTAAGTTGGTCGTCTGCAGGATTTTTGCTCAAAAGTTGCAAATTTTCTACTTTTTGGGATGAAAGGGGGCGTGTATTTTGTATAATTTTTAAGATTTCATTGGTTAAAATGGTGGGATTATAAATCCCGGATTTCAATCCGACTTGTGAACAAAGCTTCAAATGGTGGCTAACAAATATAACTCTGCTTCTAGCAGAAATCTAGAGTGCTTTTATTACAATTATCCAACCCATTTCTTACTATATTATACTATAATTTTGAAAATTTGATCTCAATTTTAGAGTACCCCAATTCAGGATTTTTGAACTGGTCACCTTAGCGTCCGGTCTCACAATTTCGACAATGCTTACAGCAGATCAAAACATTAATTTAACATGAACTAAGTTTAATACATTTATTTTACATATATTTTGTTTTAGTTAATATTTATCATTTTTTAAGTACAAAAAGAATTATAAGTTTCAACAACGTTGACTTGCTATGGAGAGCGTCGAAATAAGAAGAATGAAAAAACGCATTTTATATCTTTTTCTACTACACACCCTTTTTAAGTCCATAGACATGCAAACTATGGAAGAGTGTTTCATTTTCACTTAGATAATACCACAGACAATCAAATTAGATTTTTCATTTGAACTAAAAAATGAAAACAAAACAAACTTCTGATAATTCCAATGTCATCGTTGTATCTGTTTTTTTTTCTCGATAAACTGCGTATACGTATACGCAAAAAAACAAAACATATTTGATTGTATGCGGCTATTTACAAAAAATGAAATCGCAGTTTAAACTTTTACGTTTACATAGGATGAAATATCTCTTTTAGGTTGTCTCAGATAATACTATAGCATAAAGCAAAATATAATACACAAGAGGAGTCATGTAGAGATTCCGAGGTTAATCTATTTTACTTTTGGCAATCTGTATAAGCCTAACAAGAACAATGAACTATAAAATAAGATTAACCTCGGAAAAACCTGCTTATAAAATTTGCACTACTTGATTTCTCTTATGTATTTATTGCTCGATGACTATAGACATAAAGCAAAATATACATAAGAGGACTCATGTAGAGATTCCGAGGTTAATCTATTTTATTTTTGGCAATCTGTAACAGCCTAACAAGAACAATGAACTATAAAATACATATGCCGATATGTTTATAAGATACGTATATATGGATTAAATAGAGAAAAAAATTAAATTTGTGTATACAAGTATATCAAAACAATAAAATAAGATTAACCTCGGAAAAACCTGCTTATAAAATTTGCACTACTTGATTTCTCTTATATATTTATTGCTCGATGCTATAGAGAACTGTTTGTAGATCTGACGGCAAAAAAATTAACCTTATTGGGTCTTTTTTTATATGTTAAATTTTATTTTCATAAAGTATGCCTTGCTAAAATTTCATGTAAAAAAAAACTCAATCAGCTTATTTTTAATGCGCTAGATGTCACTACCCCGGACATTTATAGTTCTCAAGAGAACTGTTTGTAGATCTGACGGCAAAAAAATTAAACTTATTGGGTCTATTGTTGTATGTTAATTTTTATTTTCATAAAGTATGTCGTACTAAAATTTCATGTAATAAAGACTCAATCAGCTTATTTTTAATGCGCTAGATGTCCCATTCCTAACTTTAACAGTCGTCAATAGATAGAAAACCAACAGTATTGTTTTGAAGTATCAATTTTGTGATGTTTTTGCTATTGTTTTGATATTTTTTTGGAATAGAGAAAGAAAAAAGCGGGATAACAACATTATAAATTTCATAACATCATGTAATGGCGGTGTGATTTGTTACATAGGGCGGGGGCAAAAGAATAAATTAAATGTTATACTAAAATATTTAAAACATATTAAAATATCCTTTATCATTAAAATTACTCGATTTATTAATAAATTATAATTACATATATAAATTATTAATCGATTTATTAACAATCAAAAATATACTTTTACTATAACTAAAATTCATAATTGTTGTTGAATATTTGTAATAAATCATATGTACATATTAATTTACTATACTTGAAAGTAAACGAATTAAAACAGAAAATTAATCAGAAAATTTAAAACAACTAAATAGCGAATCGCTGCCCCGTAAAAATTAAATATAAAATTTTTAGCAACGCCACTGGATTTTCAAATACAATTTACGGTTTTTTAACTGTTATTTTCTAAAATGAAGAGCAACTTTTTTTCGTTTTTGCTTTTAAATCCGAATGTTTCCACTTATTGTTTTGAATAAAATTTAAAATAAATCACCTGAACGTATTAATTAATTATGCATTTTCAGTGGGTCAATTAAGTATTTGAACACTAAATAAATTCTAGATATTTCAGTAAATAAAACATATTATAACAAATAAACGATTTTATTACAACGTGTGGATAATTCAACATATTTTATTAATCATATAAAATAAAACATAAAGTTATAGTTGAGTTTATTCAACAATTAAAGAAAAATGAAGATCCATAAAGTATTTGAACACTTGGTTTTGAATCTAATTTTTATTTTTAATTTATAAATTCTCTTTTATACTTCCCCATTTAATATTTTGTACTCTTTTGTATCTATTACAGCCCGCAATCGCTTTGGCATGGATTCCACTAAATTTTTTGTCATTTCGACAGCAATGTTTGCCCACTACATTTTGAGTGCATTGATCAGGCCAGCTATGTTTTTTATGTTGTAATTCCTGATTTGTCGATCTAAATGAGCCCACAGATTCTCAATCGGGCTTAGATCCGATGATTGAGGTGGTGTTGGTAGTGTCATTGTACAGTATATTGTATTCCTTCACAATAAGCGCTGTATGTTTTGGATCATTATCGTGTTGAAATAGAAAGCTATCCTCGATCTCAAGGTGCTGAGCACAAGCTCCTAAATTATTCCGCAATATTTCCAAATACATACGTGTGTTCATTTGATCGTCTATAAAATGCAATTATCTTACCCCATTGCAAGAAAAACAACCCCAAACCATCACATTGCCTCCTTCGTGCTTTATGGTTTGGCATATATTTTCTTTAACTAATTCCGTATTTTTTTTTTCGCGCCATACATTCCGTCGCCCGTCTGAACCAAATAAATTAAACTTACTTTCATCAGAAAAAATTACATTTTTTCAGAAAGTAATATCCTTATTAATATGGCAATTGGCAAAATCTAGCCTTTTTTGTATTTACCGCATTAATATGTAAACGGTTTTTTACGGGCCGCCCGTCCATGATATCCCGTGGAACGGATTACTTTTCTCACAGTTTCAGCGCATACAATTTGTGAAAAAGTTGTTGCGATATTTGACGCCAAACTTTGTGCACTAATATGAGGATTCGCCCTCACTGCCCTTAATATTTCCCTTTCTTGACGCACGCTAAGCACTTTTGGTCTTCCCGTTCGTTTCTTATTTTGAACACTGTTACTTTCTTCATATTTCGTAATGACATATCGTACTGTGGTATGTCCCTTTTTTACCAAATTTCTAATTTGTCTCAAACTTTTTCCTTCTTTATAATGGAAAATTATTATTTGCTTTTCACTTTCGCTTAGCTCCGCCTTTTAAGGAGACATTTTTAAAAACTTCGTCTGCACGTCCACACTTTACAAAGGTTTTTACTTAACTTAACTCATATTCAATACAAAAAACCGAAAAATACATTGTTTTATTTAGCATTTATTAATAAATATGGAAAGTCCGAATGTGTACAAATACTTTATTGGAGGTAATTCCCTATTTTTTTTTTTTAAATTTCGGGGTGTATACATATTTTATAATGCAAAATAAGCTAAATTACTTATTACTGTTTGCTGATTATGTTGAATACGAAAACATTTTTATTTGTCCATCCAGTCTTTTTAATTTAAGAGAAACAAAGGTGGTCAAATACTCAATTGACCCACTGTATATGATATAAATTTGTGTAATATTATTAAAATCAATTGAAAGGGTTAATCAGTAAAAGGCAATTAAACAGTTTGTAAATACTATCAAAAAACTTACTTTTGAAACGAAATTTCCATTATTTTTTATAACTGTGTGTTTTCACGCTTGAACACACTACACCTTGTTATTGAGATAAGACGTAAAAAAAGTTATCCCAGACTTGATTTATTTATTTATTTATTTTATTTATTTTGAATAAATATCATAAGAGAATAAATCTCGCATTTGATACATATAATAAAAATTGATATATAAATATGAAATTGAATAATTACAACAATAAAAAAAGAACAAAAAATATTACAAAACATGATTTTTTTTTTTGAATGGAGAGCAATTACATGAGCCTAACAATCAAATAATTTTAATTACAAAAAAGCTAACTTGTAAGAGATCTTGACGAATTTTTGTGAAAAGCCAGAGTACTTTTATAAATTATTTCTTTTATAAATTTCGAAATAATATTTCTTTATATTTTGAACGAATTTATTTTTATCCAGAAGTTTATAACTGTTTGGAATTTTATTATGCAAACTTGATGCCTTAAAAAATATGGAATTTGTTCCGAATTTTGTAGATTTAGGTCTATTCGGTAATATGTTTGTGTTATAACGTGTGTTATAATTAGAAATACGGTTTGTTGCTATTTCTAAATTGGAATGAATTTGCTTGTTCTTAACTAATTGGATGTGTACCGTCAAACTATGATCAATTATTTGAGCTACTGGTAGCAAATTATTTTCTAAATGTATTTTTGTTGTGTGTTCTAATCTATTATAATTATATAAATTTTTAATAGCCTTATTTTGTAACTTTTGTAACGCATCAATATTGAACTTTGTTGTACTATTCCAGAAATTGGCCCCATGCAATATAAGGCTATGAAACATAGAAAAATATATAGTCCTATACCATTTCAAGCAAATTCTTGTTATACCTATTTGATTCAATTTATTAAGTAAAATTTGATGATCAACAGTGTCAAATGCTTTCGTTAAATCTAGAAAGATAACTCCGCAAGTTAGTTTATTATCGCAATTACCTTGGATTTGCGAAATCAAATCAAATAGTGCACTGTTGGTGTTGCTATTATGCCTAAATCCATATTGGTTATTACTTAATATTTTATTTGTTTCGATAAATTGATTTAATTGTTTATTTACCACTTTTTCAAGTATTTTATTTACTATTGGTTGCAAATTAATTGGCCTATAATTGTTTGGATCAGTCTTTGAGCCCGTTTTGTGTATTAAAATCATTTTGGATATTTTCAACTTTTGAGGAAGGTTGCCTTCTTTCAGAGATTTGTTGACAATTTGCGATATTACCGGTGCTAATGCAGTTTTATTCAACTTAAAAACTTGGACCTGATATCCATCAGAGCCAATTGATTTTGTATTTTTTAAACCATCAATAATCTTTTCTATATCAATTTGAGTAATTTGATCAAATCTGTTTAAGACATTATAATTTGTTATTGATAAACTGTTTGTTGTAAAATTATATTGAGAAGCTAATTGTTTGCCTATATTTGCGAAAAAATTATTACTACTGTTCAGTTTTGCTAATGTTTCGTTTTTATTATTACAGTCGGAAGTAAGTTCTATTTTATCTCTAGGCATCGTGCCATTATATATTATTTCTTTGAAAATGTTCCAAATTTGTTTTGGATTTTTTGAATTTTTGTCAATTTTTGATGAGAAATAATTTCTTTTTTTTAATCGTTTTAAAGAAGTAACTTTATTTCTCCAGTATATATATTCTGATTTTAATGCATGGTTATTAAGATCCTGCATGCGTTTTTTCCTGCATATTTTTAACTTTTATACTCAATAAATTTATTTTATCATTACTAAATTCAGAAAAAATTTCAAAATTATATTTCTTATTTACCAAGATTCCTACTCCACCGCCTGTCTTATTTTTCCTACATGAAAATGCTGCTTTGTAATTTTTAAAATAAAATGATTTAAGCATATATTCGTATATCCATGTTTCTGTTACTGAAATTATCGGAATTTCCAATTTTAAAACATCAAGTACTTGATATAAATCCTCAATTTTATGAGACGATAAGCTTCTAGAATTTAGATACAAAATTTTAAGCGAATTTGGATTTTTTAATATTATGTTCTCTGGCCCTTGACAAATTTGTATATCTGAGTTAATTGATAAATTATAATCTGAATTGAAATTAGACATCGAACTATATTATATCGTCAAAATTAATAATTCTTTCTGATGCACAATCATCAGATTTTCTAATAAAAATATTACCATTCTTAACCCAGACATATTTCACTTTATTAAAACGTTTAAGATCTCTTACCTTCTTAAATAAATATTGATTGTACGATGTTAATTGCTCTCCTACATAAAATAGTCGCTTCTCATATTTCATCAAATTCCTATCCTCCAATGAAACCCCATTGAGTATATCTGCAGTTTGCGGGGTCTTCTTCATCTTATGGGCTTTAATGATCGAGTCTCGAGTAGATTTTCTATTAAATTTCACAATAATTTTTGAAGGTAATCCTGAAGGTGTGTTGTGTTGCTTCAAACGATAAACATCATTCAAATCTCTTGAATCAATATCTATGTTTACGTTCTTTGCTATCGTAGTAACTATTTCAACCAAATGTTCTTCTTGTTGTTCTGCAATACCACAAATCTCCAAAGAACTTGACAACGCTTGTTGTTTGCTCTGATTGACAACAATTTCTATTTCACTTATTTTATTTCGAAGCTCTACATTTTCATTTTTAAGATTTTTATTCTCATTTGTCAACATCACTATATTTTTATCGACACGTTCTATATTAATTTTCATACTTGTTAGTGCTTGTCTCAAACATTTTATTTCCAAGTACACATCTTCTAACGTTATAGCCGTAGCTAATTTTTCTGGCAAATTAATAACATTTGGGCTTGTAAAGTCCTTAATACATGATTTTTCCCTTTCACCAATTTGTATTGCATCGATGTTCATAACTGGACTACAACTTATACATTCAAATGATGAAATATTTCTTTTTAGATCATCTTTATTCCACCCAGTGCACGCATCGTGATATATCTTCTGACATTTTACACATTTTGTAGTGTTGCGTTTGTGTCTACTGAACAATTTATCACATTTTTCACAAATATTTTGACCGTGCATGATTAATGGAATTAATTTTCGAAATGTCTTGTGGATATCATATATTATATTAAATCACTTGCCTAACTTGAATAAAAAAATTAAAATTTATTTTCAAAGAAAAATCTAAAATCAAGAGCGAAAAATTATGCGTGATTTAATTTCAACGGCTTACTATTTATTTATTAAGCCTTCTTTCATCCCATAAAAATCAAATATACGCTTGAGGCAATACTACCTAAACTATCATGATGTTATATATATATTATTCTATCACGACATAACAAAAGAAGTCTAAAATAAACCGAAATATTTGAATATAATAATTTCAGCAAAAGTTTGTTGGGTTAAGTGACATAATTAAATATCAATATTTCAACAAATGTATTAGTAAAATACCATAGTATGTAATGGCGTTTTGATAAAAAAAATTCGCTTGATTTGAAGTACAACCAACACAATTGTGTGTATAGTTATAATGTTTTTTTGGGACGAAAATAAGTTTGAAAATGTGTAAGTTGGTTCAAAAATATACCAAAAAATAAATTTTTGACATGGTACTTTTTCCTTACCCACACAATTGTGATACGTGGGCAGCAAAAGGAATATAAAGTTCCGGAAACCAATAAATTACTCAATATTTTGATGCTCAATCGCTTCCACAGCCCGTTCTATAAAAGTGTCGGATTAGGACGAGTGTTTTTTAGATGCGGCATACTAACATCTTTATACAGGATAAGTTTCATAAAGCTTGTATGCATCCAAGCTGCATAATTGAAATTAAAGTTCTCAAAATCGTTAGCTATCTATTCTAGGTCATTTTGACAACCCAATCTATTTGGTGTGCAAGTATACGGTCGGCTCTTAAATTGGTGGTATTAAAATATACTTAACCTTTTAACTGTTTAATTTTGTTTCGAAAAACGTTTTCTCCCTGCTTAATTATTTTTTAGCGAAGACAATACAAATTATTGCGAATTAAAATAAATGAACTTACCAGAGTAACGAAAATTCTAAAATGTATACTTTTTAAATGATCTATATTTGGCCTTCTTCAGGAAAAAAATAAAATTGATTCGGTGAATAATTATAGGGATGTAATATTTTTTATCTTCATGACGAGTATACTCGACATTATGCGAAAAAATTTCGTTTTGCTTTGACGAGTATACTCGACATAAACAGTTACAAGGTTAGGTACTTTTGAAATCTTTCGCCATTTTAGATTTATCAGCTTAGTCATATCTGTTTTTATGACATAAGTTTCAGTCATTTATAAGCCGTCATTCCGTGTGCATCATTTTTAGGAGATGTATCTCGATTAACTTGCAATATAATTGATTAACTCGACTTTGAGTGAACATTCTGTGAGTCATTCAACAGTAAACTAGTAGTTTGCAAAATTTTGTGATGGCAATTTTGGTCTTGAGGACGATTCACGTCCAGGTGCAGTTAAACAATTTGATGACGAATAACTTAAAGTTTTATTGGATAAAAACCCGTATCAAATTCAGGAAGATCTTGCAGAGCACTTAAAAGCTAGTAGTTACTCATCAAGCAATATCACTTCGATTGCATGCAATGGTGGCAAAATACAGACGGAAGGAAACTATTTTGCTCATAAAATGTCAAAAGAAACAATCATTACGGGTGATGACTAGTGAATTTTATACGGTCATCCTAAACGCAGAAAACCATGGGTTGATCCAGGCAACCCATCCATATTAGATACAAAAATGAAAATTCATGACGAAAAAGTAATACTCTGTGTCAGGTGGGATTGGAAAGGATTCATTTAAGAGGAGCTTCTGCCTACCTCGTCAAACTGTTACTAGCTGTAGAAGCGAATGAGTATTAAAAAATTGAGTGATTTAATGATTTTTGGAATTTAAAATTTAATTGCACAGCTTGGAAACATAGAAGTTCCATGAAACTTATCCTGTATAAAGATGTTAGTATGCCGCATCTAAAAAACGCTAGTCCTTATCCGACACTTTTATAGAACGGGCTGTGGAATCGATTGAGTATTAAAAAATTGAGTGATTGAATGATTTTTGGAATTTAAAATTTAATTGCACAGCTTGGACGCATAAAAGTTCCATGAAACTTATCTTGTATAAAGATGTTAGTATGCCGCATCTAAAAAACACAAGTCCTTATCCGACACTTTTATAGAACTGGCTGCGGAAGCGCATGAGTATTAAAAAATGGAGTGATTTAATGATTTTTGGAATTTAAAATTTAATTGCACAGCTTGGACGCATAGAAGTTCCATGAAACTTATCCTGTATTAAGATGTTAGTATGCCGCATCTAAAAAACACTCGTCCTAATCCGACACTTTTATAGAACGGGCTGTGGAAGCGATTGAGTATTAAAAAATTGAGTGATTTAATGATTTTTGGAATTTAAAATTTAATTGCGCAGCTTGGAAACATAGAAGTTCCATGAAACTTATCCTGTATAAAGATGTTCGGGGAAAACTCTCTACAATTATTGCACTTCTAAATGTTGCATTAACAAAATATTGCTTTTTTTATTAATCTTGCAACTATAACTATAAAATTGTAACAATTATAACTATAAAATGTAGCAATTACAGAATGTTGCAAGTGCCAAATCTTGCAATTAAAAAACTTTATTAATTATTTTGTGCAATTAGAACTAGAAGAAAAACCGTTATTTTCAAAACCGGGATTTTGAAAACCGAGATTTTGAAACTGGGATTTTGAAAACCGGGATTTCGTAGTACACCCACAAAACTCGACATTTCTAGCACGAAAAAAACATGCGTTATTGTATGAAACTTGTATGGTTATCAATTGGATGTTGTTGACAGATGAATGGCGCCGATGACGTGATTTGTCGAAAGGTACATTGACAGATTGCGCCATTTATTGGCAAATTCCCGTTTCATATATATATACACAACTGGTAAAACTCAGGCTGGAATTATAAGAATCTATCCGAAAAATTATATGTTGCACAATGATGCACAATCCATTGTGCTTCTTGTGCCATATTTGGTTTGGCTGTATAGGTTGTGGTTCCGGCTGGCTTAATAAGGTTCCGGCTGGAATTATAAGTATCTGGCTGCGAACTCATATAGTGCTCAGTCTTCTTCAACCATAGTTGATTTTGATGTAGTATGGTTCATACCGGCTTTCTAAGGTTTCGACTAAAATTGTAAGGTTCTGACCGAAAAGTCATTTAGTGCAAAATGATGCATAATCCATTGTGCTTCTTTTGTTTTATATAGTTTGGCTGTAGATTGTATGGTTCCGGGTGGTTTTATTATATTCTGGCTGGAATTTTAAGGTTTCTATTGAGAAATCATTCATAGGCTGGATTTATAAGGTTCCGGCTAACAATTTATAATATAGTGCACAATGACACAATGATGCACAATGCATCGTGCTACTTGTGTCAAAGTTGGTTTGGCTCTGGCTGTCATGGTTCCGACTGGCGTGACGGATACAACTTATTTTCGGTGTTTTGTCAGTAATTGGGAAAACGTTCTTTGTTTTTAATGATGATTGCCAATTTGCAACCATGACGGTCAGGGGATATGGTGATTTTGGATTGTGATCGGCGATGTATGTTGGATCGGGGTTTCTTATAATATATTTATTTTAAACATATGAATGTATATATGAATATGTATCTGTCCAATTAAACATTGAAAGATGGCGAAGATGAGTAAACGAGTATGTGCTTCCAAGCATACCAAACTCGGCCCAAAAACTAAAAATACGGAAGACGCAGTGAGAATCGAATAAAGGCTCGGCCTGGGTGCCATTGGCAAAGTGTAAATGTGTGAATGTTATAACGATAGTCTTTGCACTTGGACAAACACCTGACAACTATTTCTTCACCATGTTGGTTCTTTAGGACTTTAATGTTTCTAGCAGTGTCTGTCACTAATCATTAAATCATTATAATAAGTATCAATCATATTTTTTCGCACCTTCAACTATGACGTGTTATGAACTGTTTACAGTTGTTAGAGGTTCAGTAATACAAAGCACGCTGCACGCCATATGCATAACAAAAATGTGCGTGTTATGCTGTAATTTATAATATGTGCAAAGCAAACGTAATATTTGCATGAGACTGCAAAATTAGTTTTGCTTTTTAAATAATTTACAACCTTTGGAATATAGGCTTTATATTACAATTCGAAGCCGCGCGTATATACCCACGCCACGACATTGTAATATAAACTTCGGCTTTGTTTGTGATATATCATATAGCTATAGATAGGTTTAAAATCGTAAATCATTTTATTTCTAATTTTTTATAAATTTTCTGTAATATTAAATTATCACACGTTCATAGTTCTTTATAAATATACATATACAAATTGATAACTTTTATACGCGGCCTTATCAGACTTCGAACGAAACGATTATTGTATACGCGTACAATAAATAAAGACCCGCGAGTCATTTGAAAGTTGGCATACATGAATATTAAAATGATAACATTCTAATGTCGTTTGCTAAAACACATAAAATTCTGTAATGCTCAATGGATGCATGTTGTGTGAATTATTTATATTATCACCTATGTTCGTATTATTGATTATTGATATAGAAATGTACATGCAAGTAATTATATCTAATCAACATTTTACAAGTGTCGAAAAAATAAAAACTATACACAAAATTCGCTAATCACAGTTTTTCGTTTGTCATCATCAATTGATAGCCAATCAATCATATATTATGTCAACGTCAACACGCGTCTACATTTTAAATGTCTTTATTTACTATACATAATGTATTTTAAATTTACTATAAAAAACTGTTTAGAAATTCTAGTCGCAAGCGTGCAATTATCTATTTCCTTATATATTGTTATAATTATAATTATATAGAGAGTCGAATATCAAACATGCTACCAAATCAACCATTGAGTGTCAATATAATAAAATCGCGTGTACTTCAACGTAATCAACTGCAACATAAATATACTGGCGATACCGTTTGCCTTAATTGTATATATTCGTATGGTACCTTATCTGCGAGATATAAAAACAAATTTTTAATCGATTTTATTAGACGTGTGTGTTCCGCTTTATCGCGGTACTAACGAACTGCATATTATTAACATTCAATTGTTTTTGTTTGAAGACCGATCATTTTGTATGAAATTCCACTGTAAAGCAATAAATTTTGTTCGATGGGATGATTAAAAACGCGATTGTCGTTGAAAAAATGGTCGTTGGGAACGAAACACCTGTTTTTTCGGAAATATACAATTTTTATAGTTCGGTTTTGAAGAAAATACAAGTTTTAGCAGTTGGACCATATTATATAGCTCCTCAGCCTAGGGTCAGTGGGCAATCCAGTGGGCTTCGGCTGTCTCTGTCATTTAGGTATAGCACCCAAGTAGCCATGACCGGGTCGCGGGAGTGGGTACTGCTTCGGCCGTACTAAAGATAGTAACCAGGGACGAAGCCTCACTGTAATAATAAATCCACACTCTTGTGAGGCTGGCCCAAAGGATTCTGGGGTGGATTTTAAAAATGTTGTGAACCCTGTTTATTTATTTTATAAAGACATTTTTCTGTGAGTTACATGTATGATTTCAGATTTAAAATAGAATATTCAGTTTAACTTCACACTCATAACTAAAACAATAAATTAAACCAAAAATTAAAATTTTAAAAAATAATTCTTCAGGATATTTTTGAAGTAGTCCTTTGACAAATTAAACTCAAATGCTGTTCTAGTGCTAAAAACTCATTGTTTGGAAATCGGAGTGAATTTTATGCCAAAATAATAAACTATACACTGTGTATTTGAAAATTTTTAATAAACACAAATACATATTTCAATACAAAGAACAAATTTAACTTTTGGGAAAAGTTTTGAGTGAAAATCATAAAATGAAGTGGTTTTGAATTAGAATTTGACATAAGAAACCAATCTTATACTTAACCATATGCTTGGAAATCTCTCTCTAAATAGTTTCAAATGTTTAAGAATTTTCGTATTGCATTCAATGATATTCTCTCTCGAATAACAAAAAAGTTTACTATCACTTTGATCACCTCTGTATGAATTGTACCTAAATACCTAATCCATAACCTCATTGAATTTTTGCAATACTTCGCTATTGATTTTGTATAAAGTAAATAACGGATTCCTTTTACGATGAAAAGATATGATTTTCATCAAGAATTCAGCACTCACATTATTTATTTTTGTCTTCTTGAAATTTCTCCTTTTTTGCCAAGCATACCTTGCTCAGGGGGGTATAGTAAATAGTATCTCGGTGGTCACCAGGCTCTAAAAAATTTTGGTCAAAAATGACAATTGTATACTTGATGCTCATTTTCCTGGTTGGTTGTGCTCCTGGACTAACTCCTCTCTTCCCAACGGCTAATTACGTATGAAGTTTTGAACTGGAGTTTATTCTCCTTTGCACCGTTTAGAGCAATGGAATGGTGGCGCTGATGGAATTTTCCCCGCTGAATTACAGCATGGCTTTTCTATAATTATAGACAATGTGCTTCCAAGCTAGCATGGCTTTTGGTTTTATTCTCAGCTCGTGGAGAAGGAGTCGGGTCGGATTACACTCACCCTAAGAGTTTTCACTCAATTACTCTGTCCTGGAAATTGAAGAATGCTGAAATCCTAGAATGATAGAGATATTTCTTCCTTTTAGTCCAGTAAATGAAGAGGTCGACTTGTAACTTATTAGTTGCGATTTTCATTTTCTGCAATAAGTGGCATTTGGTACCTCATTAAAAAATAAACCGAGTTTTCAAGAAAACATTCTGTTGTAGGGAGAGAAAATGGCCCCAAAAGACCTGGAAAATCGATTTTCCGCGAATGTCTCCCAAAATATGGCAGTTAGAGATTTTTTTTTTAGATATACATTGAAGATCAGTTAATTCTCTACAAAAATGGTCTTAATAACTTTTTCCATAAAATTGACCGTTTCCGAGATAAACGGGCCCAAGCGCACTTACAATATTGAGTTTCTGTGTTTTTGCCGAAGAGTACAGTCCTTGCATTTACACATGAGCGGGCGGATAAATTATTCAATAATTTTGTTAAAAATGCATATTTTCTCATGATTCATAGTTCAAGTGAAAGAAAAAATCTACCGCTATCATACCCTGTGACTTGAGTCACGTTTTGACTCTTTTGCCATATTGGAAAAACGGGTCAAACTTTGTGCTCCCGCGCAATTTTGACCTCGCCAGGAATTTGTTCCTATTTTTTTTGTATCGCACTAATTTGCTCCAAATTTTCTTGATTATGGGTCCTCAAAAGGTCCTTTGTAATCTGTGAAATTCGTATAATCTAATTTTTTTTCATTTTGATTAAAACTTTGTTTATTGAATCCCAATAGTTTGCTGTTTTTGGAGCGCGGGAAAGTTTTGTAAACAACCACCAATTTAAAATTCATACATGATCGGATTGATTTCTATGACATATCATTTGAAAACTGGGAACGTCTACTTTTCAGCTGTGCAATTATTTTTTTTCACAAAATCAGCCATTTTCCAATAAATTTGGAAAACGCGTGCTCAAGGAAAAAGCGCACTTTTTCTTTTCGCGGCTTTTTTCTCCCGGCTCTTTATTTCTGTCTTTTTGACACCTTGACTAGTGTAAAGGTGGAATTCTCACCTTTCCATCAATGTATATATAAAGTTATCTCATTGATACGTGGGGAAAAACCCGAGTCTTAAACGTAATGCTATAATTTCAAAACTTTCATTTCTTCCGTCGTTCGTCGTGTGTGTGCTCTATTTATATAGTCGCCAAATTAGAGGGAAAGGTTACGAAGAACAGAGACACGGGACTGGAAGCGGTCATTGAAAGTTTTAAAAATCATAATCTTCCCCACGAGACCGTATTTTAGGACGGGCAAACTGTCATTGCGTCGATGTACAGTGATGATGATACACAAACCCTGACAAAAATTAGATACGAGATCTTCAAGCGATTCACCAGAGACAAATACAGAAATCAAACCGCGCTCAAACTAGCAACCTTGCCACCCACATCTGAAGCTGCAAGGCAATACCTTTATCGGGTATATCTGCAAGTCCAGCAGTGGCTCGGAAACGAGCTGTCACCAGAAGAATGGGGATGGAAACTTGTAGGGGGTATACTCATGTCGGTCCAAACCACTAAAGAGCCAGCGGTTCCGGAACTCTTAAAGATGATATTTTGTCAATGTAATAAAGAATGTAAGAGAACATGTTCATGCAAGAAAGCAGGGCTACCATGCTCATCTATTTGTGGTTCATGTGAGTCGCCAGTGTTCGAATTATAAAGACCGCCAAGATACGTTATCCGAAGAGGTAGAACTAGAGGAAACTCTAGAACCAGAAGGAGTTGTTGGCGAGGGCGACGTTGATGACCAAGAATTATTATTGGCGTTTTGTGACGGGAACTGGCGATTAACAGATTTATGTCATAATTTCAATGTATTTTTAATATATTTTTCTATAATAAATGAAATTTAAAGAAACTATTCCAAAAACCTCGATCCGGATCGAAAGAAATGCAAGAAATTGTTGTTGAGTATGGGTAAATATTCTTCACTCTTTAGAGATTATAGTTTTCGTTAGGAAAAACCTCATTGGACAATAGTTTGTCATATGGGTAAAACTGATTTTTGCTAGTTTTTCGCCAATTGGTGGGGTCCATCCTGCTGTAATTAATCTTATGGTCTGCTTTCCTAATAGGTATAACTTGAGCCCTCATCTCCGAGAAAAACAAGACGCTCGGGAACATAAAAATTTTTGAAAATTACATGGTTTCAAACGGCGTTTCCCATTTATAGCCCTGACGATTTTTCCAGTGGATGGATTGTAGTGGCGACATCTACAATCGATTTCCAAAGTCCAAAACATTGAAAATAATGTATTTGCAACACCCCCTCCCCCCCCCCATTTCAAATTTTGTAAAAAACTTGCATATTTCATGAGACTCAAAATTTTGGACTTTTCAACCCGACTTTTTGCAAAAAATATTAATGTTGCGAAAAAAATCATCAGGACCATTTTTGTAGAAAATAACCTGATCTTCAATTCTTATCTGAACAAAAAATCTTTAACTGCCTTTGGGAGATATTTGCCGAAAACCGACTTTCCAGGTGTTTTGGGGCCATTTTCTCCCCCTACAACAGAAGGTTATCTTGAAAACTCGTTCTCAATTTTAATGAGGTACCAAATGCTACTTATCACCAGAAAATGAAAATTGCAACTAATAACTTACAGGTTGGCCTTTTTTCCTCCTTCATTTGCTGGACTATTTAGTAAAATGCAGCTTGCAGCTTGTTTACGTATTTGGCAGATCGTGTAAAGGTTAAAAAACGTTGACCGCAGGGTGGTGTACTTTCACGGTGTATTTGTTTATTGGTTCTTGGTTATCGATGACCTTTTAGTCAAACTTCACCAGTCCGGCTTTTGCGTCGAGGGAATCTGAATTTTTTTCGGGCCTGAGACAACTATGGCCACATCTTCATGTTAATCTATCTAAAACTTATCTTGTGGTGGTCACTCAATGCATAAATTATTATGGTATTATTATTCCCACTTTTTTTGGGAGCATTTTGGATTCTAAATTATCTTGGAGTTCCAATCTGGAACATAAACTTCATAAAACACATGTTGAAAAGTAACTAGTTCTACCCATGCTGACATATGCATCCATTGTGTGGTGGCCGGTAGTCAACTTAAAGTGTTTGGATGTGAGGCCATTAAATACAAACTATGGCGTGTAGGGTTATTACTGACTTTGTCGTCCCACTCCATTGCCATGGAAACCATTCTTGTCCTCCTTCCAATGCAAACCTTTTTTTGGACTCAGCTTTCTATGTGTGTGGAGTGTTTTAGGGTCACTCACAGGATACCGGCAAATTTTCAACAAGTATAGCTCGTTAAATCCAGAAATTGATATTTTTTATTTATTTTTTACAACTGATTTACAAATCATCTAGTAATTTATCTTTCATAATTTATATTCTTGTTTGGGGGTTCTAGCCCTTTGGCTAGATCCCTTTTGCAATTTCATTATATGTATTTTTAGTCGATCCTAATTGGATCTAGTAGATCAAGTGGCTGCCGCCCCGGTGGCCAAATGGCCAACATGCTTGCTCCAGCGACCGGAGGTCCTGGGCTCGATTCCCGGTGGTGACAAGGGAAGAATTTCACGGCTGGTTTAGGATCAATGAACTAATCACTCATTATCCGAAATGAAAATATGATTAGGAAACCTCATTTGAGGCGGCCAAATCCCTTGATGGGATATAGCGCCAGAGAGAGAGAGATATCAATTGGTTTCTTCCTTCGCGGCCGTCTTACTGGGTTTGACTCATCCAACATACGACGTATCTCCGCATTTTGGTGTAGACTAACACGTTGCATGTGTTTTCTCACATGATTGCGTATTTCTTTACTGACGAAATCCATCTTCAAATCTCTATAGAGGTTGTCATTTCTTATGACCCATGGTGCATTAACTATTTCACGTAGAGCTTTGCTTTGGAATGACCGGATGATATTGATGTTGGTTTTCTTTGTACAGCTCTAGAGCTCAATACCGTAAGTAGTAGCAATTTATTATATAGAGTTACTCGTAGTTCAGAATTTTTTCCTAAGAGACAATCTTTTTTCTGTTTCTTTTCTACATGCTCTTTCCATTTAAGTTTCGTGTATAGAGTCATGCCCAGATATTTTGTCGTGTTTGCATAGGAAGTTTACTGAGGGTTCAGTTCTACTGGTATCCAGTTATTGTTTTTGTTGATAAGGTTACGTGAACAGATTTTGTTTCATTAAGGTTTATTCGCCATCTCTTCATCCAGGTGCTGACAATATTAGTATTTCTTCACAATTTTCTCGTGGGGTCTTCTATGCTATTAGCGACTGCTAAAGGTGGCCGTATCATTCGCAAACGTTGCTATGCTAGTCTCCTCTATCGTTGGCAGGTCCGAGGTATATAGAACATATATACAGTTGATCTCAGAACGCTACCTTGTGGTACTCTTACTGATGTTTTCTTTATTTCTGAGTATTCGCCATCTAATTTAACACGAAAGTGTCGGTTAGATATGTAAGATTTTAAAATTTCATAAAACTTATTTGATAAGCCTCTTTGAAATTTATATTACACGTCTTTATGCCATACTCTCTGTCAAGGGATTGTGCTCCAAGAAGACGTTTGAACATACTTTCTTTATTCAAGTACATCTTCAATTATGCTTGTAATTCAGTGTACTTGTTCTATTGTTGAATGGTTTTCTCTCGAGCCAAATTGATGTGGAGGAATATGATTTCTTTCTTTTACTATTCATTTGAGTCTCTTTTGCAGCAGATTCTGGAATATAAGGAAATCGGTCTATACGAATTTTTGTCATTAAGTGGTTTGTTTGGTTTAGGTATCATAATCAATTCTACGACTTTAAGTCTATGTTTAAGTCTGAGTACTGCGTTAGTTATTTGAAGTAGTTTACGTAGTCTTTTTAAGGAAGAGCCTTTTCTATTTGTCTTGTAATTAAGTCATATCCTGCAGATTTCTTTGCATGTAGGCTAAGATTGATTTCTTTTTCTAATTCTGTGACAAGAGATATAATACAATTATTCATTTTCATTTTATTTAATGGTGATATGTTTCGATGTTCATTTTGCTGCAACCAGTTCTTTTTGAACTTAAGGGGTACTACTCCACGCCACTTCTTGTATACTGCTGTTGAGTTTTCTAGTTCTTCTTCTAGCTGTATCACATTTTTAATTGGCACCTGAAGATCAATATTATCCTGAACTAGTTTCTGGAATTTCTCCCAGCTGGTTTATTTATTAGTTAGCGAAGGTGGACTAGTTTTCGTAACAATCGTTGAACTGATTGTCATAATAACAGGCGTGTGATCCGAAATAATCCCCTTGCTGCTTTCTAGGTATATGCAATTTTCGTCCATACCTTTGGTGTTAAAGAAGTTAATGATATCGGATATTTTGTTTCTATCCGTAGGCCATAAGTTGGTTGATCTCCAGAATGAAACTCGCAACTGAATAGTCTCCCTGCTGCAACAGCTCTCCCCTGAACACCAATTTTTAGTGATTATACACTTGATCCCTACAGTAGGTATATTTTGCGTTAAAATCACCTCCGATTATGATATGTTTAATGACAGCCATTCCCGGTCCATTCATTATAAAATTGATTGTATCGAAGCGCTAAGTTGTGAACTTGAAAATTTCTACATCGTCTTATGCATTTACTACATGGCGGTGCTTTTAAGGCCATTGGTCGATTCTAAGCCCATCAAAGAGTATAAACATCTTTTTAATCTTCGTTGTAGTTATAATGAGGTTACATGTGGGTGCCCAATTTGATAATGATGGCATCGAGCGTGTTTACCCTTGTCGTAATAAAAGTGTAAAACATATCGAATTTTTTCACTATTTTCCCCATGTTTAAAATGTTGTAACGTTTTATTCACTTCACCGATTTTAATGTATTGTATGTCAAAGTGCAAGTTAAAATATCACTTTTCAAACACACATAATTGCCTGATACGATCAATGGTTACTGAGATATATGAGAGCAAATCAAAAAGTCTTGCAATATCATATGAAAAAAAAAGAGTGAGTGAGACAGCAATATTTTTATTTTTCGACATAATCTCCTTTAAGGTTTATACATTTGTCACATCGATCAATTAACTTGCCTAAACCCTCTAAAAAAAAAGATTTCTTTTGCTCCATAAAATATTCATTTACAACAGACTGTTGTACTTCATAGTCACTGGAAAATTTCCGGCCCGAAGCCGCAGTCCTTTTGCAGCTTGAGCAATATTAGCCTTGTGCACTGGTGCATTGTCGTGAAGAAGCAAGATTTTTTTCCTAACTTTTCTTGGCCGTTTTTCCCGGATCGCTTTTTTAAATTTTCGCAAAACCTCTGCGTAATATATGCCTGTGATTGTGGTCTTCGGTGGCATATAATCGATTATCAAAATTCCTTCATCATCCCAAAAAATTGTTGCCAAAACCTTACCAGCAGACGTTTAAGTTTTGAATATCTTTGGTGGTGGTTCACTACATTTAATCCATTGCATCGATTCTTGTTTGGATTCCGGAACCCAGTGATGAAGCCATGTTTCATCGCCTGTTATTATGTTATCCAAGAAATTTTCTGGATCTTCTTTGTACATATCTAAAATCGCCTTTGAAGTTTGAACACGCATTTTTTTTGTTTTGCATTCAACAAACGGGGAACCCATCGCGCACTTATTTTCGACATGTGAAGATGGTCATGTAATATAGTATATGTGGTACCGTATGAAAGAGAAAGTTTCCACGCTAACCGCGGAACAGAAATACGCCGGTCCTCCAATACAATAGATTCGGCCAAAATTACGTTTTCATGGCTAATAGCATCTGCTGGCCGACCCGAGCGGTTGTCGTCTTCTAATGACTCCCGACCACTTTTGAATAATTTTACCCATCTTGTTACTGTGGCATATGATGGTGCAGATTTGCCGTAAACTTTTGATATATAGTTGAATATATAAATTGCATTTCGTCCATCTTTACAGAAAAATTTAATAACGACGCGATATTCAATTTCATTCATTTTAAGAAAAATTCAAAACACGTGTGTTACTAAATTGACAAAAACAAACGAACTGTAAAATTAAAAAATGGTTTTGTTGTATTGTTACAACAAAACCATTTTTTAAATATATTGTTGTCTCACTCACTTTTTTTTTCATATGATATTGCAAGACTTTTTGATATACCCTCGTATGAATGTAAAGCCATCTATCGGGAAAAAGGCCACACACTTTTCTCCTACCTATTATTTATATGGGAAGAAGAAAAAAAAAATGCTTGCAGAATATATCGTAAACTGTTCAAGATGATCCTAATGCTGCACCAGCACTTGTAGCACAATCCAATGAAAATGGTACTGGAATTTTTTACAAATTAATTACAAATTTGTTACACAGTTAGAAAATTTTTTACAGGTCCTGTTATCCTGCAATTCGTGTGTGGGCTGGCGTTAGACAAGCTACACCACACTTTTCGTATTTTTGTTAATATTTATTGTATCGTACTGAGGGTGGTACTGGAATTTTTTACAAATTAATTACAACTTATCGGCATAGTTCAACCCCAAAAAACTACCACTAAGGGGTGCAATTCTTCAAAAATCATATTTTTCTTTACAACATTCTTATCGCATTTTTGTTAATATATATTGTATCGTACTGTGGGTGGTACTGAAATTTTTTATAAATTAATTACAACATATTGGCATAGTTCAACCCCCAAAAAACTTCCCCTAGGGGTGCAATTCTTTAAAAACCTAATTTTTGATTAAACCATGCTGTTGTCATTTCAGCTAATATTTCTTGTATCGTACTGGGGGTGATACTGTAATTTTTAACAAACTAACTACAACATATTAGCATAGCTCAACCCCCAAAACACTCCCCCTAAGGGATGCAATTTTTAAAAACCATATTTTTCGTCACACCACGCCTTTTGCGTTTCTGTGAATTTTTGTTGTATAGTGCTGGAATTTTTATACAAATTAATTACAATAAAATGGCATAATTAAACCCCTAGAAAACTACCCCAAATGGGAGCAACCGTTTAAAATCATTGTATTGTAAGGAAATTCGATGCATTATGATCGATTTTTGTGGGTGTGGGCTGTTGTAATAAATTCAGGGATACCTATTTCTTGCAAAGGAAGGAAGTTCGATGCATAATGATCGATTTTTGTGGGTGTGGGCTGTTGTAATAAATTCAGACTTACCTATTTCTTCCATAGGAATGAAGTTCGATGCATTATGATCGATTTTTGTGGGTGTGGGCTGTTGTAATAAATTCAGAGATACCTATTTCTAGCAAAGGAAGGAAGTTCGATGCATAATGATCGATTTTTTGTGGGTGTGGGCTGTTGTAATAAATTCAGGGGTACCTATTTCTTGCATATGAAGGTAATTTGATGCATAATGATCGATTTTTTGTGGGTGTGGGCTGTTGTAATAAACTTAGGGATACCTATTTCTTGCATAGGAAGGAAGTTCGATGCATTATGATTGATTTTTGTGGGTGTGGGCTGTTGTAATAAATTCAGTGGTAATTATTGGAGGAGTTTTATCTATACAATAAAATATTGTTTTAAAGAACTGTTTTTTTAGGGACAGTTTTTGGCAATTGAACTATTCCAATATAATGTAATTTATTTTTTTAAAAACTTCTTAGTATCCAGTACGATACAATGTTTTAAACGGTTGCTCCCATTTGGGGTAGTTTTCTAAGGGTTTAATTATGCCATTTTATTGTAATTAATTTGTATATAAATTCCAGCACTATACAAAAAAATTCACAGAAATGCAAAAGGCATGGTGTGACGAAAAATAAGGTTTTTAAAAATTGCATCCCTTAGGGGGAGTGTTTTGGGGGTTGAACTATGCTAATATGTTGTAGTTAGTTTGTTAAAAAATGCAGTATCACCCCCAGTACGATACAAGAAATATTAGCTGAAATGACAACAGCATGGTTTAATCAAAAATTAGGTTTTTAAAGAATTGCACCCCTAGGGGAAGTTTTTTGGGAGTTGAACTATGCCAATATGTTGTAATTAATTTATAAAAAAATTCAGTACCACCCCCAGTACGATACAATATATATTAACAGAAATGCGATAAGAATGTTGTAAAGAAAAATATGATTTTTGAAGAATTGCACCCCTTAGGGGTAGTTTTTTTGGGGTTGAACTATGCCGATAAGTTGTAATTAATTTGTAAAAAATTCCAGTACCACCCTCAGTACGATACAATAAATATTAACAAAAATACGAAAAGTGTGGTGTATCTTTGTCTAACGCCAGCCCACACACGAATTGCAGGATAACGGGACCTGTAAAAAATTTTCTAACTGTGTAACAAATTTGTAATTAATTTGTAAAAAATTCCAGTACCATTTTCATTGGATTGTGCTACAAGTGCTGGTGCAGCATTAGGGTCATCTGTTCAAGAATGTTTTATGGATTGCCATTAGCAGAATATCGATATCTTGCTTACGAAACTGATATTTTAAACAAAAAGGTCTTTCCACAAAACTGGATAAAAAAGAAATCTGCAGGTAATCCTATTTTATCACTACTAAATGTTGTAGTCTAAATCGTGCTACTTCATTTAACACGTTCGCGGACACTTTCAAAATGTGTTTAACACAAATTTGATATTTTTTGTAATTGCAATGATATTTCTTCACGGAAAAGAATGTCTTGTTGAGAATTGATAAATATGTCGTCTTATTTCTAAAAAAACGAAAAAATCGTATGACTGATTTGCGCGAAAGTATTAAAAAACGAAAAAGTTGTATGAATGCTATAGCATTCACGTCTGCGAACGTGTTAACAGGCATAATGTTACTCTGTTTGAAGGGAAGTAGGATATATAATTTAGATGAAACCAGTACGATGACTATTCAGAAACGTCTAAAGATGTTAGCAGAAAGGGATGCAAAACAGGTCGGTAAAGTAACATGTGCAGAAGGAGGCCACAAAACATGTCATGTGTCACTCCACAACACGATGTAAAACTGTGACACATGATGCAAGGCTTTACATAAAGTACTGTAATATCAAAAATGTGCCATATAATGGACAAAGATCATATTTCTTTTAACTAGGACAGATTAATATAAATTATCAATAATCTTAAATCAGTAGTGTCACGAAAGTTGTACGCCGCTATCAATTTTTAATTGGTCTTCTTAGGTGTAAATTTTTGATATTGTCTTGGAAACCAGATAGGTTCGTTGGATTCGGAAAAAGTGATTTAGCGACTATTCAAGAGCCAACAGCTACATAATTTGAATTGCAAGCTTTCTAAAGCAACATAATCTAAGCAAACAATTTTAATCTTTAATTTTATTAGAATAACTAGCTACTTCCGGTAAACTGGATTTCGCAAAGTTTCGCGCTACTTTTCCTATATGCGGAAGTAACTTACTTTTGAATATTCAACTCGATCAGTCGTCTAGGTAAACTTCTCTGTAGAGAAAATAAATTTTAGTCAAAAAATTGAATTGCAACGAATTCGTTTTGTGTTGTATTAGAAACCAACAGGAAATTAACAGTGCCAAATTGGTTGATTTCTCGAATACTTTTGTTATCAATTCGTTTATTAGAGCGTTGTGTAATGGAATAATGCCAATTCTTCCTAGAATAAATTCGGCCACTATATTTTTCGGATGGCCATGAACACAATGAACAGGAATATTTAATAAGACGATGGAAATTGGAAAGTTTCCCTGCTGCAGTTATCTACACAAACAACTCCATTGTAGCTGGTACAGACTTATTTATTGGCTTTCAAATGACGTTTACTTATTGATTCAATGAAGTGAGAGTTCAAACATAGCTTTAATGTCTGTCATGAGTGACATTGATTGATTTCAATCATTCTCATTCGTCATCTAAGTTGTTTATATTTTGGGACTCCCACTTCCGTATAGCCAGTATATTCAACTCTTTGAGAAAGCCAAACTGAAATCTTTATTTATAGATATAACCTTTAACTTTAATTGACTGAAGCAATACTGAAGAGGAACTCACGTATCTACTTTTGAAATAAATAAATTGCCAGCTCATTCTACATATTTAATTGATGCATATTAACTTACACATTCATTTGCGTTTCTACAATTGTTATGAGAAATTAGTCGAGTAGATTTATTGTTTGAAAACATCCGATACAAAGTTGAGCCTCCATAAGATTGTACTTCGATCAAAGTCGCATCAATACAATTCTTGCATATTGTAATTTTTAATATGAGAAGGTTAAATAAAAATTCTTGCAATTTGGCGTCTAATATTATTTCATGCTTTATGATTTTCTTCGTTTGCGGATTATCATTACGATTGATAAAAACGAAAACCATAAAGTTGTCTACATTGTTCCAGTGAGCTATAGTTTCTTGAATACTTCAGAGGAAACTGTGCCTATAGGACAGTCATCTATTATTATCCAGAGGTTACACATTTCGCCAAAGTATCTTGTGATAATGATGCCATTTCAGCTCGAATGCTATTCTTAAGGTGTTAACGAGTAGCTGGTTAATTAATGTAAACTATTCCCAATAGCCCCAAAGTTAAATGTCAGGTGCAGTTAAATTCGATGCATGGCCGGGAAAATTTCTCCAAGTATGTCCATTTTTAAGTGAGCTGTTGCCCCGTCTTGTTGAAACTCAGGTAACAAAAATTACTTTATCATCACTCTTCCTCCGCCAAAAAAAAAACGGGCCTATTATGTATGAATTGGGAAGTCACACAAAATTGTGTTTAGATTTAAGATTATTTTACAGTATTCACGACATGTTATGAAATCAGCTGGATTTTGAATTACCTGCATCTTGTAGGGAAACAAGTGTAAATCGGAATGTATTATTCTATGCATAGTTATTATTGGAATCCCCAACTGTGTGGATCGTCGCCTTAAAGATGTTCCATGATCTTCGTCCAACTTTCCCTAATACGCTCAACATTTTTCAATAACCGACTTCTTCGAGTTCTTCCTGTTCGTCTACGATCACTAGTGGTACTAATTTATTAAAACTTAACGTTAAAAGTGTTATGTTTGAAAAAGGTCTCATTTGAAGAAGTTTGTAAGTGGTAATATCTGTTTCATACAGTCGAAAACTGCCAATAAAGAAATTTAAAAATTATCAAGCTTTAAATGATTTGTAATTGTCGTTAAAGTGGTTTGAAATTCAAGACTATGCCAGACATACACAGATCTAACTATGCCGATAAGGGTGGCATTTTGATTTTTCGCTTCTTCTGGCAAGAAAATCGTTTATCATTCGAGATTTCGGTCGAGGCAGATTCTGAGTATAGATTTGGGGTGCGGGTCTGATGGGGTTATAGGGGTGAAATTTTGATTTTCCCCATTTCTCATCGATAAAATCGTTCGTCATTCGACACCAATCTGACTATGCCGATTCAATAGTCCATGACCATAATTAGATTTTGATTATAGGTTGATTATGGGCTATTGAATAGGGATAGTCAGATCGGTATAATCTTGGGTAATAATAATAATCTTGAGTTGCAAACAATTTCAACGACAATCAGCCATTCACCATTTAATGCTTGATAACACTGTGCTAGTTTAAAAATGCAACAAGCTGGGCACCCGGGGGGTAAACCTAATTCGACTATGCTGAATTCATTGGTGCTAGTCCCATTTCAAAGTTAGTCCCAATTTTCGAGATATCGCTTTCGACATATTTTGCCTCTGAGACAAATATTTGTCAAAATATACACTCATATTCACGTTGATAGCTCCTGAACCATTAAGATTTTCGTTATGCTTTCTTCAGCAAAGTTGTTGCGCAAGCCAAGACCAACAACTTTGCTGAACTTATCAAGGCCGAAAAACGACATCTACAATCACATTTTTATGTTATTTTATTTTTTGAAACGCAAAAAAATAAAATAACACAAAAATGTGATTGTAGATGTCGTTTTTCGGTCTTGATATATTTAGCAACGTTGTTGGTCTTGGCTTGCGCAACAACTTTGCTGAAGAAAGCATAACAAAAATCTTAATGGTTCAGGAGCTATCAACGTGAATATGAGTGTATATTTTGACAAGTATTTGTCTCGACGAAAAACATGTTTTTTATCATTTTTTGTCCATTTATTGAATTTAAATTGATCGAATAAACACCTCATCGACATATATAGATACAATAGAAACTATTTAACAGAAAATTAGATTGATTCAGTTGATTTTATTGTGATTTTTCTCAATTTTTTCCTAAATAATTTACATTTTTCTTAACTTTTAATTTTAATTTTCTGATTTGTTCGTGTCGTCTTCGGGTTCTTCTTCCTCTTGCAAATTCCAACAAATGTCACCCAAGAGTGCATCTAGCTTTTTGCCGCTGTACCAATGTTCGAGCCTTGCCGTCACTTGGTGAAAACGCTCGCCGTGCTCATCGGATTCGGCTGGTGATTGTTCAATGGAATTCTTTGAGTTGGTAACGTGAAGGAGAACTGCCTTCAAGCTGCTTTTAGAGGAATCGATGAACAATCGCCAATCTTCAGGATTATATGCATTGTGCATTGTGGATACCAAACCTCGGATATCAGTGCAAAAAGCGAGTGAATTATTCTCAATTGATTTGAAAAAATTCGTAAAATGACGATGACGATTTATTGCTCCATATATCGGAACATTTGGAGCCAAAATGTTCACTTGTTTTAAATCCTTTGACAAAAGAATGGCTTGCCGCTGAGATAGTTTCAGGCGTCGTACCATAATATCCAAACGACTTTGCGAGATTTCAATGTGATTGCATGGCGCAGTGACATTTGATGGTTGATATATTGATGCAGATGTTTCTCCGGTTTCACCTGATTCAAATGTTGTTGGTAAATAATCCTCGGTTGGGTTTGATCTTTCCGGAACAGGCATTTCATCTGAATGCTGCAGCGGTAGATGTGTATTTCTCGTTGCAGTGTATGTCAAAGAACCACTTTTGTTTCTGTTTGTACCGAAAATATAATTCATGCACCCATAACATTGAACTGCATCATGTCCTTGTGGATCGACCCATATCATCGGGACACCAAATGGCAGTGCGGCTCCAGTGTTTTGCCATCTATGCAGTTGGAAAATGCATGTTGTACAAACAAAAGACGGCATCCAATTTACACCACTAATAACAGTTTGTGAAAAGTATAGTCGATATAAATCAGCGGTTTCATCACTTATTTTGCGGCGATTGCTCATAATTGTAAATTTTCCACACACATAACAAAAGCACTTGAGTTTATAACACCTATCCATATTATTTATTTCACCAGATTCACAAGACGATTTTCACTTTATTTTTTGTATTCTTTTGTCACTTTATATATTTAGATGAATAACTTTTTATTTTTAATTTTATATTAAAGTTTTTAGTTCTTACTTCTTGTGCCAATTTTTTAACTTTTTTAGAAATATCAATTTCAAGAATAATCTCTTCTTCGGTTTATTTTCTGCTACTGTTACATAATCTATTTTGAAGCTCTTTATATACTGTAGCTAAGGCGCTGCTGTTTGGTACCTGCTTTGTTTTTAAGTTATGGAGGTCGTAAATTTTATTGGGGTTTTGTGTTGATTTTGTCGCGAAGTAAATTGTGGGTGTTTTTGTTTTTGTACATTTTCAGGGTGTGAATTTTGGCCGTAATTCGTATACGTGCAGAATACAAATGTCTCATGACTCATGAGTCAAATTGGGACACCTGTCTAATTTCAGTCCTTTTTTGATTCTGTGCAAAATGGTTACATTTTTATTGAATTTAGTGTATGGTTTTCAGTTTTTATTTGTTGTACGAAACTTGATTTTATGTACTTGTGATGTGTTCTTTGTATCTTATCTGAGATGAGTGTCTTGTTTGGCCTAAGTATGCCGAATTCCAGTTGTATTTAGCCTTACCTGTGCACTTATGTTTCTCGAAACGGAAAGGTGGAGCCGGAGTTTTCTGTGAGAAGCTTTTGCCAAAACTGACAAGACCCTGCCTTTTTGGGGAACATGCGAGAAGGCTGGGTTTACAGACGAATGATTTTGTAGAAGTTGCATGGACGAAAAAAAAGAAGAGACTTTAGATAACATCCTATGCTCTTGTCCGGCACTATCATAGAGAAGGCATAAGTATTTGGGCGTGTCCAGTGTGACCAGCCTTTCAGATCTCGCTGAATGTGGAGTGCGAGATATTTTGCGGTACGTACGTAGCTCCGAATGGTTTTGAACAGGGGTAAAGGGGAAATAGGTTCCTGTGGTATCACAACGGGGCACTCCTGGTCTAATTGTGCGGAAGTGCTACTCCAAGCTCACTTTGTCCTAAGTAAAACACATATATGGAAAAATAACACAAAAATGTGAATGTAGATGTCGCTTTTCGGTTTTGATATGTTCAGCAAAGTTGTTGGTCTTGGCTTGCGCAACAATTTTGCTGAACATATCAAGGCCGAAAAACGACATCTACAATCACATTTTTGTGTTATTTTATTTTTTTGCGTTTCAAAAAATAAAATAACACAAAAATGTGATTGTAGATGTCGTTTTTCAGCCTTGATATGTTCAGCAAAGTTGTTGGTCTAGGCTTGCGCAACAACTTTGCTGAAGAAAGCATAACAAAAATCTTAATGGTTCAGGAGCTATCAACGTGAATATGAGTGTATATTTTGACAAATATTTGTCTCAGAGGCAAAATATGTCGAAAGCGATATTTCAAAAATGGGGACTAACTTTGAAATGGGACTAGCACCAATGAATTCAGCGTAGTCGAATTAGGTTTACCCCCTGGGTGCCCAGCTTGTCACGCAAAAAAAGTTTGAAATTCAAGCACAGTGTAATTTTTATTATTTTTTATCGCCTAGTTTCGGCTGTATGAAGAAGATATGGCATTTCATCCCTATAACCTCACCAGACCCACTCCTAATTTAAATCAAAATCTATACCTATGATTATGGGCTATCGAATCGACGGTCAGATTGGTGTCCATCTGGTAAAATCTCGAATGATGAACAAATGTATCCTCGGAACCACGGAAAATGGAGAATTTCACCAATATGGTACAGTCAGATAGTCGTTCATTTGACAAAATCTTGATATACAAACCATTCATCAGATAAACGTGTCTTCGTTTCATGGCTATTGTACCTTCCTTCCACAAAATATCTAAAATGTTTCACCGCCGCATAAGCCGCCAAGAGCTCTCGCTCGTCAGTACGTATCGGGATTCGGCGTCGTTAAGCTTTCGTGAAAAAAAAAACATTTTGTAACACCGCGCCTATTTCTGCTATGGAGGCGTCTACCATAATAGAGAGTTTCGTGTTTGATGAGGGATATGCTAGCTGTGTCGCTTCGATGGGGAAAAATTTGCACGTGTCTGAGGGTAACGTCAACGTAGGTTAACCTATTTCTTCTTGAGGTCTTTGCTATCTCGTGCGCCGCTTTACCCCCCGATTCTAACGTACAGTCACAGACGTATTTTCAGTCTTAACAAAAACTTTTGTCTTAGCGAAGACTATAAACTTTCAATTATTATTCTGCACTTAGTCGTATCTGTGAGTAGTCTTAAAAAATTGTCTTCGTTAATATCAGCGAAATAGGTGGTCTTAAGAGTCATAATTTTGGCATTAAACCGAAACAATAATTATTTGTTTTCGAATTGAACTGTCGCTTTTCGTTCATAAATTTGAAACAATATGGTGTAAATTTGGTTTGGCAGCTCTACAATAGTGTTTGGAGAGTTTATAGTAGTTATATTGTTTAAGACTACTGCCTTCAGAATTTCAATGAAGACTTTAGTCTTTAGTCGAGAAATTCCTGTTATTAATATACCGAATCTGAGAATACGAGGAAACTCAAACAACCCAAACGGTGTACAAATTCCGTTTTTTCATTGTTTTTACCTTCGAGCGGAATCTCATGACAGGCCCTAATTTGATTAACCCTAGAAAAATATTCGCATGATTCAAGCTGGTGCTTGAAATCGATTACGAATTGTATTAAATAGCGATCGGGCTTCACATCCCTCAACAAGACGCCGCACATAAGGGTTTTAAGTAGTGTTTAGTCCCAAAAATGTCCGGAGCCTAGAAAAATGCACCAAATTGAGTATTTTTTTTAAATACTCTTTATGAGATTCTTAAAAGATCCCTCATGAGTATTTTGTCTGAATTTTTTTTGTATGCATTTTTCTAGGCTCTAGACATTTTTGGGACTAAACACTACTTAAAACCCTTATGTGCGCCATCTCTCTCGCATATTGTTCATTCGGACAAAAAAATAATGTTAATTCAACTTGATGGAGAAACTCCAAACAAAAAATAACATCATTTTGACGATTATGAATTGGTTTAAAATATATATGTTACGACAGATTGTCAAAACGAATGCAACCGTGAAGGCGCCCTCACATATTCAACGATCTTTTTCACACAGACGCAGTTTTTTCACACTAATTCAAAAACCAATGTTTTGACACATATTTTAAAACAAAACAGATGATGTTAAAAAAAATTATTCTATGTGCCGAAAATTCGGCGAAAAAGTCCTTCCTAATTGATTGAATGCGTCACGTGATGTTCGGCGCAGAAAAATCGTCAGATATGTAAATCCACCTTTCAGATGGATTTACATATGTGGCGTGTGACGTGTGACAAGTTGAAATAATCGTGATGCTTTCTTAACAACAAATTACATTGCGACGGATGCCGCCACGCACACTAATTAAATATTTTTTGTAGTGTATATTTATTGTGTTCTGTCACTAAAAACACTGTGGCAAAACAATCAAAAATTTATTTTCATGTTTCTAAATTTTTATGTGCGTGTGTGACCGTCACGAAAAAGATAAAATTTGTTCGTGTCTCGCTGTATAGCGTGTGCCGTGTGACGAATGTCAAATAGTCGTTTATGATTGGCTATAGACACAAATTATCAAATTATTAAATTATTAAAAATCAAAATCTAACCTCAAATTATTTTAAAAAAATGTTACTAACTTCAGTATTGTTAATTACAAATTCGATAAAAAAAGTTCCATAATAGGGTAAATCCGTGCCGGATCGAATATTTTCGTTAATGGGAAAAACATTTCATAATAGACCCCCTGATATAAAAGAGAATCCGCACTGAGAATACAGCGACTGCCATTTGTTATTATAAATTTCCCAACTAATGGTCTACGTAAACCAATACTGAGAATCAGATTTTTGCTACGAATTGTATCTATCGTGGATGTATTTGCGGCATATAATTTGAATGATGACACGTTACAATTTTCAAGAGATTTTGGTGATATTACGGAATTAGTCGCTCCCGTGCCTAACAAAATTTAAACACTTTAATTGCGACCGCCGGCTGTCATTTGAACAGATTCTCAATGCAATCTGATAAAGAGACAATTCGTGTTGTTAATTCACAAGATTGTGTGAATCAATGCCTCTGTTCAGATTTGAATGGAATATAGGAATTCCCGCAAATTTATAAGCGACCATTATTTTATCGACCGTCGCACCTCTAGTTTTGATAAATCGGCGTCTTCCAAACACGACAAAATTTCATGTGTATTTGTGTTGGTGGCTGTTGTAACTGCGAAGTTCCTAAGCACCGATTGAGTTGAAGACCGGGTAATCGACGACCGAGCAATTAAGCGCACAATAATTCGATTACAGCCGCTTTGGGGGTCGAGAACCGCAATCGGATGATCAGATCAGATATTTCCAGGTCATCACGATTGAAATGCGAATGGCGGTTTTGTTGTTACGTTTGCTTAAATGTTTAATGTTGCTCTACCTTGTGAATGTGCCGCGTTTTTGAGGTTAGGTTTTATTTACCGAACATTTTGTGTGCGTCGCTGAATTTGAAGGTTCGACCACTGAATAGACCGAATACACGCAATTTTTGTATGGAAAATTTTCGACTCATTCTTTACCTTGCTTCGCGAAAAGGTAGGAAAAATTGTTTGCAGGATAACCAAAAATCGTTATTTTTGAGTTTTAAATGTGAAATAAAAAAAATTTGTACCTGATAACAGTGTACAACCGTTAAAATAATTAATATAAATAATAAATATTATTAATAATAATGATTCCATTAAAATAAATACATTTCATAGACGTAAAAACAGATAGGAAAATGGTTGGTAGGTCATTTTTCTTGGTTCACCCAATGACGCTTCTGGTTAATATCTATTCTGTGGTTAGCCTTTAAAATAACCCGATTTTATTTCTGGAATATATTTTTTGTTGTCGGGGTAACCAAATTTGGCGAAGCTATTCATATGTTTTATTATGGCGTATCGAAAGAGTACCTTTCTTTTCTTTGCGTCCATTTGCTTTGACTGATCATATTCAGTGCACCTAGAATACTACAGGTCAGACTGCTTTAACATTTTGCTATGTGGCATCAATTTATGTCGCCATTTCTTTCTTTGGCTATTATAGGCAGAACAAAAATAAAAAGATTGTTGTGATTTTTTGTTTGTGTTTAAGCTGTCATATTGATAAAAAAAAAACTGCAAAGAAACAACAAGATAAATATTTTAATAATACATATATTTAAATTTTTTTAATCAGCTATTATTATTATTATAAAATTATGCATTCTAAATTCCGTTAAATATCTAAACACGTATAAAATGTGTTCACATTACCCTATTAAAGTTAACCGAAAAATGCAGATTCAAAATAATCAAACGAAAATGACAGCTGTTTTTTGTCGGTAACATCCCCAGCCGAAAAATGTCGGTAATGCAGATACGATAGATTTTATGCCGGAATGTAATATTTATGCTGGAGATATACTCGACGTTACTCAGAAGCTTCGAAATGTCAAAAACGCGCTTACGTGTATACCCAAGATAAACTCAATATATGAATTCACGTTTTCGACATTTATTTAACTTTTGACTTTCTTTTATTCATTTTATATTTATTTCATTTTTTGCGAAATAATAAAAATTTAAAATATTAAAAGTTAGTACTTGAAAGAAAAACGCGCAGTTGATTTTTCAAAAGGTCAAAATGCTAACAAAAATAAAATAAAATTGGTTAATTATTTCATAAAATTTCTGTAAGATGTCACTTTAGTACTAAACAACAACAAAAAGTTAAAGTTAATTCAAATTTTTTTGTTTCACGTCTGAGTCGCGTCGAGTATAATTGCTTTAGTATAAATTCTCATAGTTTAACTTTTTATTTTTTCTTAGTCACTTTGGTCGCGTCGAGTATATCTCCAGGGTTATATTGCAAATTTTTATTTTGTTCTTCCTAAAAACCAACTAAAAAATTTAAAATAAGAAATTTTCATTCGAAACAATTAAAATTAATATACAAAACATCATTTCTCTAAGTGCTGTATTACAAGTTTGGAGTTAAAACCTAAAATACATTTATAGTTAATACTGTTAGAGTTAGCCGAAAGTTTCCAGACGAAAGATAATGCAGATAGTGTCTTGAATACAGAAAAAATAGCAAAAAACTCGAATTTAGGATCGGGTTATATCATTCGGGTGAAGGGGAAATTATTTCAGTTAATAGGAATTTAAAAATCGACGGGAGCCAGAGTATAAAGAGAGTTTAACTTTCGGCTGAAATAGTCAAGACACTATCTGCATTATCTTTCGGCTGGCAACTTTCGGCTAACTTTAACAAGGTTTAAATGTTTGGAGAATTTTTTAAATAGCACGTCATCTAATAATTATCATTTGAAAGGTTAATTTATATGTTGTCCGAGAAAACTCGATTGAATATATCACACACACAAAATTTGAAAATTTCTAAAAATTGACCGTTTAAATTGTCATGGCTGGAAATAAATTCAAATGAAAGGTCTTATTGATGCTTACACCGGGAAAAAATTTCAGGTCGATTTCTATGCTGGAAGTCCGGGAAAACTTGATTGAATATATGGCACACACAAAATTTGAAATTTTCCAAAGCATGTGTGAGCGTACGTGTGAGCATCTATAAGCCTTTTCATTTGAATCTATTTCCAGCTATGACACTTTAAACGGTCAATTTTTAGAAATTTTCAAATTTTGTGTGTGCGATATATTCAATCGACCTGATTTTTTTTCAGGTATGAGCATCTATAAAACCTTTCATTTGAATCTATTTCCAGCTATGACACCTTAAACGTTCACGAGATTTACATCGTTACAATATTGTTAACAATGACAGCTCAAAATCGTTCATGAAACTACATTGTAACAATGAACACGTGCGTTTTTCGTTCACGAACTATACATTGTTACAAACGTCATTCTCAACCAAACTCGAGACTGCCTCTACAAATGTCATTTTTGATGGTGTAGGTATCAGAAGCAACATGATGATTGTGCAGATTTGAAAAATAATTTAAAGAACAAAATTCAATTTTTAATATATTTATTTTAAATAAATTTGTGTTTTATGGATACACTGGTTATTTTGATGCTCCATAATACTATGTTTAGTTCGTACTATTCGTATATTTTTTAGTTACGATTCGTACTTTATGGAAAAAAAATGTCCTCTAGGCAAATCGAACTTTACGAAATCATAAAACGTTCATAATAGATCGTTAGGAATCTTAACAGGTATAATAGTATCGTCAACGAATGCCGCATCTGTGATGTTTAATTTGCGACACGAGTTTTTTTAGCAGCTGCCTTAACTGCTTGATATTCTTCAATCTATAAATAAATTTTTTATTCTAGTCTTGTATTTTATAAAGGCCGCTCGGTCTTACCGGTTTTGCGAGTTTGCGGTCACGTCGTCTCTCAACAAGGATTATACCATCTGTAATAAGTGCTTTGCTGACATCGACAATAGTGGCAGGATCGGATAGCGTAGCGTAGGTCAAAGCAGCAATTTTATACTCAACATTTAAGTTTAAAGTCTTGTTTAGAACATCTTGCGCAAACGAACGACTTGCCTCAGTCTTGTCGTCTGGATCGGGCGGGAGTACGGCTAATGCAAGAACATATTCCTGTGCATATGGTTTGTCGGATTATAAGGCAGGTGGTAAATGAGCTAAACGACTGGCGGGTAATGTCTGAAAACCTTATTTTAAAGTTAGTCTCTAGTTTCGATCCCCTCGATATTATTCTAATTAAAAATTATTAATTTTTTAAAAATATTGCAATTCAAAATAATTATTTAATAGAATCTGCCCCAGAATTGCCACTCCATTTGAAATTTATATTGAAAATTCACAACAAACTCCTTCGTACAACAATAAAACATTGTAGTGTCAGAAACCATCATTTATTTTGTCTACGCAAATCTAACAAATTTTACTGCAATCCTAGTTTTAACAATAAATTTCATTATCTTAATTCTGTGGTTATGTTTTTAACAATGTTTTGACACTTGGGACAATCTCATAGTTAACTATTACGTCATTTCTACAATGACAGTTGTTACGATATTGTAACAATGTAAATATCGTGAACATACTCCTAATATGTTTTGTTATTACAACTGAATCTGCATTATCGTCATTTTTCGGCTGATACATTTTAGTTGTTACAGCCGATTCTGCATTATCGTCATTTTTCGGCTGGAGCGAGTCAGCTAACTTTAATGGGTCTCGCCACACTTTAATTCTTTCAGCGTGATTCTTTCCTCGTTTCCTTCCTCTTCACCAACAAGTTTTTATTTGTAAACAAACTGTTTTTAGTTTGTTGGTGAAGGGGAAGGAAACGAAGAAAGAATCACGCTGAAAGAATTAAAGTATGGAACCGCGGAATGGTGGATTCACGGAACGGCATAATTTTTTATCCAACTCTTTAGCCAATCAAATCTTTATATTCAACTAAGCCCCGCCCAATTTTATCTCGGTTTAGTTGAAATATTTCCATCTTATGAGCAAATAATCTAAGTCGTACCAACATAGTTACAAAAATAACCGGAAGTATGAGCAACATTTTTGCTCAAATATTTGTTGTTGTTGTTTATTTATGACATTTTTGGAATGAATTTCGCATTAAATAATTCAATTTAAAGTTAATATGTATATAAAATAAATGGAATAAATATGCGAGATGCATTTAAGTAAAGCAATTAGGATGAGAATCAAAAATTTTATTTTGCTACAACTGTTTAATATGCAACTCTTTAATACGAAATTATTTGTTAATTTGTAAATTGTGATGTGTGTATAAAACCGAATATTGTGTACTTTTAATCCCCAGACATAGGTTTATTCGATTAATTTAAAATAAAGCCCCAACTAATTGAAAACAAAGCAGACTGTGAACAAATAATACAAAACATCAGAAAACATATCGCACATCCTCGTAAAACCTGTCAACACAAAAAAACAGTTTTGAGATAAATGCATTTTAAATTACTAACGCTACTCTCTCTCTCTCTCTCTGGCACTATACATCCCATCAAGGGATTTGGCCGCCTCAAATGAGGTTTCATAATCATACTTTCATTTCGGATAATGAGTGATTAATTCATTGATCCTAAACCAGCCGTGAAATTTTTTCCTTGTCACCGCCGGGAATCGAACCCGGGACCTCCACTACCGCTACTGTGATGCTGAAATTATTCATTATTAGCTTTATAAAATAAATAATCTCAGCATCACAGTAGCGTTAGTAATTTAAAATGCATTTATCTCAAAACTGTTTTTTTCTGTTATGACATTTTTTTATAGGATGTGCGATATGACTTACATGACAACCGTAGACACATTTTTTGAGCAAAAGTTGGTAGAAAAAAGTCAGCTTTTTTTTATCTCGTTCCGTGAATCCACACTAACAGTATGTTCACATTTTGTGTTAATGTACGAGAAGACATAACCTTACTTTTTGCACTCGTATACAATATTTTTTTCTGTTTATTTTCGTTTATTATGTTTATGAATATGACTGCCATTTACAGTTCAAAGAATAAACTGTAGACATAAATTTGATGACATAGCAAGCAGTGTTGCGTGTAGTATTCTAGGTGCATTGCCATTGATTCGCACTCATTGAGAATAACCCAATCTGCAAATATGAATGAGTCGCGCTGACTTATTAGCAGCGCTCGACCGTTTTATACGCGAACTAGTGATTATAACTGCCCAGCAGGAAAGTCATTAGAGACACACTAATGATTCGTCAATGACATGCACGCATGACACGTATATAGAATTTGATCAAAAAGCGGGACTCGATTTCATGCATGACAGTCTTAAATGAATTGTAGATGACACGTCTAAAGCGAATCATATGTGAAATGTCTGAAGCGAATAATGTGTGACATGTCTAAAACGATTACTAAATGACTCTTCATTTCCGACTATAATAAGACGGTAAATAAGCGAATCACATGTGACATGTCCGAAATGATTATGTTACGTGCCGTCTCACATGTTTATTGGCAGTTTTTTTTTTTTTATAGTGCAATAAAACAGTACTTATATAATTTGTTTTAAACATCTCAATATCTGTATTTCATATTCACAAACATATCACAAATACAGTAGGTACTAGGTACATTAAATTATCACAAATTCTTAATATTTATTTATTTATTTTTTTTTTCTAATTATACATATTTTAGTGGTAAGTATAAAATTATTTTAATAATTCAGTCTTCAAAGTTTCGAGATTATTTAAATATTATTATCACAAAGCTAGCTTTATTAAAAAATTTTGTAAAATAGCAAAAGGAAGAATAGGAAACATAGGAAACGTTAAACTAAAACATTCAAATAAACTTACGAGTAATGTGCTAAATACGTATTAGTGAATATGCGAAGCTGAAACTTAGTGTAACAGAGCATTAGGAAAATTTGTCATTTTAAATATGTACCTGTACAGATCGAATTTTCTGCATTATCTGATGCCATCTGCGTGCTTGCATTGACATACTTTTTTGCATCGCTGGTAGAAGGATGATGAGTTTGGTTTGTAGATGTCTTCAGATTGGAAGTATTAAAAGAAAATGCTCTCTTTGGTACTAAAGTAACAATTTTTTTTTGAGGTGGTGGCGAATGATTTGCGACTATAATTACTGGCCTTTTTGCTGGTTTAACCGAATCTATATGCGGACAAAGAAAATGTTAACACTATTTCACAAGATTCAAATTTAATACTAAAAATATTTACTTACTAATTAAGTAGTCGGAAATTTCCGTATCATCTGACTGGGCCATTGTAAACATTTCAGGCGATTCCTGCATCGCTTTGGTATTTCCTAATAATTGATGTATGGCACTTATTGCATTTATTAATTTTTTAAATGTAATAATGGAATAAAAATATAATTATTTTTGTATGGTATAGCAACAGTTTTGTACTCAATATCAATAATATTAAATGATTCTAACTGATCACTTAAATTACTGACTTCATAAACTCCTATCAATGATGAAACGATTGGATATTTAAAAAAATCATTTATTGTTTTAAATCTATAACCACTGATAGTCGAATTATTTGCACTCAAAACAGAGAAATATATATTTGATTTAAGTACGCAGAAGCAATTGGCTGTCGTGCTTCCAATATAAAATTTTGAGAATATTTCTTGATTGTCGAACTCTGTAAACTTCTGCAATTCTATGGTTCGGTTATAAACTTGCTGCAATATCTGTGTTGGCTTTCGAATTTTTTTCTTTAATATTTGTAGGTAATTTTCATATTTGTAAGCTGAAAATGATGTTAAACAATCATACTGTGCTACACAATCGCTTAAATGCAACAAATTGTGAACGTTGAAAGAAATCAGGCCTAAAAATTGTTGCAAAATCTCTGACAAAAAATTGAATTAGTTCTTGAGCCAATTGCGTATTTTCTTTACTATCAGTTGGATGGGATAATAAACAATATGCACAAAAGAAATATAAAAAATGTTGATATTTTTGGGAATCAATAAAATCTTTAAGTATAACGACGCCAGTATAAAGTGCAAATTGCCTCAATTAGATTTTAACTTTGTATCTGTCCAAATAAGTAGCAACTTTTTCATAATTCCTAAATCCAGTAAATGCATTGGTTCCACAGGGAACTGTGAAACCATTCCAATTTTAGTTTCCAATACATTTAGTTTATTATGAAACTCGCTACAGTGATGTTCTAGATGCTGCCTTTTCAAAAAAGAATCATCAGTTCTTTTTTCCCAGATTTCTGTTGAAAAGGAAACGCGTCCGCTCATTTTTGATCCCGTTTGGCAGCACTTGCTGCAACCATCAAATGAATTATGTCCTCGAGTACCGGTTAAAAATGATTTTGCGGGAGCATCGCATGAGAAAATTCGAATAGAAAACGGTTTTCGTGGTTCATGTTCGCTAACTAAAATTCCATTAGTTGTTAATTGATTTATATCAGCTGCAAAATCCTCTACAAAATCGTTGACAGATAAAGGTTTTCCTGGCCCAACGAAGCACCCAATAACAAATGGGTATACATTTAGGAAATCTACTAAGGCGCCTAAAATAGGCCACAATGTTGTGGAACTACTTTTAAAAAGTGGAACACCGTCTACACCCACGTCGATTACAATTTCATTAACACCACGGAAAAGTTTATAAGGTATATTAATATTTGAAATAGATTTTTCAATTCCAAAATGTATATAATTGCCGCCAGGTATTTCCTTAATTAGCGGCATATCACCAGGGCATTTCAATATAGTTTTCGATGTCCTAGCTTTCATGTTCACTTTAAACTCATTTAATATTGTGATTAAATCATCAAAATCCACTCTCGTAATATTATGCTTCACAGCCCAAGCACCTAATTTGTCGTCTACATCTTGCTTGCGTTCTCATTCGGTGTATGGCATGGATTCAATTTCATTGTTTAATTCATTTTCTAGTGGAAAATCAAACTTTTCACTATCTTCAATGTACCCTTGCAAATTTATTTCCTCAATATTATAATTTTCTATATTATTCTCATTACAGTTTTTATTTTGATTTTCAAGAATTTCAATTTTACTTTCTTGCCATTGTTTCATAATTGCACAATTCGATTTTTTTAGTTTCCTATGGTAGTTACTTTTAGAAAATCCTTTAATTTTAATCATGTTTAATTACACAATCTAATTGTATCACACGTATTATAATAAATATGATAATAATATATATATCTTATTTATATCCTGTGTTGAGAATTATGTATGTAACGCAAAAATTTTGTATGCACACAAAAAATTGAAATGGCGGATTATATCTGTTACATTAAATAAATATTTAAATTCAGCAAAATATACTATAAATTAATATTAATATAATAATGTATGTATGTACCTGATTAATAATAAATATTTTAAATTATAACACAAGAAAATTTATTTTTAATACGAAATAAATTCTATATTTATTCAGATCGAAACAGAAACTTTAAAAGTTGAAACACCGAACTGAACAAAAGAATGCGTACTAATGAAAAATTTGTTTCGAAGTACGTATGTATTAAAAAGAGAACGAACGTAAACTTGTCGTATGTGATTCTTCTATGAAGAATCAAGTATTGTTATTGAAGAACCAGGAATGTTGATTTGTTATATGAGACGAATCAATGACATGTCATAAATTGGTCCATTAGTCAACATGCTGTCAATCTACGAAATAAAAGAAATATTTTTCTCTTTCTTACACATTGGGAAAAGCAAAACAAAAACTGAAATGTATTTTTGTACTAAAAATTTGATTAATATGCATGTTGACATATTTCCTGCTGGGTGGTATTGTTATTAAATGACTCTTCCATGACGACATATAAATAAAAGCATTTCATTTAAATGAAAAATGGTATTTAGATTTTATACGAAATTTTGTAAAATCACAAAATATTAAAGTTATTGCATTAAAAATATAAAAATCATCTATGCGGGATTGGTTCAATATATCCCATACTCGTGGTATAAAAATGTCTGCATAAACGATGTGTCATATGAGAACAATACATGACCAGTCATCAATTGGTCCATTAGTCAACAAATAATTTATTTGCGATAAAATAATATTTTTTTTCTCTTTCGTAGTATAATTCATATATAACAATTTGATTTGATTTTAACAAACTATATATTTTATTACATTCCGAGGGTAACGTCAACGGAATACTATTGACTACTTTAACGATTAATTACAATATACAACGTAGGTTACAACAGCTCTTCCATACATTTGGTATAGCTTGTAGCACTTACAACGGTACAACATTATAGAGTGTAAACGCAAAACCTTGAACTTTGTTACATCTTGTAAGTTATACGGATTATAATGAATTTTTGAGAAAACCAACCTTCGTACAAGGTCGTTGGTGTGATAAAGCTAAACCTTTGGCGGCCAACGGAACTATATGGTCATATATTGTTGAGTCACTTACTGATACTGTATTATACAGTACAACGTGCCTATGTCTAATTAAAGAAGATGAACGTCTGAGCAGCATATTCTGTATAAGATCGAAATCTGTAAACAAGTCGAAACTCCAAGTCATATCAACTCATAACTCAAATTATTGATTGCGGTAGTGTAGTGTAAATTAAAAAAAAACAACTTTAAATTTTAAACATTTTCATTTTAATTTATTTATTTTCTAATCAGTTTGATTACAGTGCGCTTATTATATGTTCTATTATACGTATACAAGTTGTTGTGTGATAAGTTCAATTTATTATTACAGAAAAATATTATTTCTTCAGTTTACTTGAAAGTAGCCAACGGTGTACACGTGTTATTTAAAATTATTCAGCGAATGAATTTTAAATTCTGAAGCTAGTCAGTTAATAGATTTTATATCAACTAACCCATCAGGTATGCAATCGAGTGTTGTGAGTAAATGTTGTGATCAATCAAGTGTGTTTTAGATATAGGAACCATAAATAGATCAAATGCATAAACGTTGGGTGCAAAGTATACGAGTACGAGTAAAATGCCAACAGTTTATGATATACAGGGTTAAAGTTTTAAAAACATTTTATATTTTTGTTCTTATCAGTATACAGAAAAGTTATAAGTGGCTCTTAAATCAATTTATCAAATCTAAATAACACGCTATATAATTATTTCTTACGTAAAAACGGATTCGTCCCTATACCATTAAAGTGATTAGACGTTGTTGTTAAATTTGGAAGTGAGTGCCATCATGACTTTATATATCAATTTGCATAATAACCTACAATCAATTAAAATATTGCACGATAAATAATGTTTGTTATCGTCTATATAAAATATAATAAAGTGATAAAACATATATAATTCTTATCTATTAAAAAACAACAAAAGAATACGATTTTAAAAAAATTAGATGAAATGCTAAGGTAATCCTTCTGCCCACGTAATTTTATTACCTCGCGACAGCGCAATCAATCAAGATAAGCAAAGAATTCTCGCTGTTTACTTATATACATACTTAACTGCGGGATTGAACATTTGAACCAGCACACCATACAACTTAAACCCTTTAATCGTAATAATCGCTAAATTGAATAATCGAGATATCCAAATATTATTTAAGTATTGAATATTTATTGATAACACCATACGATATAATACGTATAATAATGCCGCTTATCAATTATCCCTTATCACGCAGATATAGTGCGACATTTTAAAAAAAAAAATTCAATTTTCTATATAATGCATAATATTATGTTGAGTGTTAAGTGTTTTGTCGTACGTTAGACGCGCGTATCTCTTCTCTCTACGGTTGAATTATTGTGTGCGTGATAATTTTTTATTTTCAAAGTCATTGCTTGATTGTGATGCCAAGTTCATTAATTATGATTAACATAAGATTTGTTTTTCTATTATTTATAGATATAATTAACATTGAACATTTGTAACGAGAAAATGGCGGACGATAAAAAAGGACCAAATCGCATCAAACCATCAACAAATTTTTATTCAATCGATCCGAACGTATGCGTTAAATTACGAATTAGTGATGACGAAGTATCAGGACGTGAACCAATCTCCATTCCAGGCTTGTTGGCACGATCGGCACGCGATTATCCAGATCACGCGGCAATCGGATTTAAAAATAAGAACAATGAATGGGAAACAATTAGTTACACGTATGTATGGGAAAAAATATTTTTTCTTGTGTAATTTTATGTAATAATTGTATGTGGTAATTTGGCAGGCAATACCAAAAACAGGTAGAAACATTAGCTAAAGTGTTTATTAAATTGGGTCTGGAGGAGCGACATGCCGTCGGTATTCTGGCGTACAATAGTCCCGAATGGTTTTTTTCGGAGTTGGCGGCCGTTCATGCCGGTGGTATTGCTACCGGAATTTACACAACAAATTCTGCTGATGCTGTGCTTCATGTGCTAAAGTCATCCAATTCAAATATTGTTGTGGTCGATGATTCGAAACAAATGGCTAAGATTAAACAAATTCGCGGTGACTGTCCTAAATTGAAAGTAGCCATACAAACGCTTCCACCGTACGAGTCATACATAAAAAAAGAGGATGGTTACTATACTTGGGAAGATATTCTAGAATTGATGCAACAAGCTGACGAGCAAAATGAGGAGTATCAACGCAGATTAGAAAATATTTCGATTAATGATTGTTGTTGTTTAATTTATACGGTAAGTTTTGATCGTATTATTACCTATAAATTGAATTAGTATTTTTCTATAATGTATTTATTTTACAGTCCGGTACCGTTGGTGTTCCAAAAGGTGTAATGTTGAATCACGACAATCTAACATGGGAGGCGGGTTCAATTGGTCGCCGCCTCGAAGGAATTCAATATGGCAAAGAAGTTTTAGTTTCTTACCTGCCACTAAGCCATGTCGCCGCCCAAATGGTTGACATTTTTCTAACCGTCCAATTTGCCGCAACGATCTATTTTGCCGATCGTGAAGCCCTAAAAGGTTCCCTGGTTAAAACATTCACCGAAGTTCGGCCCACACGCTTTTTGGGCGTACCACGTGTATTCGAGAAAATTCACGAGAAAATGTTACAAGTTGGTTCACAGATTACAGGATTAAAACGATATGTGGCTGATTGGGCTAAAGATGTTACACTGCAATATCATCTAAATCGTATGAGTGGAAATCCAACTAGTTCGTGGCAGTACAGTTTTGCACGTACAATGGTGTTAAATCGAGTTAAAAAAACGTTAGGTTTAGACCGTTGCTTAACGCTAGCCAATGGAGCTGCTCCTATATCGGCTGAAGTTAAGAAATATTTTATAAGTTTGGATTTACCACTTATGGAGGCTTTTGGCATGTCAGAATGTTCCGGTGCGCATACATTTACGAAGCCAGAGGAATATAATTTCGATACAATCGGAACAGAAATGATGGGCACTCATACTAAATTCATAAACAAGGATGAAAATGGTCATGGTGAAGTTCTAATGAAGGGACGACATATTTTCATGGGCTACATAAACGAATTAGAAAAAACGAAAGAGGCACTCGATGAAGAGGGTTATGTACATTCCGGTGATTTAGGCTATATGGACGACAAAGGTTTTATGTATATAACTGGAAGACTGAAAGAATTAATTATCACAGCTGGTGGTGAAAATATACCACCAGTGTATATAGAAACATTAGTTAAAAATGAATTGCCTGCTATAAGCCAAGCCTTTTTAATTGGTGACAAACGGAAATTCTTATCGATGTTGGTTACTATAAAGACTGGTATACATCCTGACACAGGTGATGCCCAAGATGAGTTAACACATGAATCGCTTGCATTTGTAAAATCATTGGGCCTTTCGTATACAAAATTATCAGAGATTATTGCGGCTGGACCGTGTCCCGTTGTATATAAAGCTATAGAAGCTGGCATTATTCGAGCGAATAAAAATGCCATATCAAATGCACAGAAAGTACAAAAATTCGCAATTCTACCACAAGATTTCACAGTTCCAACTGGTGAATTAGGTAAGTTTCACATCCGCTTTATTTTTAGGTATCAGTAGTAACCGGCTTTGTTGCTTTTTTAATTACAGGACCAACACTGAAAGTCAAAAGAAATGTTGTGGTGACTAAATATCACGATGTTATTGAAGACTTTTACAAATAAATATTTTGTATGTACAAACCTGCTCCTAGAAGAATTGCTTCCAACCAAATAAGATTAGCTAGTTAGAATTTTAGTTATTACTTATAATTACAAACTATATGGCAATTACTTATTATTTATTGGGTGCCATTTGTCAAGTTTAATAGTGCAATATTTTTTGGGGGGTAATTTTTTTTGCAGTTGGAACTTGTTGTTACCTACATATTACATAATACATGTTTTATGTTTTCAAATCAATCCTTTGTTGTTCTTTTCATTAAATTTAATTATTGATAGATTTAGTATTAAATAGAGTTAAAATTAAAGTTAAGTATTTTGTTAAAAAATTGTTGGGTGTTAAATGTAAAATTGGCCAAAGTGGTTAATTTAGCGTATAGCGAATGATTGATAAATATAAAGAAATTCCTATTAATTTGGTGAGTACTGTTTTCATTTCAATTGAATCAGGGTAGGAACACTTTGAACACAAAATAAATCTAGCAACCTTCGCTTTCTTCAATTTCCCCTATACAATTATTTTTTTACATTGATAATTTTTCTCGATAAACTGGGCGCTTTTAGGTCCCCTACCGTGATTAGAGAACTCATCGCCAATTTGATTTGAAAATTTCATAGTGCTAAACATTGGGCGCTTTCAGGTCACTCAACAGTTGGCAACATGTTGAGTAAAATCACAGCCAACGTTATAGAAATTTTGAACTCTATGAAATTTTCAAATCAACTTGGCGATGATTTCACTAATCATGATGTCAACAGTTGGCGGACCTGAAAGCGCCAATTGTCGCTACGTTTGCCACTCAATATGTGCTTGATTCCTATCGTTGGACAAGATACCGAGGTAATGTTGAGGCTGTATAATACTGAGAAACAAATTTCCGGGTTTAGTTTCGAAATTTAAATGCCCTATAAAGTATGCAAATGGTTTGTTTCTTTAATAAATTTGAGTTCCAAATTTTGACTAATTTGCTTACTATACTTTATTTATATTGTTTGTTTGTGTAAAATTAATTAATAAATATTTAATTTTCATTGTATTGTTAATTAATGACCTCTTTTCTTGGACACATTAATTATTATGTGATTTGCCATCTATGGACAGTTACATATACCAAATTAACGTCGTCATTACGGCGTAAAACGAACTTAAGTTGTTTGACGAATATTTCGATCGATAAAAATCGAAATTTTTAATATTTTTAAACTAAAGTTTATATTTTCTACGTCATTATTATCTTGATATTCATGTATTAGTACCTTAATTATATATTTAACTTCATACTAAAGAATGAATTAGGTGAATTGGAGAATTTTTGTGTTCAAAATTTGATTTTTACTGCGCATCGTTTTTGACAATTTGAGTACCATACAGCCTTACGGCTAATTATCATCAGTTAAAAATTCTTTCGTGTTCTATCAGAATAATTTACGTAGTTCTAATCTTTATTGCATTCCCACATTTTGGTGCTGTTAACGCAAAGGTAACGCATTGCTTCATATTCTCGCAGTCAGCTTTGATCTGCAATTTGGTGATTGTAATTACACCAGTAATTTTTAATTGTAGAAAAGGAAGGGGGCATAACAATCGATATACAGCCCTGTCTATTGGGAAACTGAATGGTTCCAAGGTAAAATATGTTTTAGTAATTTATGAAATTTACACATTGGGCAAGAGATCCTTATATAAAGAAAAAATGTTTAAAGAGACTTAAGTCTCAAGTTCAAAATAACTAAGACGGACTCTTAGAAAGGCCATTGCTCTTATATGTAAAAATCTAATTGTCTTTTTTTTCTAATTGTTATTATATATCAGTAGCCAATTGTCGACGTCTACAACCAGATTTCTAGTGATTGGGCAGAATTTTTTCGTTGCTCTTGGATCGTCTTCCTTGTATAGGTTTTCAATAAAAGCTTTAAAGCTGTTTGTTTGGTAAACATCTCATCGATATTTTTAAAACGGGTTCTTCTTTCTCGCAGAAAGATTTCTCCTTTTCATTGTTTGTGTCTTGGATTCATTTATCATATACTTCTGTTGGCACTAACAAAATAAACCCCAGAATTCTGTTTTACAGCCAGTTTTCGGTTGGCAGGATATTATTGGTTCTTAAAGCAATTCTAACGACTTTTTGTAGGATATCCTCTCGTCTGACTCTCTTCTTTGTCTTCGTTTTGAGTCATGCTGCCTGCACTTTCTGCACAGTGAAACGTAAAATCTCTTGGGGTTCTATGTTCTCGTTTGTACTCGTTCATGTGTTAGAAAAAGTGCGCCCACAATATTAATAATATGTAGTATTAATAGTGTTGGCAATAGTGACCATTCCAAAAATAAACTGGGAAATTGTGTTGAATGTGACAACACAAAGGAAAAGATAAAGAGATATATTAGTAGAGGAAGATAGAGAAAAATGTCAAGTTATTTAAGTTGCTGCACAGCAACTGTCAAACACAAGTGATAAGTAAATCAATAAAAAGTATTTGTTATGCAGAGTGCAGACTAATCGAATTTTATTTAAACCATCGGTCACCCCAGCGGTAACAAAGTGAAACGAGGCGTGGTGATGAGGACAAAAGAAAAAAATGTCGGACGAACTGCTCAAAACATTTTTGGTACAGCTTAAGCTCCAAAAGGAAGAGTCGCAACGAAGAGAAACGACGTTCCAAGAACAAATAAAGCAGCAGCACAAGCAGATCCAGGATTTAATTATAAAAAATCGAGAAATTCCTGGAAATGTAAATGTCGAGCAACGCCTGTCAAACAGCTTGCAAACCTTTTCTTATGACCCAGAAAATGGTCAAACATTTGAGAGCTGGTATCGACTCTACAAAGAATTGCTCATGGAAGATGCAAAGGACGCAACAGCACATGCAAAATTTAAAGACATGCTTCTACCGAAGGAGCCGAAAACTTTACATTCGAAGAAATTATACTAAAGCTAAAAGGTATATACGTTCGGAAGCATGCGATCCATTTTCAATTTCCGATTTTTCGTCTTTCAAAGACCAAATCAACTGCGCAGGTGTGAGGATTTTCAGCTAGAAAATCTCACCATAAACCAATTCAAAAGTTTGATTTTCGTATGCATGCTAAAGTCATCTCGCTTTGCTGAATTTCGCATACGTCTATTATCAAAGGTGGACTGCGACCCAGCACAAGAATTCACCCTCGATCAACTCGAAGCAGAAATACAACGTAACCTTTTCATTAGCATATATATGCGATTAAACAGCCGCAGAAAAATTTTGCTGCTTCCGGTGAAACCAAATACACAGTACGAAGGAAAGCAAATAAAGACTTCGTAGAGACCAGTTGGGAAAGATCAGCAGCCACACATACGGACTCCATCGACGCCATGTTGGCTCTGTGGTGGTATGTACTATTCGTACCATTGTCAATCCTGCACGCACAAGTGTACACAATGTCAAGCAATGGGACACAAAGAAGGTTTCTGTAATTTTTCCAAGCAACCTCCACGGTCGAAACGAAAACATCGAGAACAATTCACGATAAACGTGATCCGGAATATCAATGACGGAGGCGAGGAAAAGGAAACAAACAGCGATCGGAAATTCATCACTGTGAAAATAAATGGGCATGAAGCCATATTGAAAATCGATACGGCCGGAGATTTCACAGTAATATCCGAACAGAAGTAGCAAGTTATCGGTGTTGAAATATTGTACTTATCAACTAAGTGTTTATAGTATTAGGAATTGGTTATGTATTCGTATAACTTGGTTTGATGGGTAACTGTCATTATTGTGTAGACGATTCTTTCATTCTAGAAGAACAAAGCCGAGCGTATGGAAAACAAGTTATTAAGTGTATTAAGTTTTTTTAATAAAGAATTTAATAAGATAATTAGTAGTTTTTGTTAATAGTAAAACACGTGAACCACTGCAAAGATATTAACGCTTTAAAAGTTAATATAATATGTCATGTAATATGTAAAAATCGCCATATAATAGATTTGGTTTTAGTGTAATGAAGTTTGAATTGCTAGAGATATTTATATGTGGAGAAGAGTGGCCTGCGCTTCTGAAGCTGTTAACAAATAAGTTAACGCATCAACTAAAGCAGCGTATTTGGCCCTCACCGTGCTCCTTACCTTATTGTTGCAACTTTTACATGCAACTTCTGTTTTCAGTAAGGCGGTAAAATTGAGAGACAATTGATTGCGAGGTTAAACTCAGCTTATACAATTTATTTCTGATTTGATTTTACAAATTTTGGTCTTTATATACTAAATTATACAGCTAATCATACACAAAATATTTAATTAGTTTATTGCCTATTCTGCATAAAGAATACGTTCAACTTCGATTTATAATTTTACTTTACTCATCAATTTTCATCATTTAATTGTTTTGAAATATGATAAAAATATATAACGCATTCTTTATGTATGATTGGTAATGAACTTCACAATTTGCTTATGTTTACATTTTTGTTTATGTTTACATTTTTCTTACTACGATATTTACTATATTTTACAACATACGTGTATGCATTTACAAACGAATGGAATGTAATGTTATCTCATTACATTAATATTTCAACAATCGGGTCCCCTCAAACCAGACCGAGTAGCAAGAAAGTCAACTCAGCGTCGCTGGATCCTGTCCACATTGTCAATGTGACTGCGAAATGGGGGTACCAGCTATCGGGCAAGTATTATTTGGGAAATGTTATGTGACCAGTATTCAGGAGCTCAATATTTTAGGTATTGATTGGATCAAACCATCAGGACATTAGTTTTATCTACAATCGGCTCGCACCAGGTATAAAATCAGCGCCTGGTACTTTCCGAAAGATATTGGATGCTATGATTTCGGGACTCCAAGGTTCAGTGGCCTACTTCGATTACATCCTCGTGCACGCAAAGAACCTGGAAACGCATAAAGAATTCGTTAACCGCCTATTTCAACGTTTGGAGGAATATAGGTTTCGAGTAAAACTTGGAAGTGCGACCTGTTAATGCACCAAGTCAAATATCGGGGTATGATTGTTAATGCCAATGGTATCACAACAGACCTATTGAAAATTATTGCAGTAACCTCGATACCGGTCCCTCAAAACATAACTCAACCCCGCTCATTTCTTGAAGCCATAAATTTCTCTTGGAAATTTGTCAAGCAGATGCACAGCCTAAGTGCACCATTGCACATTTCTGGTCTCCAGAATGCCAACAAGCATTTCAAAAATTCAAAAAGATTCTCGCCTTCGAATTGCTCCTCACACATTACAATCCAGCGCTCGCAGTAACACTATACGCTGATGCAAGTAATTTGGGAATCGGAGCATCAATCAATCACGGAAATGACAACAAAACGGAAAAAGCTATCGCACATAGTCGAGGGCACTCACGAAAGCCGAGCAGAACTACAGTCAAATCGAGCAGGAGGGGTTAGCTCTTATTTATACGGAAAAAAATTCCACTGCTACGTGTATGGTTCACGTTAGTCACAGACCATAAGTATCTTCGGTAATAATAGTGTTCCCGTTAGTATTCCCGTGTACTTGGCCAATCTCCGTGCCCACCAGAAGGTGTCTATCTAAAAAGGGGAAGATGTTGGCAATAGCAACCACTCCAAAAATAAATTGGGAAATTGTGTTGAATGCGATAACACGAAGGAAGAGAGAAAGAGATATATAAGTAAAGGAAGATAGAGAACAGTCAGGTTGTTTATGTTGCTGCTGTCAAACACAAGTGATTAGTGATTCAATATAAAGTATTTCTTATCCAGACCAATCGTATTTTATTTAAACCATCGGTCACCCCAAGTGGTAACAAATAGTTTCCGCGGTCAGGGTAGGTACAGCTCAACCTACCTTCTTCATTACTTTTCAACAAAATTGCAAAACCCTTCCTATCATTTTTTTCCAATCTCAGTATCGCTACCTCGAGGAGGCTTTTTTTCTCTCTATGATATTTTCCTGGCTTGATTACAGACAGCTTCTGCGTAGCTTTCCTATTTCGCCTTCTAAGTTGCAACATCTCGCCGCTTGCATCTGCAGCAGCTGCGCAACCAATTGCTTTCTTATTGTAATGTTTTGAAGTCCTGTGACGCTGTATGCCTTGATGTGGTCTTTCTCGTCTTGGTTCTCATACCGTCGAGCTCCTGTTGATTCCAATGCTTCGCTGATCCGTATTTCTTAAACCTACGATATGATAGGACTTTTCTTCTCCTAAACAGGTTTACAATTCTCTCCGATCCAAAAATTATATATGAAATGGAGGTATAGCCGCCCCCCATCGAAGGTAGGTATGCGGAAGCCGGTGAGATTATATGATGCAACCAATTCTTGATTAGTTGGAACAATTATAGCTCCTATCATTGGGTCGCTACTATTGTGATGGGGTTTTATTGTTCGAAACACATTTTGTGCTATTCCTCTGTAAAAAACGCGCTAATTTCCTGTGTGATCATCGCCGTATAAATTTGACAATAGAACTTGAACATAGTAAATTTGAACATAGTAATATTTGCATTTTGATGGCTAGTTGGCCTTGATTGATGGACACGAAGTCCTACAATCATACCTCCTCGCGGTGCTCTCGTTAACTCTAAGTGAGTCAGGTTAGTGAATCAAACTGCGTGTAATGTAGGCAAGTGGTGGTTTATAGTCACGGGCACTAAATGTCACGCCGGATCATCAAGCGAGTAGAGATGTAGGCTAACATTATTCTCTCATAAAAACAACTAAGTTATGAACCCTACACATAAAGGCCTCGACTTACCATATCGGTTTCATCATCGTTTTAAACTGAGCTTTTTGAACCAGACAAATAGCTCTAACCATAAGATCTATTCGATTCGAATAACATCGATTCAACATTAAATTCACCGTGGATGACTTTCCTAACAGCTTGTACCTCACTAGTAACAAAAACGGCCAACGCCTCACTGACCTGGCAATATTATACAATTTACTCGTATCAATTACGTTTCTTCCAAATAAGAGAATCCACAATGTAACGTGGAGATCAAATAATGTAAGAACGGAAAACCAAATCAATCATGTCATGGTCTTTAAGTAATTCGAGCTTTAAATCTTCGGCGGTGCAGACATAGACAGCGATCATTTGCTTGTCATATTCAAATGTAAGTGCAAACTGTCATGTACATTCTATGGATACGCACAAAAACCGTTCATAAAAATCACGATGCTTTAAAAATCAAGCATCACTGCAGAGTTAGCTAGAGATAGTTACTAAGCACGCAGTAATAGCGAAGAAACTTCTCTAAACATTCAGGAGTAGTTCGAAGATCAGTGCCGCCTGGTCATTGAAACTTTTTTTGGCATTAGAAGCACTCTAGCACAATACGTTCATGCTGGGAGTGCTATGACTAAATACCTTCGTCAAAACATCAGCTTCCAAGCGGAACAAGGAAATCTAAAGAGATGGTTTGCTAACGCCAGCAATCTCACTAAAGATTTTCACTCAAGCAATACAGATTTCTTAGACAGGAGTGCAAAGAAACTTTTCCAAAGAAACTCATTTCTTTGCATAAATTACCAAAGTCTGGGCCAGTATGTATCGTAATCGAAGGAACTGTACCAGACCCTTATAGAAATTACATCTGTGGCCCTATGCCGTTGTCATGCTTCATAGCATTTGTGTCTAAATTATATTTATCTCGCTTACTGTTGGAATTAGTTGGGTGTAAATATTTTAGAAACAAAGATATAGTGGGAATTTTTCCTCTATAAAAGTTTTGTGGAACAAAAATTTTCCAATCCACTTTATTTCGAAAATATTTACGCCAAACTAATTTGGAAGATGCACTCGCGCCTGTGCGAATTTGGTGTTCGAGTACGTGGTAAGGAAAAGCAACATTGAAACTTCGCGCTGTATATTTAAGAAATCATGTCAAATTCTGAGGTATGCTGATGATATCGTGCTTCTTGGCCGAAGGCCTAGCGATATCAAGGATAGTTTCATACCGTTCTATCGCTACGAAAAGAAGACTTGATTTGGAGGTGACCAGAGCAGTAAAACCAAATTCTTAGCAACACTCAGGGGCATCTTCATGGCAAATCCAGCAATCGGTGACCGTTACTTTGATATAGCTTTGAAAACTTTAAATACCTCGGGTCAGTTATAGCATCGCTGAATGATATGAAGGCAGAAATAAAAGCCCGAGACACAGCTGGACAACAGTATTATACGCCCAATCAAGGCTATTGCGATCTAAACCTCTATCACAGTGTACGACTATAAAGCACTCATAAGACCTGTGCTGGCTTTTGGAAGTTGCGCAATTAAAGTTGCACAAAAGGAACATTGGATTCGTATAAGCCACGAGATAAAGCAACCACTCAGAGGCAGCGATATCATCGGATTCATCGGCTCGGCCACGTTGCAATGTCCTCCGAACAACGTATGATTAATAAAGTGTCCCCAACAACCAACCGGTATTCGTGATAGAGAAAGACACCAACTGTGCTGGCGTGACTATACGTTGATCAAGACCTGCGTACAATTGGGTGTTGATATTGAATGGCGAGCAAAGTGAGATGTGAAGGCGAATGGATGTGAAGGCTAGAGAGAAAGTGAGAGAGAGACGAAGGGAGAGAATTTAATAAGTACTTGCCTCGTCCTACTTAGCATCTATCAGTACGCCACCTCGGAAATAAGCATGGAAAATAATTCACCATCTGAACTGTAATCTACTGTGCCCAAAACAAAATTGATGGGGGGAAGTAACTGAAGCATTGCAGTTATAATTTCACGAATTCGAGGACATCCTCACAAGTATAAATCTTTTGCCGCAAAGGAAATCTCGCAATTTCAGGAAAAATCAATTCCAGTGGCGCATATAATCTGATAAATAAATTTTGCTATTGTGTCTTTAAGGTATTTAAACCGAATTGAAATGGCACACGTTTGGGGAACCCAAGCAGTGTTTTCTCAATCAGGAACTGGAATGTAATTCAGAAAAGCATTGTTCGTCTCTAATATACAGAACATTGAAATACATTTAATAAAAAACTTTGTAGTGCTGTTTTAATTTTGTAAAATAATTTTATTTTAAACTACTCGTTTCTAATTCAAGATCAGGATCTTCAAAGAAATCTTGCTGAAAAATTGAAAAAAAGTTCGTTAAATATTTAAATATTTATCACTGTACTCTGAGATGATAATTCGAGATTAGTAAAACACTTAGCAATTTTATTACAAAAAAATATAATTTAGCATAATCTACACACATCACAAAAATAAATTAAAACATTTAAATTAAACACAATACAATGCGACACCTACAACTATTTTACGTATTAAATTAAATCCAAATCCATTGGGTTAATAACAAGTAGTGATGACGTAAATATTGACATATTACGACCATCATTGGCTTGGTAGTTATTTTGATAGTAATTAGTAGTGGGATAATATTTTACTCGTGTAGGTTTATCCTTAGCCGGCGGCTTTAAAATATATTTGTGTTAGTTAATTAATTAATTAATTATTATTAAAATTCTTCAGTGTACATGCGTTTGAGTAAACTTACTTGTTGTGACCGTCGCCAATTTTCCGTTTTCTTTTCGGACCGTTTCAATAGAATTCGGCATGTTTTTGTAATGCCGAATACAAGAAAAATCCCAATACCCAACCATATCACAGTAGTTTTCCAGTCGAATTCCTTGTCGGTGATTGAACGATGATTATTGTGTTGGATGACACTCGGTTTTTCGTTTACCTCATAAACATGATATGAATACAGACAGACTAGTTAAAACAATCAGTTAAAAATTATATTTGTTTAATTACTTACAGCTGAGGTGATGTAGCTTTCTTTATCCTTCTCCCGTGGCTCTAGAATAACAATATTCCGTAGCGTATCATTTTCACCGTAACAGTCAATGCCATCCAAATCGAGTGTGCCATTTTCACGGTCAATAATGAAATTGTTCCCAAACTTTAGTTTACGATCACCCTTGATCAACTCACCAATCAACCATTTGCAATTCCACGGATTATTTTGCAGTCGCACCTCATCGAGCCCATAAAATTTGGTTGAATCCAATCGCCGATATAAATTCTCCGTTAAATTTAAGTACAATAAACTATTTGACGATATATCAAGAAAATTATCACTGTCTAGCTGGTTATAGGATAGATCTAGCTTGTATAAACTAAATAAATTTAAAAATATTTCACGTTCGATTAGATAGATAGCGTTGCGTGAAAAATTAATGTACTCTAATTTGGGGGCAAACTCGAATACATTATCGGTGAGTATCGTAATGTTATTGTGTGAGATATCGAAGCTCCGAAGATGCGAAAATTCTTGAAACATGTGTTTGGTAATATGCTGGATTTTATTGCGGCTTGCGTTGAACACCTACGGTAAATAAACAAATTTATAATTTTCTTATCGGGCGCACGATAAGATATGTACACTCGACGAGGTCTAGTTTTAATGTTTATCATTATTTAGAATATATAACACAGATTAAAATTGGACGTGAATGTTTAATAACCATACGACACCTGTTTTAAGGCTTGACCGATAAACGAATGAATCACGCAGGTGACGACAAAAAAATTCATAGTACAAAAATAATATTTACCTCTAATGCTTCGATGCCCCTGAATGTTGTCTCATTGAATGCACGTAGTTTATTCGAACTTATATCCAAAATTTTCAATTCTGCGTTCTTCTTGAAAGTGTCATTGATAAAATTTTCCACGAGATTATAACTCATATTGAAATATTGTAGCATCGGTAGATTTGTCAATAGTTCGGGTTCAAGTGCAGTCAGCTCATTCGCCTCCAGATGTAACGTTTTTAAATGGGTTAAACTGTTGAATCCGAAAAAATCGATAATCCGAATTTTATTGTGGTGCAATGAGAGATGTACAAGTTTGTGGAGCCCTTTAAATGTATCATCATGAATTGATCGCAGTAAATTTTTCCCTAAATTTAAATTTTTCAAATTCGGGGTACATCTAAATATGCCGTCTGGTAAACTCTCCAACGCATTTAAGGCTAAATTTAATTTGGTTAAATTTGGATATTTTTCGAATGCTTCCGGATGTATCTCCTTAATTATGTTCCGTCTTAGATCTAATGAAATCAAAGCGGGTAGATCGTGATCACTCCATGATTTTATTACGGTTAAATTATTTTTCGATAACGTCAAGTGCTCCAATTTTTTTAATCCATTTAGAGCGTAATCTTGTAAATGCGATAATCGGCTGTCAATAATCTCAAGTGTGTCCACATTTGGAAATCGTATAAATAATGCATTTGGAATCTCGTAAAGTGAACACATTCTTATGATCACCTGGTGCGGATCATTATGGTATTCACCAATGTTGCGTAAATCATGAATCGAACAACTCTCAAAAATCACTGAACTACTATTATTTTCTAGCCGACCTCGCGATAAAATTAATTTCAAATTATTTATTATTAACAAAAATATTAGTATTTTATTGAACATTCTAGAATAATTGATTTAATTTATTTATAAGCTTTCTTAATTAATTATCTAACCACCAGTAATTACTATATATATACTTAAAATTATACGGTCACGATCTTAATGTTTTCATATCTACCGTAGTACTAAAATTTATATTCGATTGCATGCGAAAATTGGAGAGATAAGGCGCGAACTGTCTTATCTTTTATGCGAATACAGTAATTAACAAACAGTACATTGCTTAGCTTCGATGCAGTATTATTTAGTCAGCTCATATACTAGGACAGATAAATATCGGGTAATCGGAAATATTTTTTAGCCAGGAGATTAGTGGCTTAGAACATTTCTAAATTACATTCGTGATTTTTTCAAATTGCAGGCAAATATTATGGACACCTTCAAATCAAATATTCTCCAATTTCTTAAACCCGAGTTTATTTAAACTTTAGTTTAGTTAAACAATTGAAAGCGTTATCGTTTTGCTTATTTTCGGTGAAACACTTTCTGTTGAAATTTTTGAACTAAAGGTCGTAAACTGATCAACAGAAAGGTCATTGTTAATACTTGCATTTTTCTCTAGTCACTATACCCGTTTTAATCCTTTCCTCTTCCAGTTATCGCAGTATTTCATCCCAGAAAAATAAAAATGTACATCAAGCACTAATAATTATATTCCATTTTATTGCCAATTTGGGTGAGGCATACGCATTGAGATGGAGGTCAAAATCAGAAGCGAATCAGGGTTTAATTGTAATACTTATATTCCTCGCTGATATTATTTTTTTGTAGTCGATTCCTCATATTTCCACGATCGCCTTGTTTGTTGAGTTTTAGCCACTAAGTTGTTGATTTATTAATGTATGTTGCCTGAGAACCTGTCCATTATTTCTTCAGTTTCATTGGCGCAGCTGCTGAAAAGTCGTATGCTCTTGATGTGCCACTGTCGTTATGGAGGTATGTTGATGTAGTAAGGAATGATGTGCATGAATGATGGTATTTATAGTATTTTGAATTACATCGTTTTTGAATGAAATATGCTAAATACTTTTTACCCAATTCTCCCTTTATTGCAAACTCATGTCTCCATTTTGGACAAATATTTTCATCATCATTTGGTGGTTACCGGCAACCATTTATTTAAATCATTAATTCATGTATAAACTGAATATTTGCAATACACCGTAATACACAATGGGGGCTATTACGGTTATCTCCACGATTGGTCTTGGAGTATTTTTGTAGCAAGTGTCTAAATTCTTATAAGAAACACTAACAACCAATGCGTGTGAAGTTACGCACCTATCTATAGAGTAGAACTAATATTAGGAATAGTTTAGCACAAACTTCACACGCCTGTACACGCTTTTGAAGTTAAAACTAAATTGATCCTAAACTATCAAACAAACAAAAAATGAGAATGTATTGGTAAAAGTGAAATAAAAATGGCATTTATGCGAATTTTTAAAATATTTGAATCATATTTTTATGTTTGGTAAAACATATAGGGAACTCGTTTTGGATTGCGTGTTAACATGTCACGTAAAATGTTATACAGAAAAACCTCGATTTAACGGACTAATTGGGGAGGCCGTTAAATTCGATTGTCCGTTAAATCCGAATGTTTTTATATCTAATCGATTAGATCGAATTTATTCTGGGAGGGAACTCAGGCATTCCTTAGCCGATTATGTTGGGATTGGATATGTTGAATGGAAATAGGATTCTTAAACGATTTTTGGAAGAAAATCTGGAATATGGCCACCTGGGACGTGTTAGATGGAAATAGGATACTTAAACGATTTTTGGGAGAAGTTCAGGATTATGTCCACCTGGGATGAAACTCGACCAAATCTTAACTCGTTATGATGGGATTGGATATGCTGGATGAAAATGGGATTCTTAACTGTTATTGGAAGTAGTTTTGGAAAAGGTTACCTAGAACCCGGCCATTCTTTAACTGAGTAAAATGTAATTGGATTTATTGGATGAAAATGGGATTGTTAAATGATTTATGGAAGAAGTTTTGAATATCGCCACCTTGGACGGAACTCAGGCAGTTTTTAACCGATTACGATGGGATTGGATTTGTTTAATGGAAATGAGATTCATTAACACTAGAACTACGAACCGGTCAAAATGACCGGTTGCAACATTTATTTATAACATTTTCTCTTTAATAAAAATCATAGCATTAACGTAAAATATTAAATAAGACAAAGAGGAAATGTTATCAATAAATGATGCAACCGGTCATTTTGACCGGTTCGTAGTTCTAGTGTTAATGGTTTCTAGAAGAAGTTTTTTAATATGGCTACCTGGATCGGGACACGGCTATTACTTAACCGATAATCGTGGCATTCGGGACGTTGAATAAATATGTGATTATAAAATGATAAACTGATGTGCTCGCCAGAGGATGAGAAACCGAATCATAATTTTCCTCTTTTCTGATTATTGCTGTAGTGGAGAGTGTGATTATTGGTTGTTTTATGGAATTAACTCCGAGAGCATTTATGCTCTTATATTGCAAGTACCTCAAAATTGTAAATTTTTGCTTGGTTCGAAAAGTGCTGGAAATCTCAAGGTCTTAGAATTCATCATATTCATGTATGTGAAGTTAACCCGAAAAGTAGCCCGAAAAAAATGTGCCTTTGCTACATCTTTAATATTTTCGGGCGAGCCCGAAAATTTTATAAAAACTGCATTATCTTAAATTCTCATCCCGAAATAATTTTTTTCATGTTATATTAAGCTATTTGATCTGTGAAAAATTAAATAATATAATAAAACACAATAAATAAACATTTTGTTTGCCACCATGCAAATTTATCAAAAAAATATTATAATAATAATAATGAAACTAAAATCAAAGATAAACACCATTTCAACGAGAATAACCACGTGAGAGGTTTTTGATCAGTGATGATCGTAAATTTTCGTCCAAAGAGATAGGGGCGGAAATATTTAGTAACCCATACAATGGCTAGAAGCTCTTTTTCATAGCATATTGGTAAATCTTCTCCGATTTTACCTTGGGACAATACTGCTCCAATTGCAGTATTAGAAGCATCAGTGGTTAGAATAAACTTTTGTGAAAAGTCGGGATACTGAAGGAGGGGTTCGTTAGACAGTATTTCCTTTGCCTTTTCGAAAGACTGAACGTATTCAGGGTCATTAATATTTATTGTTTCGGTCTTACGGTCTTACTATTTGGTTAAAGGTTTAGTTAAAGCCGCGAAATTCTTGATGAATTTTCTATAGTATCCCAGTAATCCTAAGAAGCTTTTGATCTGTTTCTCTGTCTTAGGTATGGGGTATTTTTGAATTGCTTTAATTTTCTCAGGGTTCGGTTTTACTCCCTGGGGTGTAACGATATGACCCTAAAAGGCGACTTCGCTATGCATAAACTCCGATTTATCCAGTTGTATTTTGAGATTAGCCTTTTCTAAATTTTTGAATACTTTTTCTAAACTTTCGATGTGCTCTTGTAGGGACGTCGAAAATATAATGATATCGTCCATATAACATAAGCATATCGTACCTTGTAGTGGACCTAGTACATGATCCATTACGCGTTGGAAGGTCGAAGGGGCATTCTTCAACCCGAAAGGCATGCGGACGAATTCATAGTGTCCGAATTCGACACTAAATGCGGTCTTAGCTCTATCTTTGGGATTCACCTCTATCTGGTGAAATCCTGACGCTAGATCTAGAGTTGTGAAATATTGACTTTTTCCCAATTTATCCAAAATGTCCGTAATATTTGGGATGGGATATTTGTCATCGATAGTTTTCTGATTTAACTTCCGATAATCAATAACCATTCTCCATTTCGTCTTGCCTGAAGCGTCTGCCTTCGTTGGCACAATCCATATAGGAGAGCTCCAAGGTGAATAGGAGGGTTTTATAACGCCTTGAATTAACATTTTATTCACTTGGTCTTCAACCTCCCTTTTATGAATGAATGGATATCTGTAAGTTTTGGTAAATATTGGTTTATCGTCCGTTAAATCTATGTTGTGTTTTATTTCACTAGTGAATGTAAGATCTTGATTTTCTCTTTGGAAAATGTGATCATATTTTCTACATAAAGATTTTATGGCTTTTATTTCTTCTGGGTTTAAATGGCTTGTCCTAATTAGATGGTCTATTATTTGTTCACTTGAAGTGGAATGACAAAAATTAACGTTATATGTATCTACATGCTGTTGTAGAGGTTTCCCTTCTAAAGGGTGTTCCACAAGAAAAATTTTGAATTTAGGTGAATAATTAGCTACTTCGGCCGAAATAAAGTGATTTTTACTATTGTAAATCCCTTCGGGGATTATTAGACCATTAGGTAAAGAGAAGGGTTTAAGATAGATATCTCCTTGTTTCATGGTTACTGGGATTTCCACGAGCTTTTTGTTTCTTGGGGGAACTATGTACTGTTTAGATACGAGGTTGAATTTATAATTGATAGGAATTTTTGTAGTAGGGGTTATGAACAAAGATTTAGTTAAGCTTATGTCGGCGTTTATTTGATTCATCACGTCTATCCCAATTAAACCGTTGCAGTAGCTATGAAATTTGAATGCCAAGAATCTTAGAGGTTCTTGATTTTGGAACTCTTCGATTACTACCTCTACTTCCCTGTCTAACTCGGTACTATTGAATAGAGTGGATATTTGGCTAGTTTTATTTCGATGGTTTTATTTAGAGGAATTATTTCAGGGTCTATAAACAACCTATTAGCTCCAGTGTCTACTAAGAATTTGAGATTTTTACCGTTAATTATTAGATTTAGATAGGGTAATTTAGTACCTTTGGTATCTGAATTGTTATTATGGATACCTATGTATCCGGCATCTCCGATTGATCCGTAGGAAAATCCTCTTCTTCGATATCTATCTCAACTATCGGTTGAGCATCTATAGGATCATGATTTTCGTACAATTCTTCGTTATAAGCGTCAAGGGTTCAATTGAGTTTCATCATATTGTTCGGCATTAAACAATTCTTTAACCTGCACTTTCGGTGGACCATATTGTTGGAAGCGGCAAGGTTGTGGTTGTCTCATTTGGAAATTGTTGTGAGGTTGTCTAGATTTGATTGTACTAGTTTCCATGGGTTCATGTTTACCCATAATTGGTTTTGGCTGTTGTGAAGTAAATGGCCTATGGTTGTACTAAGGGTTAGGACCTTTCCTTATTGGTATGTTCATTTGATTAAAATTTTTCTTAGGGTATGAAATGATAGGTTGATTGGTGTAAAACCGTTGAGGTATTACGTTATTACTTCGCATTGGTATCTGTGGTCTTAGAGTGTTCTTAGACCACAGATACCAATGCGAATTCTTATCTGTGGTCTTAGATCCCATGGGTTCTCTTAATTTGCACGTGAAAATGTTCAAGGCCATTTTATCATACCAAATACTTTTTTGTGCAGCGGTTGTGGGTTCGTTAACTTTCACCCAATTTTTTAGACTATTCACTATGTCACTTAATTTCGCAAAAAATATTTCTACATTATCACTACCTTGATATATATAATGCAGTTCTTGAATTAAAACACTTTCGTCTCTTTTGTCCGCAAAGTGTGCTATCAGGTTTTTCTTTATGGAATCCCAATTATTGGGAGTGTTATATAATCCAAGAGCGTCGCTAGCTTTTCCTATTATTCGGTCTCTAACGCTGCGCGTCACTTTGTTAGCGTATACAGAGAATATTACGAGAAATATTACGAGAATATCTTCAACATGTTGAAGGAAACAATATAAACCGGATGTACTACCGTTATATGTAGGTACATCTCTAATAATTTTGGTAATTTCTAAGAATCATTCATACATAAGAAAACGTAACGGTGAAAATTTGAATTTTTATGCTCCGATCATTATGTGCATTCAGGTATTTAGAACCTTCTATCCCACTGATATGATAATTAATGTACATATCTATATTCGTGATATTGATCACTTTTTTGTAGCATTTGCAGTAGTTTTTGGAAATTTCTGTGAGGGCGACCACGTAGCCATATATTTAGTATAGATTTTCAACGATCATTGATGTTGGTTTAAATATTATTATTATAATATTTTTTTGATAAATATGCATGGTGGCAAACAAAACGTTTATTTATTGTGTTTTATTATATTATTTAATTTTTCACAGATCAAATAGCTTAATATAACATGAAAAAAATTATTTCGAGATGAGAATTTAAGATAATGCAGTTTTTATAAAATTTTCGGGCTGGCCCGAAAATATTAAAGATGTAGCAAAGACACATTTTGTTCGGGCTACTTTTCGGGCTAACTTCACATACATATCATATTCCATGATCCCGTGAACAGTTTTCGAGGTCGTTGTTGATAAGAATACTATAAGTTTATTTGAGCCCTTTGTGTAAGGTTCATAAAGTGATTTTTGTGAGAGTTGGCCTGCCGTTTAACCACTAATTACATGAGTGGGTCACGTATTGCTGATAGATTTCAAGTCATCAAGCCTCATAAGAAATATGTTTACATCACGAGCCACTTACTTCAAGAAAGACACCTGGTGGCTATATTCGAGAATTCCTTCCCAAAATCAATTAAGAATCCCATTTTCATTAAACAAACCGAACTACATTATAATCAGTTAAAGAATGGCTGGGTTCGAGGTGGCCTTTTCCAAAACTACTTACAATAAAATTTTAGAATCCCATTTCCATCCAACATACTGTGCTTGGCAGTGCTTCGATAATAAAATTAATTCTCGAAATATTTAATTTCTTAAGAAAATCCTAAATTCTTACTATTAGCACAGGTTTATTAAAGTATTTATTTGACCACGTGAATCCCATTAGCTTTTTAAATGGTTTAGAGGTTCGGAGGTTCTAATCTTAACCTTTCAGAAAATCATACAGAACTAGGTGATAATCAGGCGAATTCTCGCCAATTCGAAAAATGTTTTTTTAAAGAATAATTTCAATTGGAAAACTATTCAAATATTTCATTATTTCGCCTAAATGTTGTTTTTATTTAACTTTTACCAACACAACACACTTTCGTTTGTTTTTGTTGGTTTAGGACTATGTAGTTTAGGTCTAACTTCAAAAGCGTAACAACCAAAAACGAATAATAAAAATAATATTTAAATTTTTCATTAAAGTTGGCGTACAAAACAATATGGATACGTATTCGGTTGTTAAGGTGGATTTACATATGTGATGTGTGACAAGTTGAAATAAACGTGACGGTTTCTTAACAATAATTTACATTTGCGACGTATTCCGCCACGCACATTAATTAAATATTTTTTGTGGTGTATATTTATTGTGTTCTGTCAATAAAAAACATTGTGGCAAAACAATCAAAAATTTGTTTTCATCAAAACCAACAACAATATAAAGCCATGCTAATGCAACAAATACAGAAAAAAATACACTATAGATAGTTGTATTAGCATATATGTGTACATCGTATGTGCGCACTAGTTTAATAAGTAGTGGTGCGAAAGAAAAAAATTAACATGGGATTGTTAGTGTAATAAACACAATCTTCTGTAGTTTATCGTATATTGGTATCTGCGTTTCAGACTTTGTTCAGGGCTTTTAATTGTTGTTGGTTTTGGTTTTCATGTTTCTAAATTTTTATGTGTGTGTGACCGTCACGAAAAAGATAAAATTTGTTCATGTCTCGGCGTGTAGCGTGTGCCGTGTGACGAATGTCAAAATAGTCGTTTATGATTGGCTATAGATATATATTATGATTGGCTGTCACACGTCGCATATGTAAATCCACCTTTATTGGTTGGTAGTGAAATTAGAAAGTATACGACAACTGACATGTGAATATGTAAATTAAAATAAAATGAAAAATATTATAATAAACAAAATCTAATTAAATTATACAATCCATTTAAAAAAAAAATCCAGTGATCAAACAGGAGGTGTTCATCATGTTGTATCAAACTATGATGAGATCGATGTCGACATATCAGGTCCATAGGGGCCGTTAATTTAAATCCAAATCGTGTTCATAAAACTGATTTGACCATTTACGGATAAGACAGGTATTGTCCTGGAAATTTGTTCGTAGCTAGGTGATATTATATTCAATCGATATCATAAGAGGTCGGTTCGACACTTTATGGTCCAAGCAACAATACGTTTAAATCTTAAATGTATAATTTAAATAAAAGGGGCTATCCTATGATACTATAGCGTCAATTTCAACATACGGTTGCTACGAATGGTTATGTGAATTTTATTTTGGATAGTGGATATGATGCCGTATTGAAATCAGAAGAGATCGGAGACGACACTCATAGTTGTTGAGAACCATTAATGAACGAGAACGTTTACTGGTTAATAAATTAAACATGTAAAATAAAAATTGTTATTCTTAAGGAGGGAAAGCGACGAGGCCACCGTGTGGTCAGGCTAAAATTCCTCTCGAACAAATTGAAAACATTTAAAAAATAGAGATGGCGTTAATATCTGCAAATTTTGACGAAAAAAAAAACGGAATTCGAAAATCGCATTTAAGCATTTTCATGATTCGGTCGAATTTCAAAATATTTCTAAATATTTTTCTGATCAATACCAATACTAAAAAAACTTATTTAAGATGATATATATATTATTAAAAATAAAATTGTACAAAAATTCAATATCATTGATAACACAAATATAAAAATTAAATTATAAAATAAACTTATTTAAAATATTAATTGAAAATATTAAATTATTGATCGAACTTTTGTACAAAAGTTCCTCGCACGCCATTCGCTTCAAAGAATTTCATTTCGGATTTAATTTCTAAAATTAAGCTCCAATTTGTTACTTGTTGAGTTGAACCGGAGGAGGATATGTGCGACGACAAATTCGAATGAATTTTATTCTTCAACGTTTGCTTTAATGACTGGGAGTGCGCATTGTGATTCGTTTGTTCTTCCAAAATTATTTCTTCCAGATCGTCATATTCTGACGAATTTTTCATATTTGTGTTGAATATAAATCTTTGTGCAAAGCTTTCAATAACTTTGGCTATTATATTTTTCAATAGTCTGGTGAAAGATGCATGAATCTCACTTATTCCACAATTGTGTAAATACTGAAGAGTACCAGATATGTTTGTGCGTCTTTGGTTCATTCGTTCTTCTAAAGCGTGATTCAATTTTAGTGAGAGTTCATCAGATCCGAAGTTCTCAAGCATAAAAGACAGTCCTGCATCAGCAGACATAAGATTTGCATCCTCTCGAGTCTCGACAGAGGGCGTCAACAGTAAGCTTCACGGGGAGAAGTGCAGAAATAATGTTATTAATCGACAAAATTTCAATATCTGTAATAACAATATCAGATGCGATATCAATCAAAGCTTTTCTAACACAGTTTTTTTGTTGGTTAAATCTTTCAAGCATTTGGACTAGACTATTCCATTTTGTTTTAGTGTCCATAATAAGTTTCAGTTCTTTTCCAAATTCTTGTTTCGCATATATTTGAAGAATATCATTCGATTTTCTCGAAAAGCGGAACTTCTTTACAATCAAAGGAACTATTCTGATGATCAAACTAAATCCAAATTCTTCAGTATCCACAACATGCTCTAAATCAGCTTCATTATCAATTTATTCAATCAAGCCAACACCATCTTCTGATTCCTCCTTGTCACTCCCTGGTTCTTCTACACGAACACGTTCATGGGACGTCATTTCTTTACCGAAATTTAAATTGTTATTTTGCAATGTGGTTTCCAGGGCAGCAATGCAATTCTCTGCAGGAAAACGTCCTTCAACGCGAACTAGTCCTAAGTTCCAGAACTTTTCCTTGGAATGGACATTCACCGTTCATCTATAAAGCAGGTCCATTCATCTATAAAGCAGGCCAAATTCTTTGAAAATTGTATTCCAAATCCTTTTGCGGGCCACATCTACTTAGTTCTATTAAAAATTCAAATTTTGAGTGTAAATTGAATATAAATTTACAATAAAAGAAAAAGAAGAAAAAAAAACACCGCTTCTCATTTTTCAAATCATCAAAATCTGGAATTAAATTTTGATTTGATGTAATTTTTAATGTAATATAGCTAAATGTTCTTCAGTTAATCTGGCTCGCTGCGCAGTTTTATTCATCTTCATTTGTAAAAAAAGCTGTTCACAAATATATGTGCTACCAAACATGGATAATATGCGCGTATTACAAAATACCCAATTCCCGGAAAACGATCTGCAGGTAAGTACCCGTAAAATTCTGAAATACCTTATACAATTCCTTATATTTCTGTTTATTACTGTCCTCTACTGCGAATATTTTTTTATTACTGTCCTCTTTGAAGTATTTATGAGTATGGAAAATTATTTGGTTGTTTTGAAACTTTACTTATTTTTTACTTTTTTAAAAAATATTTGACGCGACTTTTACATGCCTGATCTAAAGTTAATCTAAACCGTGTTCCATTTTCTTTTGCAATAATAAAATCCTGCAACATTTTAGAACGCATCTTTTGCGCGTCTGCTAAAACCATTTTTCGAATGGAGTTTGGTGATTTTAGTAACACATAATCTCGAGCGCTTCTAGCCAAAATGCAATTTCTTAAATCAATAGACGTACAAAAAACTTTGAATGACATATTATCCAAGGCACATCATCTTGATACGATTGCAGAAAGTGATTCATCTCTTTTGTTAATCAAATAATGTGCAATCGTCATTTTTGATGAGCTGCTTTCTAGAATTCTTCTTGGAGGGCGTCCCGTTTTAACACATTTATATTGTGAATTGTTCTTAAATGCGAGGACTACTGAGGAGTCGTCGTCGACCCATTGGTTTTTACTATCTCAATACATATTTTACATTTTGCTGTTAATATTTTTGATTCTCTCAAAAAATTAAACCAAACAGAATTTTGATTTTTACACTGCATTATGTACTTTTGGTTGCCCACCCCAACCCGTGGGAATTCCAGCAACTCGAATGTAAGAATGAAAAATGTTCTGCGGGACCTACTAAGTTTATGCAGTTTTATCAAAATCACTCAATCCATCTTTGCTGTAGAGAGGACACGACTAACTGCACTGCAACACACACAGACATTATCGTTAGTCGTATATGAATTCATTTTTATAATGGTTATAAATTAAATTTAACTCGACCTCCGGTTCAAAAAATACTTCCATTCAGACCATTGAATAAAATGTTTACGTTAAAAAATGTCGACAACACACTGTTTACCGAAGAATAGTTAAAACAAACATTTTTTTATGACATTTCCTTCCAAAGTACGAGTAACGGAGGTCGAGAGTGCAACTTTTGTTCTCCTAACTTCAGAGTTTAATTTTAATATCAATTGATTATTGGAATCCACCTTCGATCAAACAAAAACAATAAAATTAAATGAGAAACGTCAGTTGTTACTATATGGTGTTTCGATTAGGTATACAATGTGATTAAACTTTTTGGTAAATTATATAATTAAAACACAACTAATCAATTAAATAAACGAATAATTGTTAAAACCATAAATTTGTGAGGTGTTTGGTGGTGATCTGTGAAATTAAAATCAAAATAAAAGTGTAAAAGAGCTGAAACAATAAAATATAAATAACAGTAAAATTAGAAATCTGCTTGTGAAAAAGTATGTAAAATAATATATGTAGTGTAATATTGTAGGTATGTAGTGTATAATCCTATTTCATTGGGTGGGTCAGAATAATATAATAAAATATAAATAAGATAAGGTAAGTCTAATTTTCCTCGTTGATTTAATTTTTTCAGTTTTTGGGCCAAACCAATAATAGTCGCATCACTTCAAGTGATGTGACTATTCATCTTCTTGGTTACTAGATTATTAAATCGAAACTTACAAACTAATTGTTCAATAAAGTCGTTCTGGCTATTTCTTAAATCTTAGTATGCTGCTTTATAAATATTTCCTTGCGACTGCTATCGCTTCAAATGACAATTTCTATCACTTGAAATTTTGACGTGACAAGATGACGTGATTTAAAAAATTTTCATTAAGAGTTTTGCACAAAATTATTTAGAGCATATTTTGATTTTAAAATCTAGTAATCAGGAAGATCCATAGTCACGTCGTATAACGTGATACGTCTAAGGGAATTGAGTATCAAATCTTCAATTGTTATGTGGTGGTTTTTACTTCGAAATGTCGAAGTTTTGAGCTATGTATATCCAAAAGTATAAACATGTGAACATCTTTTCAGTCATTCGATTGTTTTTATAACAAATTGGGTTCGTAACTTATTTGGTCGATAGAGTAAACTCTAATAATTGGCGAAAATACTTAAAATTATAATTGAACAAAAAATTGAAAATTAAGAATTTTGGAAATTTGGAAACCATGGTGGAAATGATCATATGACGTGTCACGTTTTCATTTATGGGATAGGCGATAAATCGTTAACGTAAATTTTAGACAAGTTAAAAATTATCATAATTAGATCCCGTTCACACAGATAGGGTTTTGTCTGAGTTATCTAATTCCGTGAACGTCTCTAGGGTCAGTGAAAAACCAATTTGAAAAACTACTAAAACCCATGAGACTTCTAAGTTGTATCTGGCACAGTAAATATTGTCTTAACCGAACCTCGTTCATAGAATAGAATGGGAACATTTTAAAATAATGTACCACAAATGTAAAATTTACTAAGAACTTTTTGAAATTGTTAATAGTTGAAAATATTGAAATAGTTAATAATTATTGTGGTTTATTTTAATGCTTGCCTAATTAAAAAAATTATATCAAAACAGAAAATTCAAACAAAAAACTTTAAAACAAAAAAAAAAAAAAATATAAACCAAATTTTGGTTTAACAATTAAAAATTTAAAAAATAGTCATTCAGGATATTTTTTAAGTTGTCCTTTGATAAATTAAAATCAAATAGGTCATCGATTGTGTTGAATGATTTAGACATCCTATTAATGGGGTTGTTTTCTCCATATTTTGTAGCATGGTGTTCAAGTGCTAAAAATTCATGGTTTCGAAATGTTCTGCATGGTACGTGAATTGATTTGTTTCCCAAGATGTAAGCTGAATCAACTTGACCAAGCAAAATGTTACCAATAAAAGCAGCGCCCAAAAGAAGTCGTCTATTTTCAAGCGTGCACATTTTGCAATCCGTGCATTTAATTTTCATACAATTTTCAATATGCCTATTGAAACTGGCGTTTTCGACAAATGTAACACCTAAGTCTATAATCTTATTGACACTTTGCAGTACTTCGTTGTTGACTTTGTATGAAGTAACAACCGGATTTCTTTTACGATGGAAAGACATGATTTTGCATTTCTTAATATTTAAGTATATTGACTTTCGATCACACCACTCACTTAATCTATCTAAGTCTTCTTGAAGTTTCTCCGTATATAATAATCCATTAATAGTACGGAAAATTTTCACATCATCTGCAAATATGAGCACGTCTGAGTTTTTGATTATCTCAGTTATTCGGTCTATGAAAACAACAAAGATCCAAGGCCCGAGGTGTGATCCTTGGGGAATACCAGATGTAACTTTAATAACGTTTGATTTCTCATTTCCCATTATTACAAATTGTTGCCGGTTTGATAGATATGACTTAAACCAATTTATGTAATCGAGAGAAAACCCAAAATTGAATAAATTCTGGAGTGCTTTATGATGACAGATAGAATCAAATGCTTTACTGAAATCCGTGTACGCTACATCAACTTGACGGTGTTTTTCTATCTCGTTAATTAGTTTACTGGTGAATACAGCCAGAATAGTCGATGTGGATCGGCCAGGCATAAACCCATGTTGGCTTATTTATACATGACCTGCAGAATAGAAGAGGGTATATAATCAAGACCGCAACCATCTCCAAGCCCCCTTAAAGCCGATAAAATGTTGTCCTCAAAAATAATAGGAGGAGTTATTGATGTGTTGTTGTTGCTGGGTTGTTCGTACAATCCACTAGTAACGCTTGGTCTATAGACTGATTGAAAAAACGATGCGAACATGTCAGCTATATCTTTGGCGTTTGAAGAGCAGGTATTATTTCAGGTCATTAGCAGGGTATCCTTCAATTTCGCGTTTATTCCTAAAGTATTTCCAAAATTGTTTTGGATTTACTTTAATTTTGTCTTGAATTTGATCAAGATACGAGCTGTATTTTGATTTGAAATAAATCTCAAATTCATTACTATGTTGTAGAAACGTAGTTTTGTCTTCTTCTAACCCGCTTTTCAACATTTTGGCATACGCTTTCGACTTCCGATTTTTTGGGTGAGCATTTTGTGGTTTACAGCACATAGGTACATAAAGTTCGAAGCCTTGAAGCATGATGTCATTAAATTTGTCCACATTTTCGTTTACATCATTGGAATTGGGAGTTATTTGCCAGTTGATTGTTAGTGTTTTTAAAGTTGTATTTGATTGGTTGTAGGTGTTCTGATCTCGCCATTTTAGTTAAATCAAATACAATATCCAAAGATTTGTGGTTGATCTCATTTATGACAAAAGGTAATAGGGATTCAGAAATTTGAAAGGTGTCAATGTCGTTGCTGAAGACAAGATCCAATAATAATTTATCGCGATTATTAGCAATTGTGTTTATTTGGTTCAAATTATAACCAAGCATGGCGTGCATAAATAAAGATTCCGCATCTGTTGTTATATTGCATGGTAAAATACAGTTTAGTTCTGGGTCCAAATTCCAAGTTATATTTGGAAGATTAAAATCACCAAGCACAAGAACTAAATCTGACGAGTTTGTTGTATTAATAACTTCATCAATCAGCATCGATGCAAGATGCATAATGATCACTATTTGATTGAGGTGGTATATATGCTGCGTAGATGATTAGATTGGTTTGGTTGAATTTGATGTTTACAACAATCTGTTCGACTCTCGATGGGGCTAAAATTACTGGAGGACTCCAGAGTTTAGAACGTGCTGCTATCAGTACGCCACCACCCGATTTCTTTGAACTAGTTTCAGTAAACGGATCGCAGACCGAACAACGTAATCACGGGCAAAAAATTCGCTGTTACTTATGCCGAGTTTTAATGAAGTTTCACAAATTACATAAATAAGATCATTTGATTTTAAAACGAAGTTGTAGAATTTAGATACTTTTGATGCCATTTTGTTTACGTTTTGATAGTAAGTTGCACATTTCTCATTCACCAATCTTTTCTTGGACTTTATGGGTTGATTACACTATATTGTATATTACACTAGATTGAACATCACTATATTATAGCCACTTTATCCAAATGGCTAACTATAAGAAAATATTATACAGTTCAAATCAAATTAAATTACATCTTAATGTACTTGAAGACTTATTGTTAAGTTAGCATATCGGGACCAGCCGAGAACTTGCTGGCCTTAGGTTTATGTATAGTACAGGTACAGCCAACTCGACGACTTACGGCTATAGAACCGATTTAAGACGATCTGCACATTTGAAGCTCCTTGCCAGCCTATACTATCATGGAATTAGATGTGTTACATTTCACCACAGATCGTATTCTGTTGATGAAATTTCACTTTGCATCCTGCCTCTATCGAGATTCGAACCCGATACCTCCCAATCCAAACGCCAAAGCTTTAACCGCTGTGCTATTTGGTCGGTAAAAATATGAGACTTATCAGTGTTTCCAATTGATGGTGATGAGCCGTTCCACACGGGATGTCAAAAGAAGCAATGCTTCATGGTTCAAAATAAGTCGTAATAGATTTAAATTTTATTTTATATTTAAACACAAAATTTTTTTGTATTGTATTATTCTGGTCTCTCGAACATATTTTAAACTAAAATCTACATTTCAAAAATGGCCTTAATTTTTTTTTCTATCATTTCTACGAGTATTTATGTTGAAGTTGCTTCACCGTAAATTTTTTTGTTGAAAAATGAGTCGCAGTTAAAACCGGTGTCATAGGTAAACGGGTAAAGAAACGAAGATGAAGTTGCTTCTTTGACAACCCATGTGGGGCGGCTGGATCGTTGTTTATGGCTTTAAATTGACTTCCATATAATCTTGGTTCACGTTCTGTTAGGATCACAAACATGTCATCTAACAATACGTCTATTGAGTTGTTTGAGCTTCGTTAATAATGAGTAGTGGACAGTCGGAGGGCAGCGGACAACCTGTCATTGAATTTGTTGAAGTATTAATTCGAAGTTTATTTCAACAACATCTATGCAGGTCACCGGCTGATGATTTTGTGCGTTCTTTGAATGCTTCAATGTCCTCCCAAAAATTTTCTTTTATGGATTTTGCTGGTATGACTCAACTGATATTGAATTCAATTGTTTGGATGTTTTTGGTGTTGGATACATAGGATATGATTCTTTTTTTTGGGGTTATGCGACAAGATCGTTATTTTTTTTTTTTGAGAATGTGATTGTTGTGTAATAGATCCATTTTCTGCAGCACGTTGAATACTGAATGAAAGAGTTTGTTGGGGAAAAAATTGGAATATGTAAATCGTCCATCAGTTGGAATCCAATGAGTCCATAAAGTAGTCGTGGAATTTAAACAGTAAAAACTCCAGTGGCTGCTTTGTTTTAAACCTTTCGAATGCATTTAAGGCGATGCCACATACACATTTCTACGGACGACATCTAAAAACAGATTTCGCATTTACGAATTAATTAGAGCATATTTTTGACTCAAATCTATGAGATAATATGTAAAATATCTCAAGTTAGTAGCTAATATAATAAATTTGGAATTATTTAATAATTTTAATTGAAAAATTATCAATTTTCTATTTACCCGTTCCTAGAAACGATTTTTTCACTGAATGGTATAATTTTACACGTGAACGAACGCACAAAAATCTAAAACGATTTCCGAACTCATCAAAAAATTTTAAACGATTTTTTTCTCTGTTGTCTGTGAACTTCAACAAATGTCAAAAAAATCCAAAACAAAATATATATTTTTCATTAATTTAATATTTTTATAAGGCTCATCATGAATATGGTATGGTAAACTTATTTAATTATAAATTAAATAAGTAAATTTAATTATTTTGACACTTTGGATAGAAATGGCGGTATAAACATTCAGCTCAAAACAAAATATAAAGAATTGTTGTTGTAAAAATCGTCTGTATTTTTTTTTTGGTATGTGGCGAGGCAAAATAAATTTACGCACGAATCGTCTGTTATTAGATGTGTATGTGGCAACGCTTTTACAATCACTGCTTTATCAATTTATGCCCGGTTGCACATAAAAATTACTAACGGTCGGTTCTTGCATTGAGTTTTTTTCTGATTACGAAAATAGATTTCATATAAAACATTTAACTGGCGCACAACTAACCGGCCGTTAGTCATTTTTCTGTGCAACTGGGCATTAGTGTTTTTTAATTTTTAACAAAGTTTTAGTCGTAGTTGGTTCTATTGGTATAATCTGGGATTTTTTTTATATCTAGGATTGGGTTTAAAATTGGTGGAACTAGTGTCTATCAATAATTTTAAATTTTTCTTTTGGGTTTAATTTCAATAAATTGTAATCTGCATATATGCAGAGTAATCGTTTACGGTTAAGTACCCGATGACCATAGGTGTCTGGGTTGGTAATGTTGTGTTTTGGGTGGGTAAAAGAACTGTGATTAAAGTTTTTGTAAGAGAATATTGTGATTAATCCTCAACGGCACCGCAAATTTTGAGTTGATTATGCATTGTGTTTATCCGTTAAATCTGTATTGAAAATTCACTTTGGCTAATTTATTTATGCTTCCAATCAAATCAATATATTTATTTAGCTAATTTGCAGTAACTTTTAATAAAGGAATTTTTTAGGTTTAATACCGGAATTTCCAATTTGTTAACCTACCAGAGAATTACAATCAGTATCTTTTGATATACCACCATCAGACCTTTTTAATTGTTTTCTAAATAGTCTTGTTTCTTACCTTCCTTCTTTCTCAGTACACTTTTGGATTTTTTTTACTTTTCAATGATTTTTGGAATTATTGTATTGGATTTGTAATTAATTAAACACCGTCATCGACCGAGTTCATCTTTTGAGATAGAACGATTCAATTTTTTACTCAGTAATTTATTCCTACCTTATTCATTTCTTCATTTTAAATTTATTTATTCGTTTTAAAAGTAGTTTTTTAGCTTGTTAAATATACAATAATTCTCTGATCTTACGTTAACACCAAAAATCCGTCAACTAACATTTGTTTATGCGTTTATGTTGCATCAGCCTCAATAGCATGTGTGTTTTGTACATTTCGCTGCTTTGACGTTTCCCACAGATCAACCATTTAGAGTTGTAATCTTTACGGTATGGGACTCAACTGATATTGAATTCAATTTTTTGGATGTTTTTGGTGTTGTATATTTAGAATATCACGAAGCACGTCGAGCCTTCTTATTAATTCAAAGTGTATGCCTGTTGAGTGAATGAATGGCGTGGTGTGTATTGTTTTATAATTTATGTTTATTGATTATTTATTTATAATATTTTGAATGTTTTATAATTTATGTTTATGTTATATGAATTTTGATGTTTAAGGAGGAATAATGTCAAAAGTCAATAGCCATGAAAATGACTGATATAAAAATTATTCTTTTGATTCTGGTCAGTGTCAGTTTCTCGTTGAGCTTATGGTGATTTAACACCTTTGTTAGTAAGAGTTATGTAGGTTGTGGTTATGTTTACTTCAACTCACTACCCTTGGCTTGGGTATACGAACTTAAAGGTCTAGTCCGGTGAGTGTAAACTCGTATTTAAATAATATACTTACCCTTTATGGAAAAATCCTCGTATTAACTATTAAAAGGTTTAATTAATTTTTTAATTTATTATTTTTTTTTTTTAAATTTAAAATTTAATAATAACAGAATTAATTTTTTTGACTACTACTAAAATACAAGATTGTGAAAGAATGAAATAAATGAATGAATGACAGAATTGTAGAAGAATACATAAACGAATGAATTAATATTGAAATTTTTTGACCTTATATATTGTTTTGTTGAAGGCGTTGCCTCTCATTCGGCTTATTTTCTAAAGATCTTTTTTCTATGTATAAAAAATATTTTGCATAAATTTAATTTAGGTTTTATTGCGATCTATACCTTCTATTTTGGTTTTATTGTGTTCTTTTATTTGGGGTATATCTTTTTTGTTTAAATAAATATTTAAATATAATTGCGGTCTTTGTGTGATTATAACGATGTTTTGGCGTCATCTATAATTTTTCCATCGTCCTTATCACACAACAGTATGTTGGCCTGAACGAGTTCGAAGAAAAAACACATGGACAACGTAGCTGGCCCAAGACGATTCAAGTAGCCCTTGTTCCATACTTGTCTGTGAGGGTGCTGCCTCGGAACCCTCACGTAATCTTTTGGTGGTTGCAGCTCGTTTTGACACTGGCTGTCTCTCATGGGCATTAAATCTTTTAAATTTTACTCAACTGGCCGCGTAAAGGTAATGACCTCACATTTATCTGTACCTACCTGAACTTAGTCATCATTGGTTGTTGGTCGTCCCTAAGATTCAGTTGGCTACATTTCAATTTAGTTCAATTTTGCAGTTGGAGGAGTTATTCGATGGATCATCTTTTCCAAAAGTTCTAAATCATTTTCTCTATACGTGCCATTGTGTTTTTAGTGATTGTGGTCTATCCGAACGAAGTGACTGATAAGGGTGCAACTTCATAGGCAGGCGTTTTCATTAACTTGGGAGATACCAGTGATTTTTGGACGAAATCTCGAAGTGGCATCTTCCATTCTAGCCTTTTCAGGTTTTCTTAATATTTTGAAAACTATATGGCGCTTACGACAAAACGGTTAAAACAAAGAGATTGTAAATTAAATTCTAAACAAAATTAGTTTAAAAAATTGATTTCAAAAAAATTCGGCATCTCTACAGTTCAGGCGGATTGACTACTCAGAAATAAATTTCATACTTAAACTTTTTCTATTAATTCTGAATATGTGTACTGAAAGTGGCAGCTTCTAACGGAACATTTTCAATTTTGGCCATCATGTATAAAAGTTTAGAATTTAAATAAGCATGATTTTTGGATTTTTGATTACAAGCCAGTTTTACCAAAAGACGGCAAGTTTAATTTTTGCTTTAAAAATCAAGTGGTGTTTTCGAAATCTATATATACGTGCGTACGTTCGTGGTAAAAGAAATTCTGGTGTTTTCCAAAACATATTCACCCCTTCTTTTATTTGGCTGTGCTAATTTATCACGTATGTGAAGCTGGACGGAAAAATAACTTTTCAATGTTAGTGTGTTTCTTTGATAATTTTAATATCATTTCGGAAAAAGTATCATAATTTTGCATGGAAAACGCAAACAAAACTGCAACTTTCGAGCAAATGAATAAATAAATAATAGGGGGAGATTTCCTGGATTCCAGCAATTAAATTTTTGGTGCAATACAACCATAGTAACACATGGGTAAAGATAAGGCTCTAGAAATGGACAATTTCATTTTTTTTTTGATACACAAAGCAACCTAATTTTCAGGCCCAAATTCCGGATGAGGTTATCCTGAAGGCTCTAGCAATTAAATTGTTTATATTATCCATTTTGAGCAAATAATCTCGAGGGAAATATCTCTTGGATTCCAGTAATTAAATCATTAATTTGTTTTTTTTTGATGGATGGATTTAGCTATTACATGGCGATTTCTATGTCCCTTTTCCCGCCAGATTTTTTTCTTCAATTAAGTCCACCACGCACAAATGTGTATGTAACGAATGGCAGGTTGTAATGTCTTCTCGTTTTTAACGGATCTTAGTTAAATCGGAATTATTTTTGAACATTTTAATTTGTATAACATATAAATTATATAACATTTTAATTATTTCTTTTGATAACGTATTAATTATTTTACTATTATTAAAGTTATAGTGTTATTTTTCGGTCGAAAAGGATTTAAGTGGAATGCACAAAATGCATACAAAAATAATTTTTTGACATGGATTCTCTTTCGTCACTCACACAAGTGTGATGGCAAGCCGAAAAATGGATATTTTGTTAATTAATATTTGGAAAACTTTTATTTTCTTTATAATGGGTGATTTTTTTAAGCTAAAACTAAAGAGAGTAGAGTTTTATAAAGAGTAATGTAACAAAAGAAAAAATTCATCAAAAAATGCATGGGTTATGCAATTCAAATGGATTATACACTCACACCAGTTTATTTATTTTATATTTGCATTTAGTAAATGCAGCTGCGACATAAAATTTTTGTTCTTGAGTCCGAAATGAAAAAAATAGAAATGAAAATAAAAAAATTTAAGGACATTTTTGAGATGTAAATTTTTGTTTAAATTTTATTTTCGAGAAAACAGAATAAAACAATACAAAGAATTTGGCGTTTTAATATAAAACAAAGGTTTAAATTGACAATAAAAATCTATTACGACTTAGTTTGAAACCAGAAACTAAAATTTCGTGAAGCTTAGCTTGGCTGAATCGAAAACCAAAAAAAGAACTACACAAATATAAAATATGTAAACCAAAATATAAATAAAAAAAAAACTGGTGTACAACGAGTTCGTTCGATGTTTATTCGGCTATACAAAAAAAAATTAGAAATGGAAAAATATACACAAAAATATGTAAGTGCATGACATGTAAATCCAAATATAAAATAATTAAACTGGTGTGAGTGTATAACCTATTTGAATTGCATAACCCATGCATTTTTTGATGAAATTTTTTCTTTTGTTTCATTACTCTTTATAAAACTCTATTCTCTTTGCTAAAACTTAAATTTTTTTTTTTTATTTATAAAACATTTTTAGAGCTCTGTAATTGATATTACGTACAACTGTGTTTAATTTTTACATATAATTTTTATTTAGTTATTATATAATTTAAAATATTTTGTAAATTCAAATGAAAGTATTTAAGGAAAAATATATTTAAAAAAAACCTTACTATATAGAATTAAAAACTAAACAATAAACATTAGATATGAAAAATTAAGAAATTAAATTTCTAATTATAGTGTTCTCTGAAAATAAACAGGACAAAGCAAATTTTAGGTTTAATCTGGTTATATATGTTGTTAAAGTCTCAAGATTACATTCAGTGTGTAAGGTGATTGTTGGATATCTACGAGGGAGATCTCTTATAATTTTTAAACAACGGTTCTGTACAATTTGTAATCGCTTTTTATGTGTATAAGTTGCGTGGCTCCAAATTTGGCTACCATACGTAATTGTTCCCTTAATTATCATTTTGTAAATCAGCAGTTTATTATTCTCAGATAATTTTGAGTTACGGCATAATAGAGGATGTAAAATTCTAGTTAATTTTTGTGATTTGTCAATTGTATGTTCAAAATGATTTTGCAATAGCATTTTTTGATCAAACAAAAGGCCTAGGTATTTGACTGTTTTACACGATTGGATTGGAGTGTTGTCTACTATTACGTGAAGACCCCCAGGTAAAAATCTAGTTGCTCTCCTCCAGGTAAAAAATATTGCTTGGGTTTTAGACGGGCTTAATTTGATATCCCATTGAGAACAATAGCTAGATAATGTATTCATGTTAAATTGTAAGTTGTTAATTACGATAGTGGGATCGGCAGATGAAGTATAAATTGCTGTATCATTGCCATATTGGGCAAAATGAATATTTGAAAGGAAATTCGTAATATCAGCCATGTATAAATTATAAAAAATTAGTGATACAACGGCCCCTTGAGGAACGCCCGCTTCAATGTGATGCACAATCGATTTTTCATTAGACATATAGACGAAACACCTTTCATTGAGATAATTATAAATGATTTTAATGAGGTAAATTGGAAATCGAATGCTTTTTCAATGTCAAATAGGATAAGACCCGTTGATTGTTTTTGATTAAATGCAAATCTGACATGTTGATAAATGCGAAGTGCCTGATGTTGAGCCGAAATCTCATCTCGAAAGCCGAATTGCTCATCTGGTAGGATATTATTAATTTTAATAAATTTGTTACAACGAATTTTGAGAAGTATTTCGAAAATTTTTACAAAGTAAATTTAACAGACTTATTGGTCGATAGCTAGATAGTTCGGATTTATCTTTTCCGGGTTTTAAAATTGGTATAACTTTTGTCATTTTCCAATGTTTGGAAAAATAAGAGAATTTCATACAAGTGTTAAATAAATAAGAAATAAATATGTGACCTTTGATAGGAAGATTCTTGATTAATATACCATTTATTGTATCATAACCAGGAGATTTACGTGGCTTGATATTTCTGATGATTTGCTTTATCTCTTTTGGAGTTGTCATATTAAATTCATGAGACGATAGTAATCCGGTATGTGTAGATAAAGAGCTATTGACTTCTGAAGATATACATATGTTGGGAAAATGAAGATTGATTGTGATTGTCGTTATTATGAATTGCAGCAAATTGTGCTGCGAAGGATTCACATTTTTCAAGAGTAGTAATCGAAATAGGTTATCTTTATCAAATAAGGGGGTATTTACGGTCGTTTTGGATTTTTACAATCATATTAAGCCATTCATTATTTCTCAAAATGTGAAATTCTGCCTTAATGCGTTGATGCCACTCATTCACAATAGATTTGAGCATAGGATCACGGGAACGTTGCCACTGGCGTCTGCGAGTGTTTCTAAGCTGAATTAGCATTTTGGTTGCTTCTGGGATTTTGAATTAACTATGTTTTGATATACATATATTACAAAGTACGCACTTATCTTTGGCAGATAAGATAATATTATTTAAATTACCAACTAGCTCATCAATATCGCTACATGATTTAATATTTTGAATTGGAGATTTGCTAGTTAGTTTTAGATTGTTATTAATGCATGATTTATAGCGTTGCCAATTCGCCATGGAATAATTATATCTACGTAAACCCTCATAATATTGGTAATTGCAGTCTAATTGAAAGTGTACCACCGGTAGTTGGTCAGAACTTAAATCTGGGCGTGTTTTCATATTGTGAATGAATTTGTAAGAGCTATGTTCAGAGTAGATCTATATCTTGAATTGTGATTAAAATGTGTTGGAGAACTTGGAAATTTAATTACAAATGTATTATTTAACATTTCATTGTATAAGATTGTATCAGCTCTATTATTTCTGTAACAATTCCAATGCGGATGTTTTGCGTTTAGACCTCCACCTAAAATAAAATTTGTTTGAAATAATGTAAGGTATTGTATGCATATCTGATTTAAATTTATTAAGAATTATATTGGATGTTCCTCCTTTAAAATAAGCGGCTATGAGTTTTATTTTACCACGAATTGTATTAAGTTCTATTGCTAAAGCCTCAATAGTTTGTAAATTTAAGGTGGGTAGCAAACGGTGTTGAATATTTCGTTTAATTATAATGGCAACACCACCATAGCCACTAGATTTTCTAAATATTTAAATTGTATACTTTAAATTCCGGGTCAAATAGTGATACATCGTCTTTTAGCCATGTTTCTGAAATTATGGCAAAGTGCACATTAAGATATTTCAATAAGAAAATGTTTCATTTACTTTATTGTTTATACTTTGCTCATTCCAAATAAAAATATTTAGTGCGGTATTATTCAAATTCGTTATTTAATATTATTATAGAGATAGGTTACAGTTAGGCGGGTTAAAACAGTAAATTGTTCCGCTTTCGTCTTACAAACTGAAAGACTCGAGACCATATCACTTACCAGAGTTAAAATTTCTTCATATGAAAATAAAGAATCCTTTGAAGAGTTTACTTGTCCTGATACATTAGCAACGTCCAATTTGTTTTGGTTTACACTATAATTAGAATTTGTTCGTTTATTATTAAAAATGGAATTCCAAGCCTGATGCATCAGTGTTGGCTGAGGAGATGAAAGTTCCGGAGATTTTTCAGCATTTAACAAATTCGGTGGAGGTCGTATTGAGGAACCCCTAATATTATTTATATTGTTAGATTTTATATTCCGTTTAATTTTGACGTTTTCTTGTATGAGGATGTATTCCTTTAACTTTGGACAGTTGGCAGAATTTGCCATATGGATTCCTTGACATAAACAGCATTTCAAATTTACGTCTAAAACTTTACATTGTAACGTATCATGAGGATCACCACATTTGAGACATCTTTTGTATTTTATAGCAGTAGGAGGTACCATGGCCTTACATACCGCATCTGCAACATTGCGTAGGAAAAATTTTCCTAGGTGTATGTATCCGAAACGATACAATTAGATGGTTGAGACTTTTTATTTTTGGTATAATCCTGAATTAAATTGCATTAAATTTGATTAGATAAAGACCATTTTGCATCAAACCTTCTTTAGGATTTAGTTCCGTTATTTCGATGATGTTTTCACTGTTTATGTCATTATTAGTGTATTCATTATCAGTGAGTACTTGTTTAATCTCATCCGTGCTAATTTTTTTGGACAGACCGTTTAATATTACTTTTAAAATTTTTTCTGATGAAGAACGATAAGTAAAATGTTCAATATTCGTATCTGTTAGGTGTTTATGTAGATTGTTGTAATCCAACTGATTGTGAAGTGAATTTTTTATCCCACTGCTGCATAATTTAATCAGAAATTTATTAATGTTCAGTACTTTGAGAATATCCCTCAATTTGTTTTCAGTGATGTCTTGTATTATTATGGGCGTTATAATAACTTTATTATTTTTGTTTTTTGAATGAATTTCAGAATCAAGATCAAATTCAATACCGTTACGAGGGCTGCCTTTTATATTTCGGGATTAGAGAACAAAAACAAATATTAATCATCAAAAATCGCTTTATTGTTTTTCAAAATATTCCCCATGAAGATCTATACACTTTTGCATGAGTTTGAACCAATTGTCGAAGCACTTTTTCCACTCTGATTGAGGTATCTCCAAAACATGCATTCTGAACGCAGCAACCGCTTCTTCAGGTGTCGAAAAACGTTGACCTCTCAGTTTGTTTTTTACGTACGGGAATAAAAAGAACTCTTTTGGTGACAAGTCAGGACTATACGGCAGATGACTCATCAAATCGATGTTTTGAGTTCTCAAAAATGCAGTTGTTTGAGCCGATGTGTGAGAGCTCGCATTGTCGTGGTGAAGAGTGATCCGTCTTCGGCAGTTGGTTTTCCTGATTTCTTGGAAGGAAACTGGCAAACAAATGATTGTGTACCACTCAGAATTGACTGTTCTGCGTTGTTATAGTGGTATGGTTTCGACATGTCCATTTTTTCTGAAAAAACAGGCGATCATTTGCTTGCAAGTGCTTCGTGCGCGAACAACTTTTGCTGGATTCGGCTCATCTTGAAACACCCATACAGTCGACTGCTGTTTACTTTTGGGCTCATACGCGTAAATCCACGATTCATCACCTGTCACTATGTCATAGACGAGTTTTGAGCACCGCGATCGTATTTTTTGAGCTTTTCTTTCGACCAATCGACACGAGCCTTTTTTGAGCGATTGACAAATTGTGTGGGATCCAACTCGAACAAATTTTTTTGACATTCAAATGTTTATGCAAAATTGAATGTATGCTGGTCCCACTAATGCCTAAGGTTGTCTCAATCTCACGATAAGTCACATGACGATCTTGCAATATCAGTTCGCGCACAGCATCAATGGTTTCCGGAACAACAACTGATTCTGGACTACCTTCACGAAATTCGTCTTGGAGTGAAATACGACCTCGATTGAATTCACCATACCATCGATAAACACTGGTCCTTGATGGAGCTTCATCGCCAAAAATTGAATTTAGTTCATCCATGCACTCTTGCTGCCTTAATCCACGTCGAAAGTTGTAAAAATTAATCGCACGAAAATGTTCACGATTTAATTACATTTTTCGCCGAGATGTTGAGTTAATGAGTACTGTAAACAACACAAATAGCGCTCGAATGTCAAAACGTTCTGAGTACGTATAATCTCAAAAATGTCAAACTTTACGATAGAGCTGTAAGTTGCCAGATTGCAACATTAGGGTTGTCCAATCCCGAAATATAAAAGGTAACCCTCGTACCATCGTCATCGACCAGATTGTTGAATGTATTATTTCTTGGTATATTTGTTGATGTAGAGGCAGTCATATTACTGTTTTGTTGTAGAGAGTTAAGCATGTATTGATTTTCTCTAATCATTTGATGTAAACTTGCATCGTCGTACGCTTTTTGTTTTTGGTTTTTGAACGTTAGCACTTTTAAGGTCACTTTGGTTAGTTAGTTTTATTCAACTTAGTTAGTTTCACTTTGGTTAGTTAGTTTTATTGTATACACTTATTTATTATTCCATAAATTAGTAATCTATTTGAAGTACAAATTTATGTATTAATAAAGATTTTTTTTTTATTTTTATTATTTTTTTTATCTCAATAAACTCAATATGAAATTGTAAACCTCAAAGATGTTACCTCAATGAAGGTTGGTAGGGAACTGAAACTTTCAAATATGCATCTTGGTAAATAAGTACTCTATGAAAAAAATGTCCATTATCAAAATTTAGGTAGGGCATACATTAGTGCTAAAACTAGTACCCCTCCACCCCTTCTTGTAGGTTGGGCGGTTGTAACTTTGAAATTAAAATAGGAACCCCTATTTTTTATTGCAGGTTCCGATTCTACGGCTTAAAGTACGTAGGATCTCTTTGAAACATTTAAAAAAATTATTTAATATTTTTTTATTTATTTTTTTCCTAATTTCAGACATACAATTTGTTTAGACTAATTTCAAGTATTAACATTGAAAACGTGTTAATTTTAATTCAAACGTAATGCAGAATCGTATGCATATTTAAATTTAATATCGTTATTACAGCGCCATCCATCATGAATTGAAAAAATGTTTCAAAGAAATCCTACGTACTTTAAGCCGTAGAAATTAGAATCCGAATCTGCAGTAAAAAAATAGGGGTTCCTATTTCAATTTCAAAGTTACCCCCACCCCGCCCAAGAAGGAGAGGAGGGGTAATAATTTTCGCTAATATGAAACCCAAAATTAACACATTGAGTATATTTTATTATAATGTTTAAAAAAATTCTAAAATTAATTCTGGCATACATGTGGCACAATTTAATAATCAATTTTTCACTTAGATATATTTGCAGAATTTTTAAATATTTTTTTCTTTCTATTTATTAAAAATTAGATTATTATGTCAAACGCCATAATGCTACCATAATGGTCTCATATTTTTCGTATATATATCGTTCAGTGGATCTAAATCGTAGAAGCGTCCATTTTCATGGGTCACCACATCTCCAGTCGCCTGCTGATCCATTATGAGCTCACGGACCAACAGAGTTCCACGCAGTCTTCTCCACACATATGAAAAAATAGAACTGTTAGTCAGTTACACACACACACACACACACACACAACAACTGCACTCAATATCAAATGTCACAGACCACTTTCCTCTAAAAAATTTGACAGCTGAAGCTGTAGGACAAATAAGAACAAATTAAAATTTATTTGTTATTTTTAAAGTTTATGAAACAACTATTAAAGTTTAAAACATAACCAGAAATAATTGTACTATTAAATTTGGCCAAACTTGGCACGTTTAAAAATTCCGCCGGCACGCCACAAAATTATTCATAAAAAAAGAAAACTGCCAAATGAAATAACAAATGAAAAAAAGCTCGACTTTTAAAACTTTACTCCACCTCTAGATTATGTTGTTATTGTAATTATGATGCTTGCATAACCAGTGAAATAGCTAAATATGGAAAGGCATTTTTTGACGTATAATTTTTTAAAACCCCTCTTATAAACTGCGCTATTGGATTATTTCAATTAAATCATGTAATGTAAACGGTTGCTAAAGCTATAAAAAAGGTCGTTGCTAGTGATTTATCGAAAAGACAAATTAAAAAGGTAATGATAGATATGAAAGCACCATATAAAACCCTACTGTCTACTGATGCATACTCAAGTTCGTTGGCTTATGCGAGCTTTATCATTGGAAAGGTTTGTTCGCTGTTTGGACGAAATTCGTTTATTTCTGCTAGATAAGAAAAATGTAGTTCCGGTGTTAACCAATATCAATTGGTTAATGCAGTTAATGCTTCTGACTGACTTCAGTATTCAATTAAATGAATTAAATCAAAAAATGCACGGAAACGGAAAATTATTCGATTTATTATTGGCTGCAGTTACTTAAGAAATACATGGAATGTTAGTTTGGAAATTACCCACTTCTCAAATATTGCGTCAATTTAAAAAAGTTTGTGGCAGATATTGATGTGTTTGAAAAAGGAGAGTCACAAGAATTATTTGCACAATTTAGCGAAGTGTTTAATACAAACACAGGAATCTTTTGCAACTTGGTCCAAAGGCGTCAAAATAATTAAAAACTTTATTAAATTTGTAGCTAACAACCCTGACAAGGTCATTCTGGTGGTAATTTTCACGATTTTGCCTTGATGTATTTTGATTAGTTGGATATTCTGAATTGCACATGAATTTCAGTGTAGCCTAATTTGGTGGCGAAAAATTTTAAAATTTAAGAACCATTATTGAAAATGGTATAAGGAACCATAATAAATGGTTAAATATTGATGATGACTAATGAGGTATTAAATGTGTGGCAAAACATTCCAAACAATTTCACATCTTTAAGGAACTTGGTAATAGCGTTATTATCTGTGTTTCCACCTACTTCCCATTACCTAATCCCATTCTCACTTTCTATTGCAACGGTAAATTTTCCATAATTTAAAATTTAATTACAGATTCATTTGATAATTTTATAGATTAAAATTTTATTTCCTATTAATTTTATTTTTAGTTATTCTTGGTGCCTAATTTTATAATTAAGACAAAATGGTTTTTAGCACGCTAAAGTAAAAGTACTTGCGAACCCTGATTTACACGTTTGACTGTTAAAATGTTATTTTGACGTTTGATAGTTTATCGAAAATTTGAATATCGAAAAAATGTTTGCTGAACCCGCTAATAGTAGACCAGCCATTGTTCGGGCAAGGCAAAATCTGTCGGAATCGTTAGTTAGTTTATATTATTTTTCTAAATGCACAGATATGTAACTAATAAGATTTACAGCATCAGAATTTAAGTACAATGCTTTAAGAATTACAAATATTATCTGTATAATATTCTAGTGTGACATTTTTAATTTAGTAACTTCCCCGGATAATTTCAGCTTTCTCACATTAATTAGTTTTCGTAAATACAAGCAAATATTATTTCGGGATTAGATATGCGCTTTCCAAGCAATTCTGCGCGCCAGCTTCACACACGTAATTTTATCTTAGAAATTTGATTAAGTGCTAAACTATTTTATCACATTTTCTTAAATAAATAAAGATAAAATATATTTTTTTGATACAAAACACAAACGCACAAAATTTGGTTCGCGTCCCTGAAATAATTTCGTACGTATTGTTTTGGAATGCTTTAATTCGAGAGATACTTGTACACTGAATTTGTTATTATGACAAAGAATTGTAGACAGACGTAACCATGAGAAAATATATCACCTCAATCATTTTAATTTACAGCATCATGCTAAGAAAATATAAAAGACAAATAATATATTTAGACGACCATATACACATTTATCTCATTAATTAGTCTTGAATGTATATTTATAAATCTAAAATCATTAATTAATTAAACGTAAATAATTTATGTGTTGTTAAGGATGCAAAATGGTGGACTATTTATTTATTGACTATGCCGTTTGATCGCACAACACAATCGAGCTTTATATTTTATTATACAGAAATACGAGACCATGGTGCAGTACTTCCATAATAAAAAATTGTGTGCCCCCTCTCATTGAGCATACATATATGGAATTACGTGTGTCTTTTTGTTGAGGATATGAAACTGGATTTGCTCGTATTATTTTGCGCGCGCAAAATTACTCTTAAACATTTTTTCATATACATGTCGAGAAAAGCTCTACATTTTGTATTTTCCCAATGAATTTTCTATATTTACACACACAAATACAAGTTACACATATACCAAAATAATTTGCGGGAGAATTGTAATAAATTTTGAAATTTTTTTTTCATTCTCTCTGGAAATTTAGAAAATTGATTTTTTGTAATCCAAGGAAGGAATTCTTTCGTATGTACAAAGGCGATATGTATTGAAGAGTCCCACATTATTTCGTATTTAGGAGTTTCCCCTGATTCGCGCGGGAGTTGAAAATATTAAATCTTCACGTAAATAGTTTTGAACGAATACTGTTTTTGTCGTATATTTCAATTGAAGTGTTTTTTAAATTGAGAGTTTGTCCCGATAATCTCTATATTGGTATAATATAGCACAATACAATGCTTAAATTAAACACTAGGCCAATAGTAGATCACGTACTTGCAAATAGTAGATGAGGCACACGAAGTTAATATAAAATTTATAAAGTATCATTCAAAGGTCGACTACAGTATTTTAATCTATGGAGAAAAACATTTCCCATCTGCACCAACAACTTTTTTCTAAGATAAAGATGTAGATGGTGAAAACTTTTTTTAGTTATTTTTATTATTATAAATTAATTGATAAGTATGTATAGTTAAAACTATATTAATACTTTTTATATAGTTTTATGGTTTTTGGGATTATCATAAACATTTTATAAGTTGAACGTTGCGCTGCAATTTATTTTAATATTTAAACATGCATAAGGGAATTTCGTTTTAAGATAAAGTTTGGCTTGCATTACACCACTATTCTTACTAATGAGTTGGTTTAGTTTAATTACAGGTTGAAGTGTATTTTAAAAAAATTATTAAATTATGTATAAGGATACTGAAATTTACGGAATGGATCGCTTATGCTGAGTTAGTTTAAATTTGGTTACAGGACAAAGAATCTTTAAATTTACGTTCATTTCATTCCTTTTAAATTAATTTTGCTATACTACGATAGGTTACAGAACTGGTGGGCTTTAAGCTCAGCCCAGCTTACTTAGTAAGTCTACTTACTCTGTGAGTAAGTTTCATTGTACCCGTTGCACTTAAATAGATTAGCCTCTGAATTTTAGGCAGACTTGTGTAAATTTTTGTTGGCTCTGAATGAAATAATAAAACAATTCCTTACCGTTTTGTTTTGTCAGCTCAAGTAGGGCCGTATCTGTTGATTTTCTAGATTGATGCGCATTTTAAATGGAACTTTCTGGGTGTAATTGGAGTCATTAACCTTTATATTCCTTAAAATGTCTACAGCCTTTTGGCACCAATTCCAAACTATATAGTTTCTTGCTATGCACAGTTAACAAGTTGTACTTTTATACTTTATTGAATAAATATGTACTGAATCCCATCTCCACCTGGTGGTTAGTAAGGGTTTAAAGTGCTATGAAGGATCGAATGGTATTGGGCAGCCTCTGTTGTTGGAACCTGAATTGCAGAGTGGCAACTTTGTTTTATTTTTAAAGCCTGTTCTGTTCAGCCTCAGTTTGAATCAAAATAAATTGTTTTCTTTAGATTCGGCGCTTAACTCGAGTAAACATTAATGTCCGAATTTTTAAGTATAGTTTTTTGAAACTGTTCTATACATTTAAATTTTATAGTTTATGTATAAAATTTTATGCAAATTATATGTTTAAAATTGGAAATAATTATAAATGCATGTAGTAATGCTCATTTCCACTGTCTTTCGTCGACAGTATCCGTTGCTCCGCGTTCCGTTGCTTCTTTTTGGATATGCCGCCACTTATTTTCCCATTTGTTTCGATTTACCAGTTTGGCAGATGTAGACAAACTAAATTTGGTCACATGATATTTCTCATTCATGCAATTAACAGCGGATTTTAGCATAATCTCGGGAAAGTTATCCTAATAGTCTTCAACGTACTTAAATTAATGAGGCTGCCGTTTTTCCTTGGTTCGTTCTCAATGGAGGACCAAGCCATCTGATCGGCTTCGTTTGCAGTTTATTTTGATAATCCTGTCTTTTATTTTAAATCGCAACTGCACTTATTTGTAATCGTGGGGCTTTTTAACTTTTCTATAATGGAGCATAATCATCACGGTTTTTGTTATCAATAAATTTGGTAACGATGGGCACACACTTTTGGCCCGATACGTGTCTGAAACTAGAGCACGACATGGTCATCTATCTGAAGGTCTTTTGCATTTTAGTTACTTGCAGAAAGTTAAATCCATTGTATGGCCAACCCATATTATCCCACCTCATAATGAAAATTTAGCGGGCACAAATCGTCAAAATAAAACATTTGTGTCATCAGCGAATGAAATTTCAATGAGATCGAAAAGTGGTTATGCAAATGAAATCGGTTATTTGGCTTGCTACTAAATTCAGCAGAAAAAAGTGCATTATCGATATCGACCTCCTTTATATACATTGGTAGAAAAAGTCAGCATGAATTTTTTATTGTTTTGGCCTTTTTCTGTAGAAAAACTGTATTATTGCCGTATTTAAAATAATCGTAGATTTTTCTATTGGTGGAGGCAAATGTCTAGAGATTAGAGTAGTTCTACTTGTCAATATAGTAATTACTAAACTTATTTAATAAAAAAACATTTAACAAATTAAGCGACAAAAAATCCTTAGAACAAAAATACTTTTAAAATCCCAAATCCACCGAGCAAATTCACTGTGCTTGAATTTCAAAATTTTTTTGCGTGACAAGCTGGGCACCCAGAGGGTCAACCTAATTCGACTATGCTGAATTCATTGGTGCTAGTCCCATTTCAAAGTTAGTCCCCATTTTTGAAATATCGCTTTTGACATATTTTGCCTCTGAGACAAATATTTGTCAAAATATACACTCATATTCACGTTGATAGCTCCTGAACCATTAAGATTTTCGTTATGCTTTCTTCAGCAAAGTTGTTGCGCAAGCCAAGACCAACAACTTTGCTGAACATATCAAGGCCGAAAAACGACATCTACAATCACATTTTTGTGTTATTTTATTTTTTGAAACGCAAAAAAATAAAATAACACAAAAATGTGATTGTAGATGTCGTTTTTCGGCCTTGATATTTTCAGCAAAGTTGTTGCGCAAGCCAAGACCTACAACTTTGCTGAACATATCAAGACCGAAAATCGACATCTACGTTCACATTTTTGTGTTATTTTTCCAAATATGTGTGTTTTACTTAGGCCAAGGTGAGCTTGGAGTGGCACTTCCGCACAATTAGACCAGGAGTGCCCGGTTGTGATACCATAGGAACCTATTTCCCCTTTACCCCTGTTCAAAACCATTCGGAGCTACGTACGTACCGCAAAATATCTCGCACTCCACATTCAGCGAGATCTGAAAGGGTGGTCACACTGGACACGCCCAAATACTTATGCCTTCTGTATGATAGTGCCGGACACGAGCATAGGAAGTTATCTAAAGTCTCTTCTTCCTTTTCGTTCATGCAACTTCTACAAAATCATTCGTCTGTAGACCCAGCCTTCTCGCATGTTCCCCAAAAAGGCAGGGTCTTGTCAGTTTTGGCAAAAGTTTCTCACAGAAGACTCCGGCTCTACCTTGCCGTTTCGAGAAACATAAGTTCACAGGTAAGGCTAAATACAACTGGAATTTGGCATACTTAGGCCAAACAAGACACTCATCTCAGATAAGATACAAAGAACACATCACAAGTACATAAAATCAAGTTTCGTACAACACATAAAACTGAAAACCATACACTAAATTCAATAAAAATGTAACCATTTTGCACAGAATCAAAAAAGGACTGAAATTAGACAGGTGTCCCAATTTGACTCATGAGTCATGAGAAATTTGTATTCTGCACGTATACGAATTACGGCCAAAATTCACACCCTGAAAATATACAAAAACAAAAACACCCACAATTTACTTCGCAACAAAATCAACACAAAACCCCAATAAAATTTACGACCTCCATAACTTAAAAACAAAGCAGGTACGAAACAGCAGCGCCTAGCTACAGTATATAAAGAGCTTCAAAATAGATTATGTAACAGTAGCAGAAAATAAACCGAAGAAGAGATTATTCTCGAAATTGATATTTCTAAAAAAGTTAAAAAATTGGCACAAGAAGTAAGAACTAAAAACTGTAATATACAATTAAAAATAAAAAGTTATTCATCTAAATATATAAAGTGACAAAAGAATACAAAAAATAAAGTGAAAATCGTCTTGTGAATCTGGTGAAATAAATAATATGGATAGGTGTTATAAACTCAAGTGCTTTTGTTATGTGTGTGGAAAATTTACAATTATGAGCACTCGCCGCAAAATAAGTGATGAAACCGCTGATTTATATCGACTATACTTTTCACAAACTGTTATTAGTGGTGTAAATTGGACGCCGTCTTTTGTTTGTACAACATGCATTTTCCATCTGCATAGATGGCAAAACACTGGAGCCGCAATGCCATTTGGTGTCCCGATGATATGGGTCGATCCACAAGGACATGATGCAGTTCAATGTTATGGGTGTATGAATTATATTCTCGGTACAAACAGAAACAAAAGTGGTTCTTTGACATACACTGCAACGAGAAATACACATCTACCGCTGCCGCATTCAGATGAAATGCCTGTTCCGGAAAGATCAAACCCAACCGAGGATTATTTACCAACAACATTTGAATCAGGTGAAACCGGAGAAACATCTGCATCAATATATCAACCATCAAATATCACTGCGCCATGCAATCACATTGAAATCTCGCAAAGTCGTTTGGATATTATGGTACGACGCCTGAAACTATCTCAGCGGCAAGCCATTCTTTTGTCAAAGGATTTAAAACAAGTGAACATTTTGGCTCCAAATGTTCGGATATATGGAGCAATAAATCGTCATCGTCATTTTACGAATTTTTTCAAATCAATTGAGAATAATTCACTCGCTTTTTGCACTGATATCCGAGGTTTGGTATCCACAATGCACAATGCAAAAATCCTGAAGATTGGCGATTGTTCATCGATTCCTCTAAAAGCAGCTTGAAGGCAGTTCTCCTTCACGTTACCAACTCATAGAATTCCATTCCAATTGCACTCAGCACAAACACAAAGGAAACCTATGCACCAATGAAAAAAATCATCGATTTGACTAAATACAATGACCATCAATGGAAAGTTTGTGCAGATTTAAAAGTGATAGCTCTTTTAAGTGGCATGCAATTGGGTTACACTAAAAACATGTGTTTTATGTGCTTATGGGATACTCTTTTAAAGGCGACCAATACAACGAACGGAACTGGGCTTTACGTGAGAACATTAGATTGCGATACGTCAGCATCGTTGAGGCTCCACTTGTGCCAATTAAAAAAATATTGCTACCACCACTTCATATCAAGCTTGGAGTAGTTAAAAATTTTATAAAAGCGCTGAATCCAGATGGAAATGCGTTCGTCGAATTGCGTCGCATTTTTCCACGGTTAAGTGGAATGAAAATAAAAGAAGGTTGGTGTTTAAATCTACCCGAATCTAAGTTTTGATCAAATGAAATTTCATCTCACATCTTGTTTTTTATTACAGGAATACTTAATGGACCAGATATTCGTCGTCTGATGAAAGATGGTGCATTTGAAAATGCTCTTAGTGAACGAGAGGTTGTGGCATGGAAATGTGTAAAAGAAGTTATTAAGAATGTTCTCGGAATTAACCGAGCCGATGATTGGCGCAGATATATTGAAAATATGCTGACAGCTTTTCATAATATAAACGTTAGAATCTCACTGAAAATACATTCTTTGCATTGTCATGTGGAAAAGTTCGCCGAACAATCACCAGCCGAATCCGATGAGCACGGCGAGCGTTTTCACCAAGTGACGGCAAGGCTCGAACATTGGTACAGCGGCAAAAAGCTAGATGCACTCTTGGGTGACATTTGTTGGAATTTGCAAGAGGAAGAAGAACCCGAAGACGACACGAACAAATCAGAAAATTAAAATTAAAAGTTAAGAAAAATGTAAATTATTTAGGAAAAAATTGAGAAAAATCACAATAAAATCAACTGAATCAATCTAATTTTCTGTTAAATAGTTTCTATTGTATCTATATTTGTCGATGAGGTGTTTATTCGATCAATTTAAATTCAATAAATGGACAAAAAATGATAAAAAACATGTTTTTCGTCGAGACAAATATTTGTTAAAATATACACTCATATTCACGTTGATAGCTCCTGAACCATTAAGATTTTCGTTATGCTTTCTTCAGCAAAGTTGTTGCGCAAGCCAAGACCAACAACTTTGCTGAACATCTACAATCACATTTTTGTGTTATTTTATTTTTTTGCGTTTCAAAAAATAAAATAACACAAAAATGTTATTGTAGATGTCGTTTTTCGGCCTTGATATATTCAGCAAAGTTGTTGGTCTTGGCTTGCGCAACAACTTTGCTGAAGAAAGCATAACGAAAATCTTAATGGTTCAGGAGCTATCAACGTGAATATGAGTGTATATTTTGACAAATATTTGTCTCAGAGGCAAAATATGTCAAAAGCGATATTTCAAAAATGGGGACTAACTTTGAAATGGGACTAGCACCAATGAATTCAGCATAGTCGAATTAGGTTTACCCTCTGGGTGCCCAGCTTGTCACATTTTTCAACTAGCACAGTGATCAAAATATCCTAAATCCAAAAATCACTATATTGACAAGTAGAGATTTGCCTCCACGAATAGCAATTATGAAACTTTTAATTGAATATTTTACGCAAAGAACGGAAACCGATTTTCAACGGAATCAATACATTTCCCGTGTCACTTATATCCGAATAGCGGAAATTCCCACGATCAGCGGGTCGTCATACTCGCTAAGTAGATAGGCATAAGAGTCCAGAACTTATATGAATCAACAAATTTGAGGACCTTTGAAACCCTAAGGCTTGACAATTTTTCTACTTCCTACTTCTAATTTATTATTAAAACAGTTCTTGTAGCAAACAATTGAAATTTACTCGAATTTCGGCCGAAAACAACTATTTTAAATACGCCAATAATACAGTTTTTCCGTTTTTCTACAGAAAAAGGTCAAAATAACAAAAAATGTCTGCTGATTTTTTCTACCAATGTATATAAAGGAAATCGATTTTTTTCTGCTGAATTTTTCTGCTAACTTCAGTAGCATTTATTTGGCTCATTATTTCTTTGGGATTTTAGATATTCGCACTGCTGTTGCTTATGGGAACAAATAGAGCAAATAAATAAATAATAAATTTGTTCGATTGCAAACGTTTATTGGTCTCACATGGCATGTGAGAATAATCTGCTTAAGCGGGATTATTCTCACATGTGATGTGATACCAATGAATGATCAATTATTGTTGACATCACTTATTGTTGTATGGATTTTTATCCATAACACTTTAATACAATGGTACCCTGGTATACTGATGTTGTATACTGACCACCCCGGTACACGACCAACTCGGTATACGATTATTTTGGATGAGGAAATTTTGCTCACATGAAAGATACGGTTAGATTTTTAGCATAATAACATGTCCTGTTGGCCACAAGTCATACGCCCCCCCCCCCCAGTTTTGTTTAGTAAAAGCCTATATGTCATTTGTAAAGTAAGAGTCTAGCTGAGACTTTGGAAACATCCATTAGTTTCTTTTATGTACTAAAATGGTAGTTTTCAAAAAGTTCTGTGTGTGTGTGTGTGTGTGTTTTTTTAAAAATTTTTTTATGGGCGGAGGAGGGGAACCTTCGATAGGCTTCACGATGATCCGATATATCAAATACGTGATAGTGTCGGATTCCTACCGACTAATCAACCACCCCCGATAAACCATGTGTAATATCTAACGGTAAACTTGTGTAATACCTAACGGTAGTTCCACGGGGCCAAACGGCACACCTGTGTGTGTGTGTGTGTGTGTGGGTTTTTTTTTTTTTTTTTTTTTACCGGGTAAAGTGAGGAAAATCTTCAATAAGACGAAGCTTCGACGGGCAAACATCTCAGCAACAGTGATGGATTTCTACCATCTAAAAACCACACACCCTTTCAACATCCCCCATGCGGAACTATCCGTTAGACATTACTTCGCATGGAGGTGACTAGTTACTTGACTCTATTCTCCTCTCAGCGTCTCAACCTAACATTGAGATTGCCACCGCTATCTAGCCATATCACGATGTTCCTCTCTAACACGCTCTAAACATCTCAGCTCCTTAAGCACCACTGCTGCCATGTGGCTTACTGCATTCCAATTATCTTCACACACAAGCATTAGCTCTAATATATTATCAGGTGTCACTGGCTGCCCGAGGACACTGGGTAGTTTTGTTCGAGTTGTCTCGAACCGTGGACATTGAGAGAATATATGTTCCACATCTTCTTCTGATCCTTTGCAGGCAGGACATTCCGGAGTGTCGGCATGTTTAAATCTGTAAAGATATGCACCTTAACAACTGCGTCAGGTAGTAATTAATTTCACCATGCCGCCTATTTATCCACTTATTGATGGATGATATAACACGATAGGTCCACCGTCCTTTCTCCGAACTATCCCAGCGCCTTTGCCATTCTATCGTGGTTGCAATGCGTTCTGATGCTCTACTTCCTATGTTTCCTCGACACACATACCATTTCTTCCTTTCCTTTGCAAGTAGATCGATGGGTATCATCCCTGCAATAACGAGGGTTGCGTCATCGAATACTGTGCGAAAGACACATATAACCCTTAAGGCACGCAGTCGATACACCGATGCCAGCTTGCATCTATACGATTTATTGTCCATCGCATCGCTCCAGATAGGTGATTCATATAGGATGATGGATGACCACATTTGCCAGCAGGGTCCTACGACTCTGTCTTGCTCCACCAGTGTTGGGCATAATTCGAGAGAGGGCTGCAGCTACATTAGTAGCTTTCTTGCTCACTATTCTTAGGTGCTCCCTCAAACTTATACGTGCATCAATTTCGACACCAAGATATCGTAACGAAGGTTGTGAGTGGATTAAAACTCCGCCAACGTCAATATTTACAGTTTCTATCACCTTCCTATTGGTAATTAAAACTGCTTCGGTTTTATGGTCAGCCAACTGGAGTCCATATGAGATCAACCACTGTTTGATAATTATAATGGTCAATCTACATATCTCCATTATTTCCTCTACGGTTTTCGCAACTACAACAACGGCAACGTCGTCCGCGAATCCAACAATCTCTACGCCATCGGGTACGTTGAGCCTCAAGACGCCGTCGTACATGATGTTCCATAGTAGAGGCCCCAATACTGATCCTTGAGGAACTCCACCCGTAACTTTGTATTCTATGATCCTATATCGTCCGTATTATACATCAGCATTCTATTGCAAAAATAACTCGAGATAATCCTCCTTATGTACATCGGTACTTGCAATTCAAGTAGGGCATTGAGAATACAGTCCCATCTGGCCGAATTGAACGCATTTTTGATATCCAGCGTAACCACGGCACAATACTTTTTAGAACCGTCCTTCCATCTTCTACCATGTGTTGCTTCTTTTGCGACTTTAATGACGTGTTGAATGGCGTCGATTGTCGATCGCGCCTTCCTAAATCCATACTGGCTTTCGGCGAGGTCTCCGACCCCTTTCACAGCTTTCTCCAATCGATTATAGATTATGCGCTCTAACACTTTGCCAGGTTTTTCCAACATGCACAGTGGTCGGTATGCGGATAGCTCTCCAGAAGGTTTATTTGCCTTCGGCAACAGGACCAGCCGCTGCCTCTTCCATCGCTCCGGGAATACCCCCTCCCTCAGACATGAGTTGTAGACTTCTCTGAAGTCGTCAAGTCTAGCTCGAATAGCGGCCTTTAATGCAATATTTGGAATATTGTCAGGCCCAGGAGCTTTTGAATTCGCAAATCGTTGATATGCATCTATCAGCTCTTCTGTGGATACCAAGGGAACTTCTTCCGCGCCAGGTATTACATCAATGACGCGTTGATCAGATCATTTTGCTGCGGGAATAAGGCGGTAACAATTCTGTTCAATATTATTGGGCAAGTGGGAGGCGAATCATTTGCGTTTCTGTTTCTGAGCCTATTCATGACGATTTTGTGGGGTCTCCCCCATGGGTCATGGTCCAATTCTTCGCACAGCTCTTTCCAACATTCATGCTTACTCGCCTTAATTGCTTGTTTAAGCTGTTTTTGAGCATCCAAGTACTTCTCGCGCAAGCTAGGATAGGACTCCCTACCCTAGGTACGTTGATGTTTTCTCCTTGCATGGTGACACAACCGGCGCAGTTGTGCAATTCGCTTAGTCCCCAGTATGCTGGTTGATGGTGACTATTTAATTGTCTTTCTACCATAGTTTTAGAACAGGCGTCTGTGATCATATTCATTATCTGCGCTGCTTTTGCATTGGCAGTCCCCAGGAGGTTCGGCTTTGCAAGAACTAGGTTAAATAGATCTTCCTCGAAGGTACTTGCCCTCCAACCCGCTGGTTTCCTTTGAAGTTTTGTACGTCTATTTTTCCTTGCCAGTTTTATTTCAAAAGTAATGGCTTGGTGGTCGCTATGTGTGTAGAGTTCACTGACTTTCCATGTGGTCACCAAACGCATCAAAGAACTGCTGACGAATGTCAGATCAATTACTGAGGAGGCACCACCTTTACGGAAAGTCGGTGCATCACCATTATTGAGAAGCACAACATCTATGGAGGAGAATGCCTCGAGCAGTGCCACTCCTCTTCCATTCGTATTATTACTTCCCCATTCCGTTGCCCAGGCATTGAAATCACCAGCAATGACGACAGGATTTCGCAACCGAGCATCAGCAATCAATCGGTCCAAGTAATGCTTAAACTCTTCTATTGTGGCACTAGGTGGTGCATAGCAGCTGTAGATGTGCAAACCATCCACTTTCGCTCTCACAAATCCTGCGTTTGAATTATTAGCCCTCTCCTGTATTTCCCGTTTGCCACAAACTCATATCCCTTTTTCAACCAAGAAAACAAAAAAATTGGCTCAGTTTTAGTCCAACCCACACAAATGTGTGAGTAAAAAACCATAGTATGTAATGGCGTTGTTGATAAAAAAATTCGCTTTATTTGTAGTAAAACCAACAAAATTGTGTGTAACGATATAGTGTTTTTTTCGGACGAAAATAAGTTAAAAAGGAATTCACAAATGTGTAAGTTGGTTCAAAAAACATACAAAACTAAATTTTTGACATGGTACTTTTGCCCTACTCGCACAATTGTGTTAGTAAATCACTAAAGGGATATTGCGGCTTTACCTGTTGCATCAGTTGTCCAGTTACACCCTTCCATATTTAGGTATTGTTCGCACAGAATTGCGACATCAACTTTCGTTTCATGCACATATTGTACTAGTACATCCTGTACAGCCTCACAATGGTTTGGTTTTAGTTGAAGGAACTTCATAGACGCTGTTATTTTTTCTACGCCTCCACGTAAGCTATGCATCTACCACTGCCTGCTATATGGTTACGGTTCGTCTTGGTTTGGCAAAGCACACAATTTGCTTCTTCCTTACATTCTTTTACTCGATGACCATCTCTTCCGCATTTGTAACAAAGGCGAGAGCGATCTACGTCACACCTATCTGATGTGGCTATATGTCCATTCTGCCAGCACTTGTAACACTTTAAGGGCAATTTTTTCCCACGAATTCGGCAGATTACCCACCCAATACGTACCTTACTTTCAGCGTTCATAACTTTACCTACTGATTTTGGCACAGCCACTACTGCTGTTTGGGTACCTCTGTAGGCAGCTCTCAGTGACTTGATACTGTCTATCGGCAGATTTTGTGTATCAGCAAACTTATCCGTAATGGCATTATGCACTTCTATTTTTGTTGTAGCCTCATCAATATCTCTAATTTTGACCATAACTTCATCCTTCGGTGCTAACGTTTGCACTGTTGCATCCGCACCAAGTGAATTTTCTAATGCTACTTGGAATCCAAGTTCTTTTGCGCGTATGTCTTCGCGTAACTCAAGTAGGAGTTCACCCTTTGCTGTCCTCCGTATGCGAGTAACCTTATCAGAGAGGCCGTTCAAATTTGAATCCCCCTTCACTTTTTTAAGTATCTCAGCATACGACAACGATCCGCTCTTTGTGATCCGGATGGCATCAGGGCGAGGACGCGGGGTCTTTACACGTTTCTTCTTTTTCCTGGTTCTTTTCACCTGCCATTCAGGACCCTCCTCGTTGTCGGGCTCGTTGGGCTCTACTGGGTTTTCACATGGACTTTTGGCTATTAGATCCTCGGTTCCACCAGGTTTCTTTTTCCCTTTTTCTGGTTGGCGAAGTTTGAGTCTCGCAGCATCCCGTTATCTGCTTAGCCAGTTTTGCAATTGTCTGCGTTGTTTCAATCTCCTCCTCTAGTTTTGCACTTTTATATGAAAGTTCGATATAAAGATTTTTGATCGACGTGGCAAGCCTCTTTATCTCGTGGTGCACATTACTTCTTCTCCTGATGTAATAGCAGAGGAGATCAATTTTTTCCCCATCAGAATAAGGGCATCAGACTGATTATTGTCCGAAGGTTTACCAGACATTCCCTCATCTAGAGGGCTACTACGAGGCTTAGACGATTGAAGTAGCCTGGATTTTTGTTGTAATATCTTCGTCACAGGCATTATTTTCTCTCCTGCACATATATTTGCTTCACTTGTAGTTCCATATACTTCAGCAGCCAAGTTTTCCACTACTGAAGTACTGCGGTTGCTTGGTAACGACGGCTTGCTCACTCCCCGATGCCGCCTGCATTAAGGTAATCATCCTTTGCGCCGTAAACGAACTTACATTATCCTCACTCATCTCGGTTTTTTAATCGGGGTGGCCTTCCCCTAGCATTTTATACCTACTGCCAGGTAAGAAATTTAGCCGCCTCTTACATGAGGAGCAGACGCTGTTTGAAGCCGCACCTCCTGGTGAACAGACGCTTCTTGCAAGTTTTGGTCCACGAGTGGTATTTTATTTCCCACTAACCCGCCGGTGTACCGGTGAGGGCATCCCCCTATCCGCCACCTGGGGACGTGCCCGATAGGAGACTTGCAATTCCCACGGGTGTGTGTGTGTGTGTGTGTGTTGTGTGTGTGTGTGTGTGTGTGTGTGTGTGTGTGTGTGTGTGTGTGTGTGTGTGTGTGTGTGTGTGTGGGTGTGTGGGTGTGTGGTGCTTGTCCAGTTCAAAATTGGACAATAGAAATGCTTTGGTTATACTTATGAAACAGTTCATAGTTTAAAATATGTACTATTAATTTTTTTCATATTACGAAAGTAATTTAGTAGACAAGAAATAAGTTTTGATATGTGTGTGAACAGAAGAATAAAATTTACAATTTTCACATAATATTGAAGTCTCTAATTACAAAATTCTTTAAATCAGAATCACAAATAATTGAAATTTTATCAGGAAAAGCTGAATTTTAACTCAATTATATCATTTTAATATTTTACCGATTAATCAAACTTCCTTCAACCTTAACACATTGATCGCTCTGTTAGTCACCATGTTTTATGTTAAATGTTACTAGAATTGCTTGACGCAGCCCTTCTGCACATTACTACAACTTGGCCACAGAATTCTCATTCTTATTAAATAAAATTTAAAAACAAAGAAACTTTTTTTTACATTTTATAAAAAAACTTGTTGGCGTTCAATGTGTTAAACAGTTTGGAATATTTTTTGATTATTTTTTCAATTCGTGGAGGTACAATAATCATGTCTGAAGTTAAATTCAAGATGATGTTAAATTTTTTAAATCGATTTAAACTGATGGTATTATTTTTGTAATCAATTATAGATTTATTTGTCCATAAAATTTTTTTTCCAATAATTCAATGACAGTTGATAGGAAAGTTATCTGGTACAATTTGAAATTTTTGTAGAATTAAAATATTTTCGTGAAGTATGATGTTTGCACTACACAGAGCTATTTTTGTAAAATCATGGTTGACAACTCCTTTTATTATACATCTTTTTCAGGATAACATTGTATTTTACCAGCTAATACTTCAAGTTTTACAACGCTTATTTCGGCCCCAGTGTCTATTAGAAAGCTTAGCTTTATATGTTCATTTTTCGCGATATCGATTTTCAAAATGACGTAATCAGGATTAGGAATTTCATAAAAACTATAAGCACACGATTAATTCATTATTTGTATTGTTCGATTAACTGTTATTAGAAATAATAAAATTTGAGCACGATTTTATCAACTAATCGAGTGTTGTCACCGAATCAAGTTCTCAAGTTTCGTTGTTTCATGAGGTTTATTATTACGATGCGTGCATACACTTTGTGGAATTTTCGGAAAATCACTCAGTTATAAATTAATTCACTTTTGCAATTTTTTTTAAATTTTATCGGAAATGATAAGTTTTGATAAAAAAAAAACATTATTTGACCAAAATTCGGCAGCTCGGCAAATTAAATGGGAGATATTTGCGATATTTGGTGGAAATCTGTCTACTGGAAGTGGCAGTTTCAGTTATTTTAATGACGTTGAAAACTTTACCATTTACAAAAAGCGTCACAGAATTAAAAGATTTAGAAGATATTGATTTTCTTCTCGGTTTAAACGAACTTGTAGATTATGTTAGAAACTTTTCCAAAGTATATCCCTTCTGTGATTTACTAACACAATTGTGCGGGTAGGGTAAAACTACCATGTCAAAAATTTAGTTTTGTATGTTTTTTGAACCAACTTACACATTTGTGAATTCCTTTTTAACTTATTTTCGTCCTAAAAAAAACACTATATCTGTACACACAATTGTGTTGGTTTTACTTCAAATCAAGCGAAATTTTTTATCAACAACGCCATTACATACTATGGTTTTTTACTCACACATTTGTGTGGGTTGGACTAAAACTGAGCCAATTTTTTTGTTTTATTGGTTGAAAAAGGGTTATACAACAAAGGTTTTAAATGTGTTGCGACAACTATGTTTTTTACCTACTCGTTGAGTTTCGGAAGACTTCTTTTATGCGTTTTTTATGCGGTCCCTATTACCGCACAAAAACAGGTTTGACTGTATTTCAGTTTTTCCGCAGATATGGAAAACATATTCAATTACTCCAACCTAAAGGGTGTTTTTTTAGAAGTTAATAATTTTATATTAAAATACAACAAAGAAAAACATTTTGAATATCAGTGAAACTAGCTTTATTAGTTAGATAATTGTATGCCCTTAATGCTTGAATATGATTTCGTCCATGTGGCCGCCGCAGCTGGCGCGTAGATGGCGCAATCTGGATGTCCAATTTTGATACAGTTGTCGCAGCAATTTCGGTCGTATCTCGGTTTATCGGCACAGACAAGTGACTTAACATATCCCCAAATAAAATAATGTAATGGAGTTGGGTCACACGATCTCGGTGGCCAATTAACAGGACCATTACATGAAATAAGTCTTTCATCAAATGTCTTCAAACTAATGACAAAGCAAATGCCAGCTGTCAAATCGGTTATCAAACAAAACAGTGTTGCCAACTTAAAGATGTTAACCTTTAAAAAACACACTCTTTATATTGTAAATAAATAATCATTAGGGATTTTATTCTATGGATTATAATTATTGTAAATAAATAATGATTTAATTTTTGCTTAAAAATCCAGTGTGGTGTATCCTAGATGTAAAGGGTTATCCAATTCAAGCTTGATAAAGTAAACTTAAAAAAAACACACAAAATATTCGGAATGTATTGTAATTTTTATTTCATTTTACAGATTGATCCTTGCCATTTTTAGTTAAACAAGATATCATTCAAATGTCCTCCACGGGACTTCTTACAGGCCTTGATTCTTTTGAGGTAATTTTCAATGACTTTTCGGCACATTTCGGGCGGTATCTCGGCCATTACCTTACGAATATTAGTTTTCAATTCGTCAAGAGTTTGAGGATTGTTTGCGTAAACACGATCTTTCGCGTAGCCCCACAAAAAGAAATCCAAAGGCGTTAAATCACAGGATCTTGGAGGCCAATTGACATCAGCCAATCGCGAAATCAAACGTCCAGGAAATTTCTCTTGCAAAAGATCTCGATTTGCTCGTGTTACGTGACTGGTTGCTCCATCCTGCTGGAACCACATATCGTCAAGATCATAATCTTCGATTTTCGTAAAAAAATAATCGGTTAACATGCGGCCATAGCGCTCAGAGTTGACGGTAACGGTTCGTCCATGGTTGTTCTCAAAAAAATACGGCCCAATCACACCACCAGACCACAATGCGCACCAAACAGTGACTTTTTCCGGGTGTAATGGCTTCTCTACAATCAATTGTGGATTTTCTGAGCCCCAAATTCTACAGTTTTGCTTATTAACGTATCCACCAAGCGAAAAATGAGCTTCATCACTGAAGAAAATTTTGTTCGAAAAATCAGCATCGACGGCCTGTTTTTCCAACACCCAATTAAATCGATTGAGTTGATTGTTAAATGCTCCATATTCTTAAATGGCAGAATGTCAACTAAATAAATGACAGCGTACTTGACGTTTATCTTTGACAGATGTCGGTATACAGATTTCTACTTTATCAACCTCGAATTGGATAACCCTGTATTTATAGATTCACCCATCCCTTCTTCATTTATTTATTTTTTACATTCTTTTACAGATTTACCTGTCGCTAAATTGTCGAACTCAAAAAAAGTAGTTTTTAAAAAGCTCCGTGCTGTGTATGGTGATGTGCGGAATATAGTTGGTTCTCTACAGCTAAGACGGATTGAATGATCTGGGGTAACTTCAGACCTAATCTTTATTCATAAATTGGGGGATTAGCTGAGATTGGTCCACCAGAAGTGGCAGTTTCTGTATGAGATTTTTCGTATGTTGCAAATATTTTGAAAATACAGTGCTGGGAAAAAAAATTGGGCAAACATATTTTATTGCAAATTGGAGTCTTGTTTTGCTAAAATTACAAAACTTTTGAACGCAATTGGCTTATTGTTTCATTTTGAATACATGTAGGACGTAACTTTTTGAAAAAAAAATTTGCCTGCAATTTAGGGGAAAAACCCAGAAAAATGCCAAAATATTCAAAATACATTGATTGGAGTTAAAGTAATGGAATAAATTAAACACTTATTTTTTAACTTTTTTTTTGTTTTTTATTAATTAGATAGATTTTTTATTATTTTAGAAGTTCTATCTTTAATATTAATATTTTGTTGGACCGCCATTTGTTTTTATTACACCGGTACAACCCCGTAACTATGATGTGCAAAAAAATTGATTAAGCAATTATTTTATTTTACTCCTACCGTTCTTGGCCGACATTAGGGTGCAGATGTTTTATTGCCTGTAATTTTTTTTTTGAGTATCAATAGTGCATATTTTGTAAGATTAAGCTATTTTGTAAGTGATCCTAGTCAAATAACGAATAAAGTGCAATTTTAGTTAAAAAAATGGGAAAAGTTAGTGAGTATAGTTTAAAAGCAATATGTTGTTTCGGGTGCGAGGAAATTTAACCACGCGTAAAATAGCAGACAGATCAAACATTCCTAAAAGTATACAAAGTATACAGTACTCAGTACACAAAGAAAGAAACACTCTGGAAGGCCCAGAAAGACAACGCCAGTGGAAGATCGTTTCATAATATTACAATGTCGTCGGAACCGTTTTAAAACTTGATCGGACATAAGACGGGATGTTGAGCGAGCAACGGGAAATCAAATTTCAGACAGCTTAATGAGAAAAAGACTTGTTAAAGCTGGTTTAAGAGCACTTAAACCAGCCCAGAATCCTGAGTTCACATTACTAGTGAAAAAACAACTTTTCTCTATGGACCCAGGATCATGTTTCTTGAACTCCAGAGATGTGGAAAGATGTGATTTTCCCCGATGAATCAAAATTCAAGCTGCATGTTGGAGATTTAAGGATTCTTGTAAGAAGAAAACCGGGCGAAAGCATTACAACGAATGTCTTTTAAGACTTCCACCGAAAAATGAATGAGTTATGGTCTGGGGATGCTTCTCTGGAAATGAAACCGGTCGATTGTGCTTCCTTAGTTCCAGCATTACAGCAGCTGTTCATCTGCAGGTCCTACCTTTTTCAACAGGACAACGATCCCGTGCCATACCGCCAAAGTTGTGAGTTATTAAATTTGAATTGTAGATAGAAAAATTGGCTTTCAGATAAACATAAATAATTTGTTAAAAACTTGTTTCTTATCTCTTCATTTAAAGATAAAAAAGTACTTCGAAGAAAGAAGTATCGATGTATTGAGCTGGCCCCCGTATAGTCTAGACTTAAATCCTATTGAAAATATTTCGTCTATAATGAAGCTAGAAGTAGCAAGAAAGCGCCCAGAATCGATTTAACCTTTAATAAGTTTGTTGATGACGATTTGGCAATCCATACGTCCTACGATTTTGAAAAATTTATCAAATTCAATGAATCGGAGGTGTACCGCTGTAATAAAAGCAAATGGCGGTTCAACAAAATATTAATATTAAAGATAGAACTTCTATAAATCAATAAAAAACAAAAAAAAATTAAAAAATAAGTGTTTAATTTATTCCATTACTTTAACTCCAATCAACGTATTTTTGCCATTTTTCTGGCTTTTTCCCCTAAATTGCAGGCAATTTTTTTTTCAAAAAATTACGTCGTACATGTATTCAAAATGAAACAATAAGCCAATTGCGTTCAAAAGTTTTGTAATTTTAGCAAAATAAGACTCCAATTTGCAATAAAATATGTTTGCCCAATTTTTTTCCCAGCACTGTATAACATTTACGAGAAAAATGTCTATGAACTAAATGATCCTAAATTGAATTTTCAATTGAAATTTGAGCGTGTTTGGTGTCGTGCAGATTTAATGTTGTTGGTTACCTACAGCTCAAACAGATTAACTGATTGGAGTGAAAATTTATATTTAAAATTTTTCCACAAATTTGGAGAAGCGAGTGATTTTTGGCCGAAATCGGTTCCCCGGCAGCTCCCATAAGTGTTTCTCGTTTTTTGCAATTACATAGTTTGAAAAGTATAAAGCATCCAGGAAAAACGATTAAACAAAAAATATGTTGATTATGTTTCAAATAAAATTGGTTCAGATTAAATTTGTTCAAAATTGGGGCTTCTAAAGACCAGGTGGATTGACTATTCGGAATCAAACTGCATAAAACTTTTTACATAAATTGGGAGATCCATGCAAGATGTGGAGGACCTCTGTGTACCGGAAGTTTCAGCTTCCGTAGGAGCTTTTTCAATTTTTGCAGTGAATAATAATTTTTTATTGTATAAAACAGTTTTTATCAAAAATCCGATAGAACAAATTTTTCGATTTAGAAATCATGTGTGTTCGAGATCAAAGTACATTTGTCGTAAAAGAAAGTTGGGTGTTGGCCACAGCCTTATTTTTCACCACTTCCTTTTTTTCATCCCTGTGGGCTTTCAACAAAACTATTGAGATAAATATGTTTTCACAGTGTTTTCACATTCACATTACTTACACCCCAAAATTTTCGAGTCCCAGTATATCGATCTGTAACGGATGTTTGATTTCAAATTAAAAAAAGAGTTCTTATTGGAAGACCCCGTATCTACGGATAAACAGCCTTCTATTTTATTTAATTTGTGGGCTACAATTCATAATTAAGATTAATAGAATAATAGAATTTTGAGTTTTCTGAAATGTTAGAAGTTGCCCAAACCTTTGGGTTTTACAATAATTAAATTTTTTTGTGAATTAATAAGTTTGGTGTACATTGTTTTGTTAATTTTTTTTTTGATTTTGTTAAAATTTTTATATTCGTGTGTATATGGGTTGGTATAAAGAATATAAGAGAAAGCGCATAAGTGCGTGAAGTTCTAAATTTCTTAGCATCAATCAACAGCTGTTAAAGAGACCTGTTTTACAATCAATGACTATAAAAAAAAATTACCGTGAAGCTCAATTCACGGTAATTTTTTTTGCACAACATTTTACCATTATGTACACACTTTTCGTTGGTAAATCTTTTGTATGAATTTAGTCAGTCGCATTGTCTGGAAGGTTATCATCTTTGACAGCCTGGTTTATAATATACAATAGACTAGAATACACATGACTGAAGGATAATAAAATAACCAACATCAACACCAAAAATAATACATCTGCTCCGTTGCTCAATCTCTCCTCCGTTCTTCTTTTCGTTCTCTCATAAAAATTAGAAAACTCGCGATGTACGAGATGAACAAAAATTATCCTGGAAAAATATTCCGTTTTGGTCTTCTATTTTTTTTTTGTTGCGAAAGAGGGGAAACAAAAAAAAAATGAATTTTTTTTCGCGTATAAAAAAATCACATTCAGCAGTTGGTGTTCCGGTTTCGGGTCGAGCTGTTGATTTGTTTTTAATTTTTTTGTTATTTAGTGCAGAACACAGACAAACATTTCCACTTACAAGAAAAAAAGGAAAAGTTATAGAAAAAAAAAATAATAAAATTATAATTTAAGTTTATCACAAATTTATTAAAAAATAATAATTTTACTCTAATCGGGGTATATAGTGAGTAATCTTAGCACAAATAAATCAACCCCACGAAAACACCCCCAAAATGGATAATTTAATATTAATTAAAATACGAAAAAAGGTTGTTGGTGCAAAATGAAATTAACAAAACGAAAAAAAAAAATGTCTGTGAAAATTTATCATTTTCTTTCGTTTTTATTTTAAGTTAAGCGTTTCTTTCCTCTTTAAGGAAATTAAAATTAATAAAAAAATAAAAATAAAATAAAAACCAAATTAAGTACCGAGTATAATAAAAAAAAATAATTTTCGTAATTTGCGGAAAATGAAATATGTAATAAAATATAGTTTTTTGGTGGAAATAATTTTTGTTGTTTTTGTTTTAAAAAAAATATTCGAAATAATTAATAATGTTGTTTAAAGTGTTTTTCTTCTGTGTGATAATTAAATATATACTAATTAAAAATAATTTACCAATTATTAAATATAATAATTCAACTTTGCAATATTAGAGAGAAAAAATATAAATTAATAAAAAAAAAAAAGAAATTTGTATCTAAGATATAAGACGTGTCTGTGCTTAAATTTAATTTGACTCCAGCTTTTTGTTTTAATTTTAAATTTTTTTATTTTTGGTTTGTGTTGGTTTAGTGGTTCAATATTTAGAGGTTTCATCAAATATGGAAACATGGAAAAAAAGAAAATGTTGGTGAATTTTTTTATTACATTATAATCTAAATTATATATATTTTAACAATTTTCTTGAAATCTTTGTATAAAGTAATAAATACAGAAGAAAGGAAAACGGTTCTCAGAACCTACAAAAAAAACAAAAAAAAAATTATAATTCATGGAAATTCTGAAGGAAATATTTGTAACCAAATGGATTTTTTCATCGCTGTTGCTTGATTAATTTTTTCAAGAAAAGAAAAATGGTTGTTATCTTTTAAGATAAAACAGAATAAATTTTCATTCTCACAAAACAAAAACGAAAAAAGTATAAGTATACACAACAAGTTGTTTAAATGAAATCGATATATAACGATTTTTTTTGTGTGAATTTTGATTAGTTTTTCATTTTTTGTGTTTTCTCGAGCTGAATTGTATTTTTATTGAGTCAAGGCAACAAACAAAAAACTGCAAAAAAAAAATGTTTGCAAAATGTTTTATAAATTTGCTTTTCTGTCTTTATGAGTTCCACCTACACACAAAACATAAAAATAAAAAAATGTTAAGCACGAAAAATGGGGAGCTTTTCTTTCTTCAGCTTGTGTTGAGTGTGTATACAGAGGAAATTTTTATTAGTCTTGCAAAGTAATTTTTATAATTTTTTTTAGGAAACGTAATCCATTGACATAGTTTCGTTGATTTACCAAACCTAAATATATGGCACATCAGCTGTTAGCTTTATATACGGTTCAAATTGCCATATTTATACTAGGGAAACTCCTATCTCTTATCTTTGCTATATAGCATAATGTACGTGATACGTAAATAATAATATAGATTAGTTCAATTAAAATATAAACTAGGAAAATTAGGTCAATTAAGACAAAGAAAATTCATTTAATAATGTACCAGTTTTAAGTTCAAATATAATCTGTGCTCTAGTGAGGTACATTATACACGAGTATATGATTTTAATTATAATATAATTTATTTATCTGGTTTTCCGATTTATTTAACATTTTTTACAGGATATAATTACATTTTGATTGGATTGTGGATATAGGAGGTGTGTTGCGATGCACTTAGTATTTTTGAAAGGGGTGTAATGTGTGATTTGTTAAATGATATTTTACCTAATTGATATGCTTAATGTTCTACGGTACACGATCAGCCATATTTTAATTAATTTTTCTAAATTATAACTATGTGTGAAATGCTTAATTAAATAATGTATTTTTATGGTTTAATTTATAGTAAAAATTCGCTATATAGGAAAATGGATGTATGTTTAAATTTATTAAAATAAATAAATAAAAATTTATGGGCATAACAATTTACTGTGTACGTACTATTTACTGTCTCTCTGTACTTTATTTGTATACCAATTGGCAAAAAAAAAAAAAAAAAAAAAAAATTAAGGGAAAACTCCTTTATATAGAGAAAAATGTAATATACCGAGTTCCTTTTTTGACGCATGTCCAATTTTACGGATTTTTTTTCCTGATGATGTTGATGATGATGACGATGAAAATTATAACAAAATAAAAATTTCTTTAGATGGAAAATTCCCTTTTATTGATATGCTTACTGTATTTTTAGTTCCATTTTGGGTTTATGTATGATGATTGAGTTATTTTCGATTTAGTCTTCTCTAAGCATCACATGATGAAATATTTATCAAACGCATACATACATGCCATCATACATACAAAAATCAGTTTTTTTTTATTATATTTTTATTTTTAGATTAAGCTCTCTATAAATATTATGTCGTCGTTGGTCGATGGTCTGGGGTGTTAGTGGTGTGGTGAATAAATCAAGTATTTTGTTTATGTTGTTACCTACCCAATAATTTTATTGAATTGTTTTAGCTAAATAGCATAATGATTGATTGGAATTTAATTTAATTAGATATTTTGCCTGGTATTCGAATTTTTAGAGGGGCGACCAAAACACATGAAAAATATGCAATTTTGTATATTGTGTAATGTAAAACACAAACAGGTGGTGAAATAAGGGGTGATAATATGGGATAAAATTTCCCACCGCACATTTTTCTGTTTATTTTTTGGCACACGTTCAAATTGGTTGAAAAATGGCTTGATAGTTTTAATGCCAAGTTCAATAAAATGTAGTTGGTATTGTACTTTATATACTATAGAAAAGAAAATTGTTGAATTGAGGTTACATATTTTTTGGCTCTTGTACAACCAAATGTAGTAATTTGCAGCAACAACCTTTTAAAGAGCTACAAATAAAAATTACGAAATTTATGTTTGGCCTTGAAGATTGGAACGTAAATTTGTGTTGTTTGTTCTGAAGTGTCTGCCTACAACATTTAAGCAACATTTTCGTTTGTTTGTTGAGTTAGGCAATATTGTTTTTATGGCTAATATTGTTTGTTACTTTTTGGGTTGTTGTTATCGTTTGAATGAATTTTGATCTTTGTAGATAGGCCTTAGTAGGTTGGATTTTGATTTTGGCCACCGTGTCACTATTAGTTTAAATAGGAAGGGTTACAAGAAAGCAGGTGATCATGTTAAAAAAACGAAGGAGGGCGGGTACGTTGGAATTAGTAACTATTTAGTTAGTTTAAAGGTTTATCAAGAGCGTAAGTTAATTTGACGTCCCCTTTCAAATCAGACTTTCTTGATTTTGTAGGGATATGCTGCTTTATTGAATCATGACAAGTGAAATTTGGACCTACCCATTTTTCTGTAACCTTTTGTAAATTTTGTGGCATGCGATAAATGACGTATTGATTGATTCTGATTCCCTTCAAACCCTCTTCCCCCGCTCCCCTCTGACATAAATCATTAGAGGGCGATTAGTACAATACTGTAGTAATTATGTTTAAACAAATTTCTCTTAACGTGTGAATCGTAAACGAAATGCTTTTTTTAAAACAGCGACTCTTAAACCATATGTCATCATAGCAGTTACTAGTTGCGTATACATTTCGACTACAATCGCAAAAGGCCATAGGATAGGTGTTCGGAAGAATTCTAACCAACATTTTTCGAATTGTCTATGGACGACTCAGTCCTGCAGTTAAATAAGTACCTAGATAACGTAAAGTAGAGAAAACATGGAAATTTAAACCACCTGCTGCTAGGGTTTTATTAAACTCATTAAACGTTCTTATGAGAGTTTTAGACTTCCGTTCATTTACGTGTAATCCTACCGAACCAAGTATCGAGATAAATTTGTTTAGAATTCAATTTTCTTATCTTCAGTAACTCGTAATCTATGGAATAAGTTCTAAGTTTGTAGAATAGAATCCAATACGAAATAAAATAAAATAGATGAAAGTGGACAAGTGTTTTTCCCGTTTTCCATTCCTTATCAATAACATATCGTACGATCATCGATTGATTGATTTCAGATGAAAGCATTGCATCTCTTCTAATGTGTAATTGAATTTTCAGGGAACTAAACCGTTCGTTTTTTATCACTCAGTTGGTGGAGTGTTTAATACGAAACCAGTTTGATAAGCCATGTCGATACATTTAGTTCAGCGTTTTTCCAATTTTTATTCCTTCCAAATAATAGGTTTTCTCAAGGCCCTCAAAATAGGCGTTTGTTTTAGTGATGACCTCTTTGTTACACCCAAACCTCTAACCACCCAGCCATTTGGGGGGGGGGATAACAGTTCGCAGCTGGATGGGGTAGCAGTTCGTAGCCCAATTTATGGATTTTTGCAATCAGAACAGCAATTTTTCTTCGCCAAATGCGATCGATTTTGCTTCAAATCAATATCGAATCTGTCCATAATTTGTGGCGATGACCTTGTTGGCCGACAGACCCACCTTGGCCTTCTTTGATGCACGGTCACCCGAAGAAACCCACTGTCTTCATTGTTTCGTTCACGGTTACGAAACGGCACAAACATTCGTTCGGATTACTGCTTAACATCGCGAAACACTCCTTTGAAGGGGGCACACGGTTGCACTTTTGGTCGAGTGTGAAGATTCATGCAAAATGTGATGTACCCGCTGAGTTGAGATGAGTACAGTCTCAGTCAGACGCCTCACGCACTTTCATTTTCCGATCGTCCAATATCATTCAATGGATTTTATCGACTATTTCTGGTGTGACGACCCCTTTTGGGTGACCTGCACGTTCGACGTTACTTGTGGTGGTACGACCACAACGGAACTCAGTAAACCACTTCTTTACCATTGAAATTGAAGTACAGAGTCCCCATAGTATTTATCAAGCCTTCCCTTGGTTTCGGTAGATGGTTTTTTTTGCAATAAATAATGCTTATTTTAAAAAGTCCCTGACTTATCAAACTGCCCTTGCAACCATGCCTGTTGCATGACAAAAACTGAGGCTTTCATTCCTTCATCAGGTAAATTTTGCAGTATAAGTTAAGGGTTGTGACATTTTTTTAAATCAACCTTCTGTGAAATTTCATTTATTTTCAAGTTCAGTTATTGGATACGATAAAACCCCCGTGACTTGTACCAGCCGAGCTATTCTTATTTCATTCCGCCTATCACCTAATTTGTCATAGTAGGCATTAATTTCAAATTAATTTATCTCAAATTAATCAGCTTCATAAGAATCTTGGCCGGCAAAAGTCACGGGGGACTAAGAAATAAATGAAACTTCCGAACAGTTTTTAACTAGCAATCAATAAAAAATCCTAGACAATCAGGTTACTGGTAGTGAAAGAAGCTTCCATCGATGGGTTGTTGTGGTGTCTTAACAATACCAAATTCATGTTGAGTTTGGACTATAGAAAGGCTCATTTTGTATCAATCCACAGTCGATATATAGTCGATTGTCTGGAGTACTACAAACCTTCTCATTTTCTCCATCCTAGAAAAAATATTTTCACCGACTTGTCGATTTGGAAGTTATACATTCCGCGATTGCAAGTTTATCAGATATCGAATGCGCACACTGTCTTTATAATGCTGAGCCTTACGGCTTTAATAAAACTCTAGAGGCTTTAATTAAGGCATGTCTCTACAAATTTTTGTTGTGCGCACCAATGAGCAACCTTTTCGAAACTCATCTGCAATCCAAGTAAATATTTATATATTATCTAGGGCCCTGCATGAGCGTTGCTACCGCTAGAAACTCTGTATATTCCTGCAAAATCGAGTGTTCTGTATGTTTTCGGGTCCCGAGACCATCGTGACTCGAGAGTGACAGTGCCAAACAGTTCAAATATTTTAATTACACAACACAACACGCGAGAGTGACAAGAATGAATCTTTCCAATTGAGTCAGCAGTTTTTTATACATCAGAAAAGTAACGAAAAATTGACAATTCTATAAAATAACGAAACTGCTATAAATTGATATGTTTGAAGTTATAACAATTCCTCTCTCGTTAATTTTTGACAGATCAATACAACAAAAAAAAATTGAATGATTGATCGATATTTTAATGCGTTGATTGGAATAACACGGTTTTCTGCCTTGGACGATTTGATATTCTCATTGGTGTTCCGCATTGTAAACTTGGATTTTCATTGTGTTGTGGAGGTTTCCAGTTTTCATTATCATACACGGGTGTTTGTGCACTTGCAGGTGCTTGTTGTGATTGTACGTCGTTTCGCGATTCTTCTTGCACGTCATTTAGCATAACCTTTTTACTCGTCTTGTTTTCCAATTGATTTTTATGTGACAATTTTTCATAGTCATCGGTTGATGATAAAATTCTTGGTCGTAATTGATTTTGATGTCGTCTCCAAATACCATAGTTTGTGCCAGCAAGGAACATTCTTCTCCCCAACGATTTGACGATGTAAGCTTTTCTCCATTTTTGTGGACTTCTCGTTGAAAAATTTTTACTTTTGAAAAAAACTTTGTCATCTACGTTGTATATGGCCGATATGGTGCAATGTTCTCTTCGGTGGACAATCGGATTCATTGACGACAGTACCGTGCGAGGCTGTCGACCGTGTAACAATTTCGCGGGTAATTTGTCTACATTTGTTAACGCTGTAGAACGATAAGACGATAAAAACTTACTTCAGTAGTACGTTGTCACCATTGGTGTCGTCATGACAAATTTTCTTCATTGCTGTTTCAAAAGTTCTGACCATTCGTTCGGCTTCGCCTTCCGATTGTGGGTGAAAAGGTGCTGATATCAAATGCTCGATGTTGTTCATACGACAGAATGCAGCGAATATACTGCAGACATAAATTGAGTACCATTATCACTTACGATGGTCGAAGGTAAACTTTCGATTGCGAAGATTTGTTCTACCGCCGGAATCGTGAGCGATGATGTTGTTTCGGTCATTGGTACGATGAATGGAAGTTTGCTGTATGCGTCCACACACAAAAGAAACACTTTGTTCATAAATGGCTTCGCGTAGTCGATACGCTCTTTGCTATGGTTGAAAATTCTTTATTCGATGACCATACGTTGAATTGACAGTTGGCGACTTCAGGTTACGAAGTAAAGGGTCGGAGCGAGTGTGTTGTGCTATAAGTAAATTGTAATCGATTGGATAATCGAGAATGTGATTGTTGTAAGTTTCATTGACATTGAAACAGGCTTCTTCGGTTTTGTCAACATTTTCATCCGGCTCACAAGATAAACGTGATAGTGCGTCGGCGTTGCCGTGGTATTTCGTACAGATTTATACGTTATTGTGAATGGGTAGCTCATTATGATGATTGCCCACCACTGAAGACGGTTGATTGAGTGAACCGGTAATTTTTTGGTGGGGGATTAAATAATGAGACCAATGGCTTATGGTCGGTAACCAATTCGAATTTGCGACTTTGCAGGTATTGATCGAATTTTGTAACTTGTACCAATTGAGAATTTTGTAACTTGTACCTTTTGTAAATGTACCAATTGAGTTGAAAAGTTCCACTTCTTTCACGCGTCTCGGTTGTCGTAAATTTTTATTGCTTCTACGTTGGTTGATGTTGGATGAATTCCAGTTCGGTTCATGATATGACCTAAGTATTCGATTTCAGGCTTCGCAAATTCGCGTTTGTTTAGTTGTATAGTTTGAATCCGTTGGATTCTAATCGTGATAATAATTGTTCAACATTCTTCAAATGGTCTTTATTGTTAGCGCCAGATATAACGAGATCGTCTAAATATACTGTACAAAATTCTAAATCAGCTGTGATTTGATCCATCAGTCTTTGAAAAATGCCTGGTGCGTTAGATATTCCGAAAAGCATGCGTTGATATTCGTATAATCTGAACAGAGTGTTTATTACAAGGGATTTTTTGGATGCATCAGTAAATTCAAGTTGTAGATAGGCATCTTTCAAATCCAATTTTGTAAAAAATTGAGCAACTTGTAACTTGTAAAATACACTCAGCGAAATTGAATTAACCTCACATTGATTTTTAGCAATACATAGACAAATTTGAAATATTATTCTTTTTTTTTACAAAAACACAACGGAACTTTGAAAATTTAAAAACAAAGAGCAATGTGTAAAATAAAGGATTGTTATAGAAAATAAAACAAAAAAAGATAATTTGTTGAACGAACATCAACGAAATTAAATTAGCCTCATAGAAAAAAACAATAAATCAGTATTTAAATAATTCGGGAAATCACCCAATTGTATTTTTCATACGTGTTTGATTTTGCGAAGAATATATTTTATTCAAAATAAAAATTATTTAATAAAAACTGTAAAATGGGACGGGGAAAACGACGGATGAAGAAATAATTGCCATGAAAGCATACATCGACTCAGGACTAACAAACCGCCAAATTGCAGCCAAACTGAACAGGTCGCCAAAGGTCATCAATAATTACGTTAAATTAAAGGAGTCATACGGAAGGTACGGTGGCAGTAGGGCTAAACCAAAAATAAACGACCGATGTAAGCATCACATTTTTCATAATGCTGTCGATAGGCACATGACAGCGCCGCAAATCCGCGCAGAAATGCAGCTACCAGTTACGGTTCGTCGAGTACAACAAATTTTACGCAGCAATCCGTTAGCTGATTGGAGAAAAAGAGTTGTAAAACCGTCCTTAACTACGTGTCACAAAGAAGCCCGATTATTATTTGCCAGATCTCATATGAATTGGGACGAAAAGGGGATAACGGTGCTTTTCAGCGATGAGAAGAAATTTAATTTGGATGGCCCAGATGGTTCCCAATATTACTGGCACGATCCTAGGAAAGATACAGAAATCTGTTTAAGCAGGAACTTTGGTGGAGGCTCGCTGATAATTTGGGGTGGATTTTGCTACAACGGAAAACTTCCGCTTGCCTGGAGTTCTACAAGAATAAAATCGAAAGATTACACCGATATGTTGGAGATCAGCTTAATTGAGCACGCGGCAGATCTCATGGGCGCCAATTATGTTTTTCAACAGGATAATGCAGCCATTCACAAATCAAAAGAAACAAAAAAGTGGTTTTGTGAACGTAATATTGAGGTGATGGACTGGCCAGCTTGCAGCCCGGACTTGAACCCCATTGAGAATTTATGGGGTATTTTTTCTCGCGAAGTTTATCGGAATGGGAAGCAATTTGGTTCAGTGACTGAATTAAAAAATCGTGTTAGAGAAGCTTGGATTGAAATACGAATAGACGTTCTACGAAAATTAGTTTTAAGCATGCCCGATAGATTATTCGAGGTGATTAAGAACCAAGGTGGGCATACTAAATATTAAAACATAAAATAAATTTATTTTTCAAATCAATTTTGGTATAATTATAATGGTCTTGGAATTGAGGCTAATTTAATTTCGCATATTTGTATGACATTTGAAGTAATAAAATTAATTTTTTTGGCAGTTTTTTTCAAAAAATTATAATTTCTATTTTGTATTGTTGAAAGTAAATAAAATAAATGTAGTTTAATTTTTTTTAACCTAATGCATAAGTTTTATTTAAAAAAAACTACTACGAGGCTAATTCATTTTCGCTAAGTGTAGCTCTACGACTCGAGGGATTGAGTGACGATCCATATCGACTTGTGGATTGACCGTCATTTTATAATCGGCGCAAATTCGTATTCCGCCATTCGGTTTCTTCACTGGCTCGTTTTGCAAAACCAATCGTTGCAATTCATTTGTTACCGCTTTCCTTATGGCAAACGGTAAAACATGTGGCTTGGAAAATTTAGGCTTTGCGTTTTTTCTCAAACTAATGTCTGCTTTGTGCGTCGTACCATGACTCAGGGTTGACGAATCAAATAATTTTGGATGACGGTTACAAATTTCATGCACTCGATTCTCTAGATTTTCGTGAAAGGAGATTGAATTCACGCTGATAGTTGACATCTCTATTTGCGAGATTCGAACTGGTTCCGAATTAACTCGGGCCACAATCCACTTTTTCTTTTTCATATAGTAACACTGTCGATTTGAAAAATTGTTGAAACATCAACTTCATTCACCATATGCGTTGTTTGAGGCTTGCGATTGTTACGTTGTTGTGGGTACAAGCTGTTGCGAGACTTATAGTGGTGTCGAAAATTTGAATGACCTTGTTAATGACCTCTATTGTAGCTTTGTAATACGGACAATTTGGACGATCGTGATCAATTTCACATTGCGGACATGACTTCATCGATGTACGAGAACGATGTTCTCTTCTTGGATGATGACTATCCACCTTGAATACTTGTAATGTCGATGAACATTCACCCATAGACGGTGCATTTGTTCGCACCGTTGTTTCATACGCTTTAGCTATTTCGAGTTCATCTTCAAGCGTTGGATTTGTTTTCTGTAGACACATGTTTCGTATCTGTTCGTGAGGAGTTAAATTAACGATAACATCGCGGATTAAAAAATCCGCTTTTTGTGCAAAAAAATTTACAATTTTTTTGCAATAGCACGCAAGTCAGTCAGAATAAGTTTGGTTAGATATCATACCTGTTTTGTGAAACACATACCTTGCCGATAGCACATGAGTTTTCGACTCAAAATGGGTCGTGAGACCAGCCGTAAGCTCTGAAAACGTCTTACTTACTAGACTATGGAACAGTTTGTTTAATATATCCAACAAGTACGATCCGGTGTTCAACAGAAAAAACGCCCTTTTTTTGTCGTCGTCCTCCATGCCATTTGCCAAAAAGTGCCGATTGAGCTACATCCGATACGTGTACCACGACGATTTCCCGTGCTCAAAAGGAAAACATTTCTCACATGTTTTGCTGTAGTTGTTAACGCCAACTGTTCCACAATTTTCTTTTGGTTGGTTAGTATCTGGAGGATAGCAGATTCTTTGGAGTCCTCTCCAGTTTTATTGCCTATTTATAATTGTTAACCAAATAAAATTAAAACGGTTAATTTTTTTTTTACTTAGTTTAAAATTATAAATAAAATTTGACACTTGAAGAATTGTATAAATTTTCCTTAGAGGATGAAAGCGGCAGCATCCATCCTCTAATGCAGTGATTCTTAACAGGGGGCCGCGGTGCGCTAGGGCTTCATAAGCAATTTGCTTCAGAATATAATAAAAAGAAAATTTATGTATAATCGAATATAGTATTGAAAAGTGAAATAAGAAAGATAAAGTTAAGTCGTTTAGTTTTTTTTTATTTATTCTACGTTTCTTCCTACGTACAACTTTGTTTAGTACAGAAGAAATAAATGCAAATATGCTAACCGTAACACCAAATTGTGAAGTATGAAAGTTAAAATAGATATTGAAATAATAAAGTTATTTTTTATATTTATTATCTGTATATAAAAATTACGTATGTGAAACATTAAAACTCAAGAACTGCTGCACCGATTTTGATAAAAAATTTGTGTATATGTGGGTGATGAGAAGTGTTTTAGTTGAAAATGGCACACCGGAAGTTCCAGCTTCCATATGACCATTTTCGATCGATAAGCTCAAAAACTATTGCACTGATTTTAATAAAAATTTATACATGTATTCTATGGGTTGTGAGGAGTGGTTCTGTATTTTTTGGCAAAAAACGATCCAGCGGAAGTGGTAGCTCGGAAACGACGATTTTTGACAAGAAACTGTTTTTCAACAAAAATTCGGCCCGTGATTTTGGTTTTCTCCAATGATGTTTTTTTCGTGGTTTTCGGGAGTGTTAATTAGGAATATGGTATCCGTTTTAAGATACGAGATGGAAAAAATTTGTTTTGTGCGAGGCGAGATGGGGGCGGTATCATTTTTAGTACCTCCTACTTTTTTTATTTTTTTATTTTATTTTTATATTTTTTTACCTAGTTTTATTTCTATAACAAATATAAAGTAATTACATAAAATGAAAAGTAAAAAATCATAAATAAAACTAGTTTAGTAGTCTCCTTATTAAAGATAATGTTTCGGAGCTACGATTCAATTATAAAAAATATTTAAAGAATAAATTAATTACACTATTACAAATTTAAAATATTAATTATAAATATTACTACATATTTCTATTCGGGTACTGAAATTTTTTATTTTATTATTATTTTTTTTTTTTAAATACAAAAGAAGAAAATTATTAAGATGAAAACATATTATTGTAATTTGTTGATAATTGTTCATAACAAAAAAATTGACAAATAAAATGGTAAAATGTTCATTACAAATATACTTCCATGTTATTAATAGTAAATAGCGAATCCTTTAATAATTTGCAAAAATCATTGTTATAATTTGTTAAAAAAAAATTTGACTTGGTAATTGACTATATAGTTTAGGAGCGGTATAGTCGAAGAATTTTTTAAAATGTTCCTTATTAGGACGAAGAATATTTATTCTATTAATGTTGCGCAAATTATATGAAACGCTATTCAAATTACTAACTGTACGATTACCGCTAATTAAATAAAAAGCTTTTAATACTTTAAATACATATAGATATCGAAGCGGCAAAATTTTGAATTTCACAAATAATGGGAAGGATGGAGTCAATCTTTGTTTAAAGTTAATTATTCTCAACACTGCTCTCTGAACGGACATCAACGGTCTAATATTGGATAGGTAAATTCCGCCCCAACAAGTAACTCCATATCTCAAATGTGAGTCAACTAGTGCATAATATATGCATTTTAGGAATTCCGGACTACAAATATTCCGAAGATAGTAAAAAGTTCTGAGTGTCATCCGTAATTTGCTTTTTAAATTGTACACATTTTCTCTCTCTCTCTGGCTTTCACATCCCAGGAAGGGATTTCGCCGCCTGCACTAAGGCCCTCCATCCATCTCGATCCACCGCTCTCGTCCTCCAGTTTCGACATCCTAATGTTCGTAGATCTTGTTCGATGTCGTCGCGCCAGCGTAGTCGGGGTCTTCCTCTACGACGTACTCCGGCTGGTTGTTGGTGGAACACTTTATTTATCATCCGTTGTTGTGGAGACCTTGTAACGTGGCCGAGCCATCTCACTCGATTGGATTTGATGAATCCGATAATATCGCTGCCTCCGAGGAGTTGCTTTATTTCGTGATTCATACGAATCCGATATTCGTTGTTCGCAACTTTAATTGGACCAAAGATTGAACGGACAACCTTCCTTTCGAAGATAGATAATAATCTACAATCGTTAGAGGTCATGGTCCAGCTCTCGCTTCCGAAAGCCAGCAGAGGTCTTATAAGTGCTTTATAAAGTGCGAGCTTGCACGACTGCGATAGATGTTTCGATCGCAATAATCTTGATTTGGCGTAGAAAACTCGTTGTCCGGCAGCGGTTCGCTCTTTTATTTCTGCCTGCATATCATTCGACGATGTTATAACTGACCCGAGGTATTTAAAGTTTTCGACGCTATCAAAGTTGTGGTCGCCAATTCCGAGATTTGCCGTAGAGATGTTCCTAGGTGTTACTAAATATTTGGTTTTACTGCTGTTCACCTCCAAACCAAGTCTTCTTGCGCAGCGATCGAGCGGTATGAAACTGTCTTTGATATCGCCAGGTCTTCGGCCAAGAAGCACGATATCATCTGCATATCCAAGAATTTGGCCTGACTTATTAAATATACAGCGCGAGATTTCGATGTTGCTTTTCCTCACTACGTACTCAAGCGCCAGATTGAACAGCAAAGGTGCGAGTGCATCACCCTGTCGAACACCAGATGTTATTTCAAAGGGGTCTGACACAGATCCTTCAATTACGATTCTACAAACAGACCCGGATGTTGTTAATTTACACAGAGAAACGAGTTTCTCTGGGATTCCCAGGCATATGAGCGCGGCCCATAGGTTGTCGCGGTTTATACTGTCATACGCCTGTCTGAAGTATATATATAGCTGATGTATGGTTATGTTGTACTCCCAACATTTTTCCAAGATCATCCTCATGGTGAAACACTGGTCAGTGGTCGATCGGTTGGGACGAAAACCACACTGATAGTCGCCAATAATGTTTTCGGCGAAAGGGATGAGTCTGGCAAGTACAACATTAGCCAACACTTTGTAAGCAGTGTTCAATAGAGCTATGCCACAAAAGTTTTCACATTTAAGACGGTCGCCTTTTTTATGCAACGGACATATGAGCGCGGTCTTCCAATTCTCCGGCAACTCTTCTTGGTCCCAAATACAAACGACGAGATCGTATAAACTTGTTGCAAGAGTAGCGCCTCCGAGTTTAATTAATTCTGCGGGGATTCCATCGAGACCAGGTGCCTTGCCGTTTTTCAATCGACTAATAGCTGAGTCTACTTCCTCTACTGTGGGATATTCGACAAAGACCTCTTCACCTGGCGGAGCTATTGCTCTAATGGGGGTCACTTCGTCATTCCGATTTAGCAGATTTTGAAAGAGGTTTGCCATACTGAGAGAACATCAGCCACGTTTGTTCTCAGCTCTTCATTCCCGTCTTTGATGGCTGTACTTCTTGGGTGGAAATCTTTAGTGAGATTCCTGGCATTAGCAAAACAGTCCATTGAATTTCCTAGTTCCGCTTGGAAGCTGATGTTTTCGATGCATAATCTCATATGTTCGCGCTTCTTTTGTCGAAAAAATTTAGTCGTGGCTTTCCTAGCGCGGTGATATTCTGCTAGAGTGCTTCTGGTGTTGCGAGCCAACCATTTTTCACGAAGCGTTCGTTTATTTTCGACGACCCTTCGGCATTGATCATCGAACCAATCGTTGCGGGGCCTCGGAGGTCTTCTTCCGATGGTATTTTGCGCCGCGGTTGTTATGGCTGACTGTATAGCGTGCCACTGCTCCTGGATGTTAGGAGGAGCTTCTTCATTGTTATGGGGCCGGTCTAAATAATTAGTGACAGCTGATTGGTAACTCTGCAGTGACGCTTGGTCTTTTAGAGCATCAACATTCCATCGAACGGTCTTTTGTGCTTGTCTATTAAACGTAGATGACAGTTTGCACTTATACTTAAATATGACAAACATGTGATCGTTGTCCATATCTGCACCTCTGTAGGATCTAACGTCAGATATGCTGGTGGAGTGTCTCTTGGACATCATGACGTGATCGATTTGGTTTTCCGTTCTTCCATCATTCGTTCTCCACATTACTTTGTGGATTTTATTATGTGGGAAAAACGTACTTGATACAACTAAGTTGTACGTTATTGCCAGGTCGGTGACGCGTTGGCCGTTGTTGTTACTAGTTAGGTGCAGGCTGTTGGGACCGATGTGCGATGTATTTTCTGCACTCCTACCGACTTTTGCATTAAAGTCGCCCACGATGATTTTAATGTCGTGGTGCGGTATGTTGTTAATGACTTCCTCGAGCTCGACAAAGAAAAGATCTTTGATGTCATCTGATTTATCTTCGGTGGGTGCATGCACATTAACGATCGTGATGTTAAATTTCTTAGTGCGAAGTCTGACCGTGCATATCCGCATGTTGATAGGGCGGAAATCGATGATATGGTGCTTCACGCGCCGATGGATGAGGAAGCCAACTCCAAATTCTCCTCCGTTCTGATGGCCGCTGTAGTGAAGAGTGTAACCATAGGTGGTGTCATGGATCCCACTCCCAGACCATCTAAGCTCTTGCAATGCAAGTACGTCTAATGTGTAACTCTTTGCTTGGTTCGAAAGGTTCCGGAGATCTCCAGGTCTTAAGAGGCTAAGCACGTTCCATGTTCCCATTTTTAAAGCGTTGCCCGTGTACAATTTCCGAGGTCGAGTTTGTGATGAATCCGATATGGTAATCCGAGGCCTTTGTTTAGGGTTCATAACTTAAATATTTTTATGAGGGAAGGTTGTTGGCCTGCCGCCCAACCCGCTTATTACGTGTGTGGGTCACGTACTGGTGAGAATCTTAAGGCATCCAGTCCTACCTTGAAACACATTTATATAGCGAGCCGCTTGATACAAGACAGACGCCCGCTTCAGCCGCTCCTAACCTGGAGAACAGACGCTGGTTTGGTATTGGTTATAAGGCGCCAATAACCCGCCTTGACAGTAGTGTCCATGACTATAAACAGGATTTAGTCTGCTCGTCTCCACTACACCGCCTGATTCATTTCGCGTTACCCTGGGAGCACCGGCGAGGAGGTATGAATCGTACACATGCCCCTTGAAATTTAGTTGAGAGTCCAAATGCAAACCGAGATATTTAAAAGAGTATACGGTTTCAATTGGAATGCAAAGGGGGCCACAATTGATATGATTGCAAGATAACGAATGATAAATTAAACATGAATTTAATATAGACGCTGTAACACCTATGGAAAAATTCATAAGTTTAGACTTGCAACTCAGTATCATATTATGCACAAAGAACCACTTTTTCAACAAGACGTCGTCTTGCTTAATATCACGTTCTAGGGAATCTATATTAAAACCAGAGTAATGTAATGCAATATCATCTGTGAATGCGACGATATTGCCACGTAAATCCAGGCTGAAAATTTAATTACAATAGATAAGAAAGAGCAATGGCCCCAGAACTGATTCTTGTGGAACTCCAACATTAACTAGTTTCTCATCACTAAACTTCCCATTAACACAAACAGTTTGCTTACGATTGACAATATACGATTTAAAAAAATTCAAAGCGACACCTCGTATACCAATATTGTATAGCTTCGATAATAATACACTATGATTAACAGTGTCGAAAGCTTTAGAAATATCAAATATCACTTATATCAAGTAGGCCTATAATGCTGACATGGGTCTCGTTTTCGGGGTTTCCGGGGTACTGCTCACATTACTGACTTATTTTTTGCAAGTCGTGATGAAGGGAGGGGGCGACCGTGTTGTTTTGGTACCTAACTACTATCTATGCCGATAATGCCGATATGAGTGTCATTTTCGGGGTTTTCGCGGTACTGATTAAGGTACCGACTTTTGTTTTTCTGAACTCTAGATGGGAAACGGTATCCTTTTTGGTGCTCACCTATACCATCAACTCCAATGTGGGTGTTAATTTCAGGGGTACTGATTACATTACTCATCTTTGGTTTTTCGCAAAGTGTGATAGAGTGGGTGGTGTCAATTTTGGTACCTACCCACTATCTACCATGTGACATGTATGTCGTTTCCAGAGTACTAAATACATAGCTGACTTTTGTTTTTCGCAAATCGAGATGGTGGATTTTGATACCTAATTATACTAATTGCTTCTATAATGTGGATATGGATACCATTTTCGGCATACAAATCAATTGATTGTGTTATAGATCAGTGACACAACTATAAGTTTTTCTACGGGAGTAAGTTTAGTAAAGGGTTTATATAAAATTAGTGACATGCTTGAATTGAAGGGGTCCTTTCCCTTATTATAAATCTCTACGCCATTCATCTAATCGAATTCTAATACAACATAGGTATTTTGTATCAAAATGAGCAGGTTTTTGTAATATTTCTAAAGGGGTTGGCCCTCTGGGCCTAAGTACTCCAAAAAAATGTTTTCTCAAAAATGTCTGTTTTTTCTGAAAGGGTGTTTGAGCCGCTCACCCTGTCGTCATGAAATTTTTACCATGTGTTTTATAATTTATGTTTATGTGATACTTATGCTTATTGTTTTGAATGTTTAAGGAGGAATAATGTCAAAAGTCAATAGCCATGAAAATGACTGGTATAAAAATTATTCTTTTGATTGTGGTCAGTGTCCGTTTCCTGTTGAGCTTATGGTGATTCAACATCTTTGTTAGTAAGAGTTATGAAGGTTGTGGTTATGTTTACTTCAACTCACTACCCTTGGCTTGGGTATACGAACTTAAAGGTCTAGTCCGGTGAGTGTAAACTTTTATTTAAATAATATACTTACCCTTTATGTAAAAAAATCCTCGTATTAATTATTAAAAAGTTTAATTAAATTCAAATATATTTATTTTTAGATTTAAAATTATAACAACAGAATTAATTGTAATTGAATGAATGATTATTTTTTGACTATTACTAAATGACAAGATTGTGAACACTCAAAAAAAATCCAGCATCTATAGAGACAAAAACTGCATTAATAGACGAAAAATACGTGAAAACAGCGCCAATGCAGGTGTTCTATAATATTACGAATTACGTTCATTGATAACATAAAACTGACAAATTAATAAATTGTTGTATTTACGAATTAGTCTGTACTATTTATGATTTGATTCATATACGATACGAAAAAGTTTATAATTTTGATGCATTTGCAAGCGTTTATGGATGAATAATTTCTTATTATTAACGTAAGGCATTGTAAAATAGTAAAAAAATGGTGATTTATTGAAAGATTAAATTCATAGATAGCACGAAATTTTTCATAACATTATGGAAATTAAATTTTTTATTAACGTTTAATTCATACATGTAACAAAATAAATTCATTTTATATACGTATCAATACTGATATTTACGAAACTAATGTTATATGTAAGTTGACAATGCCCATAGAATGTCAAATAATTCATAAATAAAACAACTATTTTCGTAAATATATTGATGACGATTATTCAAATATAAGATGCAGTTCATGAATAATAAACACAATTATGTTTTTCTTAATTTCATACGACGAGAATGTTTTATTTATTAAATCATAATTTAAAACGTATAATATATTTACAAAATATTCACAATAAAATATAATAATGCATAATTAAAACTAAGTAAAATAATAAATCAAAAATTACTCAAAACCATTACACTTGTTAATTTAATAAAACATCTTAAAAAATTAAATAATTAATTAATTTTAACTATTTTTGTATTTTTATTAGTTTTATTTGATTCATATTTTTATTTTTTAAATTATAAATGTCAGTTTTGGTTCACCTTATGATTTATTACTTAATTATGTAACTCTGTAATTATGTAACTTAATAAAATAATAAAAACATAGAAATTTATTAAATGTTTCCTACAAATACACGTTATACGTATTAATCAAATGATCAATATTATTTTAATAATATACTTTGAATAATACAAAATAAGTTAAAATGTCTAGCAGCTCAGTATTAAAATAGAAAAAATCATCAGTTAGGATAATAAAAAATATAAACCAACAGTACTCTAATTTGTAAGCTCTTGTAATATCAGACTGACTTTAGAGGATTTCTGTTTTACAATATGGTTAGATTTGTAAAAGAATGATAGTACAAAATTTCATACAAACTTTGCCGTTGTGGCATATTTTAAAATAAAAACAGAAAGAACGATGTGCAGCAGATATCTACTGCTCTAATTAACTTATCGAAAATAGTTATTAATACCTTCTAAGAACATAAAATATTTTTCACACTGCTGCACGGTTCCCATGCCCAGTATGAATGGCTGAATGCATTCTAATTTTTCTTTTAACAAGTAAATATGCTCCACAATTTGCTGAACAAATCCTGTGTAAATCATAGCTTCCTTGTGACTCTTTTATTTGTACTACTTTTGTAACTACTTTTTCCCGTTATTATCCTTTTTTCTTATTTTTTGAGTAGAAGTTAGGAATCAATGGAAGCACCAGAGAAGCTGAAGAGCGGCATCGTCTAGAAAAATAAAAGTTACAATAAATGTACTGCTTGAGTTATATGTAAATAAATTGAGTTTCACGTTAATTTCTGAACTAGTTTACCTTTAGCGAAACCCCTTTAATTGATATCATTTAAAACCGTTTTTATTCAGAAGATTTAACACGGTTTTCCTCCTTTAGAAACTTTAAAATGGTCTTCCCAATCAGTCATAATGTCCTCGGAAGATGGATGAATACATTGAAAATCGATGTTTATCTGCAAAAAATAATCATATACTATTTAATATCATGTCGTATTCAAAATAAACGTGATATATTTTGATTTCTAATTATCATTTAATTGGGAATCACAATAGATCAGTTTGTTTTAACAGCTATAATATTAAGACCACCAATGCTATCAAAATTACGTTTTAAATTATTAAGCATTAAATACATGAATCCTGGCAGTTTATGGAAACTAAAGAAACTAGGTGAAGTTTTTTAATTTAGTTTTTCATAAATCAACAGCCTCTAATAAACAAACTATTGACTAAATATTATTAATTATTTTAATTATTCATTAAAAATGTGGTGGTAGTAGAATAATTTTTCACAGCAAACATTTATCAACTATTTACTTACAAAACGTTGAAAAAACAAGAAAGTTTATGTGAGTTGAAAATTATAACATAAAACAGTTTTTAAATATCAATTAAATGCACGGATCTGGCAAACTTTCAATGGAAGTTATTTTAGTACATATTTCTTAAAAATTAAATTGGAAGATAACATAAATATTATATTTTGCTATTTAATCAAATTCCAATAAACAGTATTTAATATAATTACCGCAACAAAAATTGATTACTTCTGAATATGCCATGATTTGAATAATTTTAGTATAGCAAAGTAATGCTTACCGATTTGTAACCACTTGGTTTTTATATTCTCCGCATTTATTAAAATATTTTGAAGCGATGTTAGGTCTTGTTGTATTTCCTTAATTTTGTATCGGCTACAAGCTTGCCAAATGCTCTCGAACTCATTAGCTGATAGTTTGTCGCACTTAATGCTTTTTAAGCAAACTTCAGCGTGAACTTCCGAATCTATAAAATCATTTAAGCATTATGTTATAATAAATGACTATAAATAAATAAATTTGTATGACTAATTAACACACGCATAGAATTAAAAATGAATACTTTTCTATGCGGATGATCCAAAACAGAATTCCTTTAAATATAAAACTTACCTGAATGCAACTAAAATTATCACTATTTTTTCACAATCAAAATAATAGTTGTTTTTATTATATAATTGTTTATAAAAGCAAATTAAAACACTATGATTTCAATAAATTATTATTTTTTAAATTTATCACCAAGAAACATAACAAGTTTGCAACAAATTTTAAGAACGAATGAACTAAATGACTGTTATATGATATAATACGTATAAAATAAAAATATTACGAAGTTTTCGTATATATTATGAATATTTTTCTCTCGTCATCTATAATACGAACTTTTCGTGTATATTATGAATATTTTTCTGTCGTCATATATAATACGAACTAATTCATAGTGCGTAAATATTTGACGTAATTTATAGAAAACCGAACAGTTATTTTCTTTTTTAATAAATTGCTATGACAATTATGAAATTTAATTGGTTCTTCGTTATACTATGCTTGTTTAAAATTTTGATTTTTAAAGGCGATGGAATAAAATTTAGATTTCATAGCAAAATTTGACACACGAACGAGGAAAGAGCAAATTTCTGGTCAATGTCAACAAGTTTAAAATATAAATATATTTTTATTTAACGTTGGGGCGGTGTATAGAAGGATATCTTTTCAAAAAAATATGTCAAAAATTGATTTCCCAAAATAAGATATTTCAAAAAAATTAAAGGTTCATAAGCGAATTTTAAAAGCATCAGAAAGGCACAAAATATTAGGTTCATAAAGGGATTTTTCAAAACAGCATTTTTCAAAACGGCAATTTAATCGCACACTCCAAAATACATTGGTTACAAAGCCTAAAGTTCTACTCGTGGTTGCGGTATGTGAATAAATCCTCAACTTATATCGTAAAAAGGCACACCTTCCGAATATTGTTCTAAAGTTTAATCATGCGCGTGCTTCTCGATTATTTTATAGTTGTGGATGGGTAAATTATAAAGATAGTCGAAGATAAGTTATGGCCTAAAAAAATGTGCGTAAACAGAAGACGAATTTAAAAAAAAGATGAATCGTTTTCCTGAATATGTTATGAACAAGTTCCATCATTTGAATTACATCTTCAATGAACTAGCAGTAATTAATATTATATTGCATACAACTTCTACATATTCAAGTCATTAATGATAAAAAGAGACTGTTTATGTAAATAATTGTGTGTTCGTTACAGCCTTCTATGTTTAATAAATATTTTTAAACATGTTCTATAATTTTTTTTATATATTTGTCATAATTAGCTATATATAATTCGTAATATTAATAATAAAATTCGTAAACGTTAAAGTCGATATGAATATTAAGATACTCGTATACCATAATTTTCGAATTTCGCTATTGTATCTTTGCTACGTATAATTTCATATTTTTAAGGAACAAAATTCATTATTGCGAACCTATTCGTATAAATACTTTTAATACAATTTTACAATTGAAAGTTATCCTTTAACAACAAATATAAATATAATGCAACAATACAAAAAAACTAAATGGAACTATTAATTTACGAATTGCGATTCTTGCTATTAATGCATGCAGTTCTAGAATTTGTTTTGTTTATTTTATTGTCTATGTTTATATAAAGATTTGTACATTAATAGTAGGAATTCGAGTTAACGAATGTAATTCGTAAAAAAAATACACAAAATTTTTTTGAGTGAAAGAATGAAATAAACGAATGAATATTTATTGAATTTTTTTTGAGTTTATACTATTTTGTTGCCTCTCTCTCATTCGGCTTATTTTCTATAGATCTTATTTCTAGGTATAAAAATATTTTGCTTAAATTTATACCACGTTTACACCACACGTATTTTAAAGGTAAAATACTTTTTTGCTAATAAAATATTTATGCCCTTCAGTTTACACGAAGGAATATTATTTTAATATTTGCCATGTAAGCGCACACCATAAAAGTATGTACATACATACTTTTAAACTTTTTATTTTATTTGACAGATGAATTTTATTTATCAACAAGTTTATTTTATGAGCGTTGGCCGTGTCAGTTGTGTGAAATTATATTGTTATTTAAAAAGTTAATTGTGCGTAATTTAATAAAGATTTACCAAAAATTTACATTACGCTGGAATTATTTAAATCCGAGATTCCAAATTCTTAATACAAAGTGTATATTTATATTGAAAATAGTAAAATGAACGCGGAGCATTTTAGCCGGCTGGCCGTGTTAGTTGGAGAGTATTCTCATTTTTTAATGGAACTTGACCGTGAAAGGCGACAAAGATTGGCTCTCGCAAGAAAATTGATAATAACAAGTAATGCGTCGTTCTATAAAATACTCTTAACAAAAATACATAACAGAAAAAAACGAAGGATTTGGGCAAAAAGTAGAAATTCGTGTTGGTGGACAGATGTAGTATTAAAGACATTTAATGACCGGGATTGGTTAAATAATTTTCGGGTGGATAAGGAAACTTTCACCCAAATTTGTGATATGATTCGCGACGATCTAACACCAAAGCCCACAAAGTTCAGGCCAAGGGAACCTATCTCCGTAGAAAAGAGAGTAGCCATAGCTCTATATAAATTTGCATCGTGTGCTGAGTATCGAGTTATTGGAAACAACATGGGGGTTAGTACAAACTTAACAATTCTTTCTACTAAAACATACTTTAAAGAATTGTTTTATATTTCTAGGTTAGCAAATGTTCAATCCACAAGAGCGTTCGATTATTTACGAACGCTATGTTAAAGCATGTCCGAGACATAATAAAAATGCCAACAGAGGAGGAGGCTGAAATAATATCAGAAAAATTTGAGATTATTTGCCACATTCCACAAATTTTATTAATAACAGATGGCACTCATGTACCCATTTTGGCACCCCAAGAGGGCCATGGTGACTTCATAAACAGAAAAGGGTGGACATCATATAATGTCCAGATAGTAGCGGATGTCGATTATATGTACGTAAAAATTAAATTAAATTCGTACATGTTATTACTAAATGCGTTTTATAATTTTTTTCATTAGAATAAGGGATGTTAGCTGCAAGTATCCCGGGGCATCACACGACGCTCATGTTTTTAAAAATTCTGGTTTTTTTCAGCACATCAAGGATTTGCTCCCAAAAGTGAGTATATTTTGGTTAAAGCAATGTATTCTTTACCAGTTTTTGGGGTAATTTAATTGAATTTAATATTGTTTATTATTTTTCAGAAAACAAAATTAATTAACGGAGTGGACGTGGGTTATTTGGTTTTGGGTGATCCCGCCTACCCTCTGTTAGACTGGCTCCTAAAGAGTTACACGGGAAACTTGGATCCACTTCAGGAGTCATTCAACAGTTACATGAATTCTGCCCGAATCATTATCGAACAAACTATTGGCAAATTGAAGAGCAGATGGCGCATCTTACGGAAAATTAATGAAATGGATTATAAATTCATTCCAAAGGTAAAATAAAAGCTTCAGTTCATAAATATCAAATTAACAAAATAATAACTGATTACAGGTCGTGATTGTATGCTGTATGCTGCATAATATTATACAAGGGAAGAAAACTCAACTCTTAGAATCTATTAATTTTGCAGAGGATACGTCAGATGGACAGGCACAACCAGGCTTACAGGATATTACAAGAACGTTTGGTAATATACAGTTACAAGGAGAAACAGTAAGGGATGCGATTCGTTCAATTACTGACGTGCTGCCACTTCGCACTCAAATTTCTATAAATTGCAAATAAATTAAAAATTAATTTATTTCAAAACAAAAATTTATTTCATTTAATCTTTTTCATTTTAATAAATTTATTTCATTTTAATTTCAATAAATGTCTAATAATTTAATTCTAACATTTAGTTTTATCACATAAATTCATTGCGGTAATATAACTCATTTTTATATACATAATTCATTTTAGTTTATCACATTCAGGATTACATATGAATTCAATCAGAAAATATTAATTCATTCTTACAAAATTAATTTTTAAAAGGCTTTTCTTCATCTAAATAATCTTCATACATTTCTGGAGAAAAGATTTTGTATGTGACGTAGTTTTGCGTCGAGTCTTCATGAATTGAAGGCGATGGAGTGGGTGCCGGAATATATGCTGGATATTCATAACTTTCATCCCTTTGAGACGATGTATCGGCTAGTGTTTGTCTTATTTTTTCTAGTTGGTTCAAAAAACACTCACTTCGCTTATCCGCCCTATCCTCTGACTCCCGTTGCAACCTTTCAAAATCTCTTATGATTTTTTGTTGCTCTACTCTAAATTCTTCCATCACTATATCGGTGAGGTTACTGTTCTTTCTTTTTTTTGTGGCTGTGTCATTGTCGGAGGTCCTGATGGGTTCGTGGAATTCGAAGACGCTAGAAAGGAAAATGGTTAATTCATCGGTATAAATTATAGTTTACGAATTTTACCGTCATCGCTTAGCACGTCATTTATTCTCTGGGGATTTATATGGGTCGAGGCGACATCCAGCCCATGTTCCTGGGGGACAGTGAATTTTTTTCTACTACTCCATAATAGCGCCATTTCCTCATCATACAAAGTTTCTGGATTAGCTGCAGCACCGCTTTATGCTTTTTCAGCTTTTTCGGCAGAAAAACTGCGCCTTAATGAGTCGAATTTTAGTTTTATTTGTTCTACTTCCTTGCCAGGAAACTTTGCGGCGATCTGTTTAAAAATTTCCATCGAGCTAATTCACCTGAAATTGAATGACAAGGAAAAATAAATTTTTGTAAAACGATAACTACCACATTCACAATTAAAAGTAAATTAATTTGTACTTACATTTATATCTACTGCCACTTTTAACATTTCTTTTATTTCGCGTTCGGTCCATTTCTGACCTCTAGTTTTTTTTTTAGGGATTACTTCCATTTCTTTTATGCGTAAAATAGAAATATATATATATATATATATATATATATATATATATATATATATATATATATATATATATATATATATATATATAAAAATATAATATATCAAATATGTAATATACAAAAATTTTATCCGGTAAAAATAACAATTGATTGTGGATACTTTATAAACAAAATACGCACAACAAACGAATAAAAAATTGTGCGAATGAAATGACATTTCATACTTTTAAAGTAGGGTTTAGACGACCACATATTATTGTGCTACTTTTTTAATACATACTATAATGAAATATCAAAAAAGTATGTGTCAAATAATTTAAATATTTTAGTTGGTGTCTACACCATGATATTTTTTTGCTAACATACTTTTATTCTTCTGGTGTAAACGTGGTATTAATTTATTACCGACCAAATGGCACAGTGGTTAAAGCTTTGGCGTTTGGATCGGGAGGTACCGGGTTCGAATCCCGATAGGAGCAGGAAGCAAAGGGAATTTTCATTTACAGATTACGATCTGTGATGAAATGGAACACATCTATGACCCCCTGTCGGAGTGTAAAACTCATGGGCCGACCCATCTTGCTTTCAGCTTGCAATGTGCAGATGGTTATAAAAATCGGACCTATAGCCGTATGTCTTCGATTTGGCAAATTATGCGTAAAGTAAGACGGAAAAATAAACCGCGATAGAGCAGGGAGTGCTTCGGCCCCAAAACAGATAGATGGCATGAACTAAAAACAAAAAAAAAAAAAAAAACATAAATTTAATTTAGGTTTTATTGCGATCTACACCTTTTGTTTAGATGTTCTATTTTGGTTTTATTGTGGTCTTTTATTTGGGGTATATTTTTTTTGTTTAAATATTTTGCTTAAATATTATTGCAGTCTTTGTGTGATTAGGACGATGTTTTGGCGTCATCTATAATTTTTCCATCGTCCTTATCACACAACACATGTATAAGTTGCATGTACAGGATGGGGAAAGGGATTATATGAAATTAGTGACATGCTTGAATCCGAGGGGCCCGTCCCCTAGATCAAGGAATCCTCCTAAGTAGCCACATCATTTATCTAACCTGATAAAAACTTTTCATCGGGAATTTAGATTAAAATGAGCAGGTTTTCGTAATAAGGGGACAGGTCATCTGAATCGAGATATTCGCCTAAATCGCCTGAAATGTATTGTTTGACTTATAATCATACCGACTATTAATATTAAAAATGAAATCGTTAAGTACAATCCAATTGAATACGATGGAAGGCGATACGATTCATTTGAATACGATACTCTGACCCTATCAAACAGAGCCCATCGTCATTTAAATGAGTAGTATTGTGATAACCAAAACACAATCGATGGTGTGTGTGTGTGTAATCGTTGTAATTGCAGTACCGTACTTTTACGTTTAAAATAATTTTTGGTACCCAAGTTAAAACATATTTTGTTTTGATTAATTTTAAAAATTTATTATTCTGTTTACTAAAACAGATAATTGATTAACTCTGAGGGCCTACTATTGCTTTTGAACGTTTTCGTTCATTTTCGTCAATCGTTGCAACTATTTGCTACCGTATTTCGTTAATTTCGGTACTACTGCTTTCGATTATCAAAACAATTTTAGTACCAAAATTATTTAAGTGTTGTCAGAGTAATATTTTGAATTTAGTACATTATTTATGTCACAAAAATTATTTTCGATTTTCGTTGTTGTTTTATTAATTTTGAATAACAAAATACCTAATAATTATTATATCATATGTATTTAGTGATAGTAGTGATAGCGATTGCAACGTAAACTTAAAATAAAAATATTACTAAAAAAACATCCTATATTAAAATAGTTACTACAACTCCTATTACTTTAGATCCGAAAATTTGTTTAGATTATCTAAAGAGGCATTTAATCCTAAAGCTCTTAACAAGAGCATGTGAGTCTCTTATTTTTTTTTTTAAAACTGTTATTTTTTTAGTTTAAGTTATGCTTTTTAATAAATGAATTAATTTTTTAAAATAATTAAACGTTTATGTTCAATCAAATAAATAAATACAAACAGTTCCATGTCAGAGACTGAGATGCGCTTGCTAAGAAGATATGTTATAAAATTATGTTACGAGCTTTAGGGTTAAGCATGTATTTGAAAAAAAAAAATCAATTTAAACAAACAACAACAGCTGGAATCCCTCGAATAATAAAATTTGCAGCAACTTTGCGGTTTGTAGCGCAGGGGAGTTATCAAAAAAGTGTGGGGCAAGACTTTCACAACAAAGTACGAGCAATGTAATTGCAGAAACTTTGATCATACTGCAAGAAAATTTATGTTCGGAATGGATCTCGTTGGTAATGACTGAGGAAAGAAAAAGAGAGAATAAAATGGATTTTTTTAAAAAGAGTGGTTTTCCTGGTGTGGTTGCCTGTATTGATGGATCCCAAATTAAAATGGTAAAATCTAAAGATAGTGAACATATTTTTTTCTGTCAAAAAGGTTACCACTCAATGAATGTTGTGTTTGTAAGTGTAACGATTTAAATTTTTTGAAGACTAAATAAGTAAGATAATTTTTCATTCATTAGATTTGCGATTATTAACTGCAAATCAGAGCAGTGAATGCTCGTTATCGGGGTTCATGTCACGATTCAATGATATGGAATCTAAGCGCTGAAAGGGCCTACTTAAATGCAAGTTGGCTAAATGACAAAACATCTTGGTTACTCAGTAAGTATATTAAGTTCTAATTTGCTTTTTACCCCTAATTTCATTCTTATTTAAATTAAATTTTCAAATAATTATCAGTAGAGAAAAGCTATATAATTTTATATGAATATTCTTAGGAGATAGTGGATATCCACTCGAACCATGAATGATGACACCTTATAGAGCTGCTAGTCAAGATACAATATATGCCTTTCAAAAACCAGAAATACCGTCGAAAGATGCATTGGATTGTTAAAAGGAAGATTCAGGTGCCTTTTAGCCTCGAGGGAGTTACATTATAGTCCTGAGAAAGTTTGCCAGATTGTTAACGTCTGCAGCATGCTTCATAATGTTTGCATTCATTTTAATATTGACTATTATAAGCTTTTAGAATATGAAACAGAGGATACGGAAGATTTCGTAGTAGCAGAACCAGAAATCAAATAAGAGCAATTTTTTTACAAAATACAAATAAAATTATGTAACAACAATTCAATATAATTTAAGATTTTTAATTGTTACTGGATTACCACAGCCATTCTTCTCCTTTTCTATTTCAATACTCTGTCGTTTTAGTTCCAACTTGGCTTCTGTTAATCTTAAATTTGCCAAAAAATGTTCTTCTTGCTCCTTGCTTCCCTCTCTTTCTGATATTTAAATTTAACTTCTTCTAATTCCAATTTTTTTTTCTTATATTTTAAGTTTTCTTTATTAATTTGGTATAATTTATCTAGTTTCTTTTCATTATTTTGATGAAAAATTTCTTACATTTTTATTTGCTTCATAATCAAACACTTTTTGGAATCATTTTTTGTCTTGGCCGTATTGCCTGCGAAACTGAACGTGTGAATCCAGGAATTGTTGACGGTGAAGATGGCGATATATCATCAGTTGAACCTGAAATATTTTCCGGGTTGTTTTCACTGTTGATCACATTGCTCGGTTGCAATTCACGCGGTGCCCCAAATGATCCCTCTTGTACTCCGCTTACACATTTTTCTATCTCTAAAAGATCAATCGCCCATTCCTCTAACTCATTAAAGTAATAAGTATTATTTGGTCCGCCTCCTGTGAAGGTTCTTATCAATTTATTCTGGGTCACTTTTGCCCGAATCTTATATTTCCAGTCATTCCACCCACACCTATATAAATGATGTACACTATACATTATGTAATACAAATAAAATATAACGCTTCTTACTTTTCTCCATCCTTTTGTATCGTTGGTAGGTGGACCAGCAGAATTCAAATTTGTAGTAATCTCCATCCACAAATCATTACTCTCTTTCCTTCCATCAGCTGTGCCCGTTGCGAGAGATGTGTGCTTCTCCAAAAATTCCATAAGGATAGCATATTGCTGAGACTTTGTGTGTTGATGTCTTTGTGTGGCCCTAAATTTTAATTAACATAATTTTGCGTATAACATTTACATGCATTTATTTGACTTACATGATTTATAATATATTTTATTATTAATTATCCTCCTAAATATCTATTTATTATTTTAATTGTTACTATTTTTGTATATATATCACGTTCGTTTATTAACGATTCAAAAAAGTAGTCGATATCAAAACGATGAAAATGATAATGAACGAGCTCGTATTCAATAGTACAATTGTTCGAATTTAAACGTCATATTTTCGTTAACGGTCATAGTATGCGAAAGCCATAGTACAAAAAAATTGGTAGCGCTTAGTCAACGAAAACGTTCGAAAGCAATAGTAGGCCCTCTGGATTTTGTTATGCAAATAATTACAGCTTTTGTTTATCAGAATTTTGTTTACCAGCAATACAAAAAATCAAAACAATATCCTATTCTATTTTGGAAATATGGAGAGCGACAGCTAAATCACCAATCGCAGACATCCAAAAAACGAAAACCTTATTTTAATGAAAAAGTAATTTTTTTTTAATTTTTAAATAAAATTAAAGTATTGATGGGGTTGAAATCGCCTTAAGCATTGCGGTCGTTGTCAAATCAATTATGTTAGCCAAACGACAAGCAATTGTTCGTTATACACCTCAAGTACGAATTAAAAGGGTATCACGTACTTCACTGTCAGTTCTCATTGTGGACGCAAATCCGAGATTTTTATCCGCCGTATACACCGCTGACAGAAAGCTGATTACTTAATGGCTCATGCCAGCTGATGACTAGAAAGCTGTAGTTAGAGAGATTGAGAGAGACTCTAACGTGCCAATTGTAGTAAACATATGGCATGCATCTGCGAAGATGTTTTAACGTCGCAAACATGGTAAAGCAGTTGATTGGCATCCCAATTTATATTCAACTGACGTGCGTTAGACCGTTAAGGCCGTGCGTAAATTACCCACACTGTAATAAATGCACGTGAACCGACACTCTTCCTAGAATTGAGAACTCTTAATGGTCAAGTATGTGCCACTTATCGTGAAGCTTGACGAGAATTAAATCTTCTTGAAAACGATGTATACTATACATCGATGTATAAACGATGTATACCCACCCAAATGACGCAATCACTATCTAAGCACTGATCCAATTCAGAATGACTAGGCTGAGTGGATTTGCAAACGACATTTTCAATTGTGATTTACAATAAGAAAGATATGTTCATGTTAAAGAATTGGGTATGTTCAAACTAATCTACAGTACTTGGTTTCAGAACAATGCTTAGCGTATTTTAGAATTATGGATGTTATTACAAGTCAAAGTGACAGATTGAATTTCCTAGATGCACCCGGAGTCACAAGCAGTACTTTTCTCATTTCGTTTATTTTGGCAAGTATACAATCACGAAAAGATATTGCACTCTCAATCGCATGATATAGAATATATTTTTGTGAATGGTAGTCGAATAGCACATTCAACACTGAAACTACAATCGGCACACAAAAAATCATTGGAAGCGCTTCATAGAGGAAATTATCAGCGGTGGCGCATTCATTTGATTATCTGATGATTTTCGACAAACTTTACCAGTTATAACACGTTCAACAGCCGCTGATAAACTTAATGCATGTGTCAAATCGTGCGATCCGTATACAACATAATGCATCCAGAACGTTTCGCAAAACAACTGTTGGATATTGGAAATGATAAAATAGCAATTTATGAATCCATACAATGTATCACATTGCGCACTAAGTTAGCACCCCGAAAATTGGCATGCCTATCATTCTTCTCTTATGTATCTATCTAACGACTCTGCTACCGTATCGGTTTTTTAGTGAAAAACATTTTGAAAAATATCGTCAAAGCTACAATTTTAAGTGGAAGATGTAAGCCAGAAGAAATACTATTGCCACGAATCTCAATGATTCAGGCAGATATTCCATTAGAATTAAAACGTTTGCAGTTTCCGGTACGACTCGGATTTGTAACCATCAATAAAGCAGAGTCACTACAAACGTGTGAACTAAATTTGGAAAATTCATTCTTCTCACATGAACAACTATATGTGGCATGCTGACTTGTCGGAAAACTATCTGATTTATTTGTGTACATTCCTGATGGAAAAACAAAAAATATTTTGTGTCGAAAAGGATGTCATTAAACAGAATTATAAACAAACACTTTCTTTCTTTGTTTGGCATTGCAACGCATGCCGGGATTTGTACTAAATATAATATCGCATTCAATTGAAAACCACGCAAACGAAGTCGCGGACAACAGCTAGTATTATATAAAAAAAAATAAAGGAATAATAAAAAAAATAAATTTATTATAGATAATTTAACAAATGTAAATTATTGTTAAAAAAATGGGGGCCACAAAAAAGTATTAATTATTTGGTAGGCCGCGAGTAAAAAAAGGTTAAGAACCACTGCTAAGGTATACAATGAATTCAAATTAAATTAAAAAAAAAATTATATTTACAAAAATTGATTTTTTTAACATTGTGGCACTATCAGAAGCGATAAGAGCGATAACAACTCTTTGATCTGTGTCTGCAAGGTTGACGAAGCAATTATTATTAATAGAAATAAATAAAAAAAAATATTGACAAAAAAAGTGAAAATTTTTCAGGAAGATCAAAAAATTTAGCTTTCTCCTCCTAAAAACTGTTAATAAACAATCCTGCATTTAACAATTTTAAAAATGTATACTCCTTACCTGATTTTCTCAATGTATACGTAAAGTGAACTTTAGCCTAATAATCTTCTATTCATTTTGAAAATAAATTAAGAAAAGTGGGCAAAACATGAAATAAAATAAACGGGGTTTAAATCAATGAAATGGAGAAGCTGAAGTCCTCTGGGTACCCTAGCCTGAGGGAAATATCGCGAAGTAATAATAAATATCATCCGTATTATCATCTGGAAAGCATTAGCATGACTCCAAAAATCAATGTGTCATGTGCTAACTTGACTTGAGATTTTATGGGTCCAGTGGGTCGGCTCTAAATTCTAAGATTGAGGTTTGAGCCCCTAACACTTTATTCATTTCAATTTTGGAAAAAACTGCTATAATGGAGTAAGCTGTATGTGCTTATTATAGAAAAAAGGAATTCTTTATCGATAACATCCAATTTGTCTGATCCGACCAGTCGAACACGTCGATAATCCGTCAAACAAATACAAACATCAATCTTCTTAATTTCCTCAATGCAAGTAACGAACAATTCGAGCTCCAAGCAAAATAACATTCATTGGCAATTTTTAAATTAAGAAATTTGGGAAATGAATAAAAAGTAATCACATGGGAAAAATTGTGCCAATATCCTGTACAAGGAAAACGTATGCGAGTATACATACAGATATTCATACGATATCTACTAATCATATACGCAGCCACTAACACTATTCCCAAATGAAAATTATGTTTTAAATTTTTCCGTTTTTCTTTTGTGTTTACATTGTTGTATGTGTGTGTGTGTGTGTTGTGCTAGGTTCAAATTAATATAATTATGTATGTATATAAAGGGATGATATGGTTATCTCGTTGTCCAAATCTCTTCTGTCACATGAACTTTTGTGTTAGCGAACTATTAACTACCACTAAGTACTATACCATAGTAGTTTTAACAACACACACAAAAAAGAAAAAAAGTTTGGTGTTTTCCTTTTGTACTGTGTGCTCGTTCGGTGATAAAGTTATAAATTTTCAGTCAAGATAATAAAACTTTTATGAGGGAGCTTGTTATACATAATTTTTTGGGTGATAATTTTTTGGTAAACTTTGGTTTTTTTTTCTTCCTCATTTTAAATTGTTTATAATATAGTGATTTGAGATTTGTGAATCGATAAAGTGTGAGAGTACATATATTTAGTAATTTATTTTTTGTTGTTGCTGGTTGGTATTACGTTATAATACAGAATGAAAACTATTACATATTATTAAAATTTAGTGAACAAAACTAACATTTTTCTTGGAAATCTCATTTAATATTCATCAATAGACTAACAACCCACACTTATGTCCATGATACGTAAACAACGTTAGGTAGAAAATGAAAACTGTTTGTTTTATTCTTAAAACACGGTTGTTTATCTCTCACGTTTATGAGGCTCAACTTCATATTTCTAACTGGCTGCTGAATGGTGCAGAGTGTACCTCTTCAAGTTGAATGATAAACATGAACCATATCTGTGCATGTGAGAAACTTGCAAACAATTAAAAAGCACAAATACAGTTGGAAAAACAAAACATTTTTATAAATTTTTTATTTAACTGTTCACCTAAAATTAATGTTAATGAAAACAGAGGTGGAAAATTATAAACAAATATACATTTCAAGACGCGGAGAAGTAAAATGGGGTAAAATGTGAAAAAGAAAAAGGTTTTTCTGGTTGTGCTTTTAATTTATATGTAATCGTCTGTTAAAATGAAAATTATCTTATATAAGTTGGATATACGGTTTAAGTAAGTTGTATGTAATTTTTATTTTATGGAAAAATATGGGAAATAGTTAAATCAATATACAATTTTATGGCGTTGTTTTATTGCATATTATATCATAAACCAGCAAAAAATGATCATAAATCCTTTAGATTAATGGTACAATTCAATTTCTTCTTAAATTTGTCTTTATAAATACGGAATTTTCGTGGCGTAATAAATTTAATTTAATCCTCCGAATAAAAATAAATTGTTCACCATTAAATTTACTGTTAAATTACAAATATGCAATTCAATTATAAATATATATAATTTATTTCGAAATTTGGATTTGAAAGCGCTTCTATAGGCAGCTTGATATAATGAGAGGTGCATCGCATGCCTTTAGTCACGAAAATGTAGGTGAAAAATCGAAAATTTACTTTTACGATCTAGACCTCCTTATATGTCTATAGATGATGTGTCAGGGGGTCCCCTATCATTTTTTTGAATAAACATTGAATTATAATTAGTATAAATAGTTTTAACATTTAGTTATAACAAACATCTCACAGTTTGTGTTTAAACGCCACTTTGTGAAAACGGTGGCCATTGTCAAATGGGCTACATAACTTTTGTAAAGAGGGCAGGCAATTTCGTATAGTTCTTTGATTAAATTTCGAGTTTTAATATTTAGTTATAACAAAAAATCTAAGAGGTTGTTCTAAAATACATTTATTTGGAAATGTGGCTACCATTTTCATGTCTACTTAAATGGGCCATATACGTTTCTTCCAAATAAAGGGCAGGAAATTCCCTACAATTTTTTCAACAAATTTCGAATTTTACTTGTTTCAGTAGTATTAATATTTAGTGATAACCAAAAACGCAGAGGTTCTTCTAAAATGCTTCTCTCTGGAAATGGTGGTTGTCTCGACAAGAGAAGTTGTTGAAACGAGGCCAAATAAAATTTTGAGATTCTCTGAGGTATTTGTGACAATAAATCATTAAAAATAATGTCGCGGTAGAAAGAAAGTGCGAGTGCGCACAAAGTTCCCCTGTAAGAACCAACTATACAAAGGGAACTAAACCAAACACTTAAATTGATAAACAATATACAATTCTGTTTATGTCCACAATGAACACTTTGTCAAATTCAAATCGAAGAGATTTGATTGATATGGGGAATATCTTTATTTCAATACTAAGCTTTGCATTAGAATGTAGTTTGAGCTGTAAAACGAGTCATGATTTAAGTTATCACACACAACTTATTACAAAACTACCCAATGCCATTAACTACCGAGTTGAAATCTTTTTTTATTTTATGAATAATGAAATAATTTTTACTCACCTACTGTTAGGAGTGTCAATATTTCTCGTACGTTTATTTCGCAATTAACTAAATGAAATTATAAATTAAAAATTTTTTAAACTAAAAAAACATTATGGGTTGAGTTTGATAATAATTATTTGAACCTATGACTGACATTGATGTAGTGGTCATTAGGTTTTCTTGGAAATTTCATATCGCGTAATGGTGGTCCTGGCACGACAAAATAAATGCTACAAAATCTAATTAGTTATTTCTTCTCCAAAATAAGTTATAAAATAAAGCGGTAAATTAGAGCGGCCCTACCAATATAAATATGTCAGTGAGAATAATTAAATTAAAAATGCTTGATAAATATAACAACAACGTTATGGTAAACATTAAACGACCAATCACCCCTATCTGCTCGTGTGTGGGTCTCCAGCAACCATAATATATTTTTTACTATATATACAAGTCAAGCAAAAGGTTAAGCCTATACAGAGATTCGTCAACTACTAAATGCTCCACTAATCACACCAATTACTTCGCGCAACTTGGAGTCCATTCACCCAGACAAAGACTAAAAAAAGTTTGCGAGTAAACAACTAAAATAATTATAGATAAAAGCTGTTACGAAGACAGGATAATAAAATCAAGGAATGGCACGTTGGGAAATTGCAAATGCCGAGTATGTCATGAAATAGATAATCAAAACAAAAAAGCCAACCAATTTTCCATTCACTGCCGGTTCATGCGACGGATAAAAATCTCGGATTTTTCTATCCCAGATGTTTGTTTAATTTTTTTCAACTTTTTTGTATGACAAGAGGCGTGTCTGCTGTATAATTTACGTGATGTAATTGGTTTAAACGATGGGATAGAAAAATCCGAGATTTTTATCCTTCGTATGAACTCGCTGTCAGTAATCAGTATCCAGTGTGTATGAATCAATTTATTGATTAACACGATAAATGTTCTGTCCCGGCCTCAAATGATGATCATGAAGACAAGAGACACTTGAATACATTGCAAGGTGAGGTCACAGGGCAATATGAAATGGGAAAATGTACTCAAAATTGGCAGCACCATTTGATATAAAATCTGTAATAAAATTTAAACAACCACGTTTTATGGAGATTACACGAAAGAAAGTAATAACCAAGTTCAAAAGTTATCGGAGTTATAAGATAAACTATCTGAAAAATCGTCTTAGCAGCCTGTGGCCCTATTATGGTAATTCCCCGGGAATAAGGAACTGGGGAAAGAATTTACATACAGTCAAGGCCAAAATTATTTGTGTCTCGTAAAGAATGGAAAATGTTTCAGGAAAAATTTAATTTTTGTAGTTATATTTATTGTCGTTTATTACCACTTCATTTGCAAAAGCAAAACAAGAAAAAAGTTTTAATTAACTTGAATATAACGCTAATAACGGGAATCCTTTTGTTTTTAAACCAAAAAACCAAAAGGAACCATCCTTTTGTTTTTTTTGGTTTTTTGTTTTTTTTTTTTAATGATCAAGTTTTCATTTAGAATCAATTTTCAACGTCACGGGATAGTAATATTTAAAAAAAATGGCGAACACAAAGGAATTAACTTTAGAAGTTCGGGCCGCGTTAGTTGTGGGTTATAATGCTGGAGTGCCAATTTGCGGATTGGCTCAAATGTACAATTGCCATAAAACAACAATCACGCATCAAATTCGGAAATCTCAAACCAAAAACAGCTTAACAAACATTCAAGGAAAAAGGACAGAAAAGAGTTATCACATCAAAAGAAGACAGAATGATGATTCAGCTTATGCAACGAAATCCTATAAATAAAATAAAAACTGTTCGGAGGTGGCCTCGTGAAGCAAATTTTAAAGCTTATGTGGTACAAAAGAAACAATTCATAAGCTCGACGAATAAAGTACAGCGACTCAAATTTGTCAAATTATGTGAAATTTGACATTTAGCGAAGCTGTATCGAGTTTTGGCGCAAAGAATTGTGAACGGACGAATTGTGTGTTCCTTAGATGAAACCTACGGGAAACATTTTTTGTACTCAACAGCCCAAATACGAAAAATTGCAATATTATATGTGTTGCAGCTTTAATGGCGTAGGAGAACTAATAATGCTGCCGGGAAAGATGGCATGAAGCACTTGATTGGAACTGATTTTCTTTTACAACAGGATAACGCTCCAATCCATAAAAGTAAATTTATTTCTAAATTTCTGAAAGATGTGGGTCAAGAAACATTAGACTGGCTAGCACAGAGCCCGGATCTCAATCCTGTAGAAAATCTGAGGCATTATACGAAACTGAAAAGGACGACATTTGTTGATAGACAGCCAAAAGAAACCTTCGCAGAAATAAAAAACATCTGGGAGCAGATCCCCACGCAAATTTTAGAAAATTTAGTCCAATCCATTCCAACACGCCTGCATGAAGCTGTTAAAAACAAAACAAATTTACATCTTACTAATCCTACCAGAAAAATAAAAGAATTATAAATAATTCAGTTAGTTTTAATAAAGTACAGATTAGGTACAAATAATTTTAACCATTTGTTTTTTGCTTATATCCAAGTGAATTAAAACTTTTTTTTTGATTTTTTTAGCAAATGACAACAAAAATTAAATTTATTTAAATAAGTTTCTAGCTGAAAGTTTTAGTTTTCCTGTAGCATTTTCTATTTTTTACGAGACAGAAATAATTTTGTCCTTGACTGTATAATTTCTGTTTAAATTCTGGCATACTAATGCTGCATTTATACTATTGTTTTCGAGCTTTGTTTTCGAGGTTGTTTTCAGTTTTTGGTTTTTGTTGTTGTTTTCCCATATAAAAACTTATCGATATTATAAAGCTTACTGGGCCCAAAACAACGTTCGAAATCAAAAAAAGATGTAGCGCCTACATCTTTTTTACATAACTTTCGGTTTTTGTTCCGCGGTTCATAGTAAAAAAATTTAATAAAATGGTACGTAACCGTTCCGTAAAATCGAAATAGTTGGAAATAGCGATACTTATCGATTTTTCAAATATATTTTTAATTTTTTTATTTTTATTGCTATTTTTAATATAAATTGATATATTAAATAAATAAAATTCATTTTAATATATATATTTAATTGTTTTTGGTACTTTTGTAAAAATAAAAAATTAATTAAACTTATCGACATCGATATTTATTTGATATGTCCAAGTGTCAAAATATTCTAAATATAAATAGCGGGAAATAGAAAAAAACATTTTTAGTTTAAGTTTTAATCGAAATATATTTCTAAAATCGTATACATATTCGTATAAAATTTGATTCATGTAATTTTGACTGTACAACTGCGTTTTCTCAACTGCGAACACCACTCCATTCTGTCCACGTAGATCTATGTCGATTCCACTATTCTCGACAGCTTTAGCAGCATAATCAACTTGAAATACACGAGCATCGGGAGGAAATTGAGACGCTGACAAATCATACTGTAGTCACCATTAATCAATTCGCCCACCCAGCTTAATTCAAGTAAAAATTCCTTATCGCCAATTCCTTTCCAAAATTCCTTTGCCAATTGCATATCCGTAATATTCGAATGAGAAACCCGAAGGTTCGAGCATATAATATAGAGCTCAGCTCAGTTACTTGAGCCGACGACGATGATGACATAACAGAAGCACCGGAAATTCGAACAGAATTGAATAAACTATCATTCAACAAGGAATTTGTTTATTGAAGAACATACGATGATTTGCTGCTTCTTTCCTAGCAACGTCGACTAAAGCACGGCCATCGGACATAACCCCGGCTAGTCTAATATAAAAAATTAAATTATCTTTGGAATTTACCTTAACTACAACAAACTTACCAGACCAGTACCATCCATCGCCAATTGTAAAAATTCGCGTAAATGAATTGATTCATATAACTTTGACAATTTTCCCAACTGTTAACATCACTCCATCCTATCCACGTACAGCTATGGCGATTCCACTATTTTCGACCGCTTTAGCAGCTAAATCGACTTGAAATACACGAGCATCGGGGGAAAATTGAGACGCTGACAAATCAAACTGTAGTGTCGACATAACCTAGCAATTAGTAAACAGCGTAGTAAATTTTAAAATCTTATTCATCATCTTCCCCGTCATCTCGATCATCTTTACTAGTTTGTTCGCCACTCTGTGTTGCTTCCTTGTATAAAGCATCGCTGGGATCAAGAATTACATGCAAGCCATTAGTCAATTCGTCCACCCAGCTTAGTTCAAGTAAAAATTCCTTATCGCGGGCTGAATCATGAATTTCATAAATATTCTATAAAAAACAAAAATAAATCACTATAAACAATATAATAATAGTTATTAGAAATTAACAATTTTTACCACTTCATTTATAATTCGTTTGCTCCTATGTAATGTAATATAATTTTCACAAACAGTTTTTGACACTTTGACCTTAAAACAAATATGGAGCATAGGGATACAATCAAAAACGATCACTAAAATTTTTGTTGTTGCTTCACGATAAGCTGAAAACAACCCTGAAAGCTTGCTCGAAAACAATAGTATAAATGAAGCATAAGGTATTTAGTAGTCATTTTTTCAAAACAAAATGATATTGAGAATAATTTTCCCTTCCAGTGGCACTATTCTGGTAATTCAGCGGAAATAGGGAATTGGAAAAAAATTTATATGTAATTTCTCATCAAATTTTTTTTCAGCCTACTGAGGAGAAAAGTGTGATGGAAATATTTAAGTATTTATAAATTGGGAATCATTTTCCGAATTAAATCTATCACTGTACCTCAAGTATGCCAGAAAAAAATATGTTTAAATAAAAATTACATATAATTTCTTTCCTAATTCCCTATTTTAACGGGGAATTACCAGAATAGTACAACAGTGACACTATTCTGGCTTGCCGTGGATAAGTGGGAAAAATATTTTCATATCATTTATATCAAAATTGTATTTTTATAAGGAAAAAAAATTCCCCATTTAACCTTGATTCGGAAACAATAACACTAAGCTAATTCTATCATTAGGCCAAAAAAATTCAATTTTGATAAAAAAGCTATGAAAATATTTTTCCCAATTCCCGTGTGGCATATTTGAGATTTACACTCGCAAGAAAAAGTCTGCGTACACCGGCCATTAAAAAATGTTCCCACAACAATAAACAAACAACGTAAGTAACTTTTTCACATAAATTTATTTTGTTTTATATTCATTGACCTATTCTATTTCAAAATATATCAATAAATCAAAAAACAAAAAACTAACTAAAAAAAAGTAAGTAACAAAAGTTAGGCGGAAAAAGTCTGCGTACAACAAATCAAGGTACATATAGTTTATTTATTTAACATCTTCAAAAAGTAAATTAATAACTGGTAGGGTATCATTTTCTCTGAAGAACTTCTTTTAATCTTTTACTCATCAATCGGACGAGATTTGAGGTTTCCGCCTCACTGATTTTGGACCACTTGTGCTGTAGTACATTCCTCAACATGTTTTATCGGACATTATATTATGTTGGCGAATTCTACGTTCTAATAAATCCCATAGATGCACTATGGGATTTAAATCAAGTGATTGTGGAGGTGTATGCAGTTGTTTTGGTACGTTATATAACAACCATGACTTTACAATCCAAGCGGTGTGCTTTGTGTTATTGTCATGTTGAAATATGTATTCGTCATGCAAGCCCAACTCTTCAGCACTTTGTTTTAGAATATTTAAATAGCCCTCCTTAGTCATAGTAGATTCAATAGATTGTAAATGTCCCAAACCATTGCTCCGCCACCACCAGTTTTACAGTTGGTATTAATTTTTTTTCTACTTATTGCCTGTTTTTCTCCATATACTATGCCGTCCTTTTATTCCGAAAATACAAAATTTGCTCTCATACATCTGTATTTATTTTACGTTCACTTACGGTAATTTCCTTTCCTTTTGGCTCCATACTGAAAAACTTTCACTGGAAATAATTTTTTTTTTAATTTGCTTTCTTTGATTGGTTTGGTCGATTTAACCACATCACCAAAAGTTATTTAACGAAGACCCTGTTATGTCTAGTTTGTTGCTTTTCCGTAGCTTTGTTATACTACTTTTATATGGGATTTTTATATTGAATACACTTTTAAAAACCTTAGCGTAATATTCATATACTAAATTAGTTTTAGCTCTGATTTATCTTTCGATTGAGTTAAATACACTGCTTGGTTTTGTTATATTTCACTAGAAGTTAGTTTGCTTTTCTATAATTATTTTGTTTTCTTTTTATTTTTATTTCTTTTATATATTTTTTTTTATATTTTGATATCCCCTTCCGTTAGGAAATTGTAGATCTCCATGTAGTCTTCTGTCCTTTCTTCCCCATGAATCCTATGCAGGCCTTTCTCTTCTATTATTTTGTGATTGTTTCTTATATCATCGTATTTTGCACAATTCTCTATAATGTGCCTAGCATCCTCTGTTGTCCCACACACGTCGCATCATTCGTTGCCACGATTTTTACTTTTTTTCCAGCTGACTGGGAATGTCTGTTCTTTCCATTTTTTGTTTATGGGCTCTACTATTTTTGCTAAGTGTTGGCTGGGAAAAGCTTATAGTAATTTGTAAGTTATTTTATTTATGCCCGGAGCGGTGTTTTTGCTGTGTCGGATTATTCCTTTGACTTCTTCTAATTTGAATTCTTTGTCCGGTAATGATGTTCTTGGTCAGTGTAGCTCTCTTTGGGTTTTTGTAATGGAGTCTATGACGTTTTGGTCCAGGAATTTTTCTATGCTGTGCTCATTGTTATGCACATTTATCGTGTTTGGTTTTAGGGGAAAATAATACCGAGTTCTCCTCTATCGTGTTAAGTAGTGCATTTTCGTATTTTTCAATGCTGTTAAATGAATCTAAATGATATCTTTCTTCATCCTTCAGTATCTTTACGTCATCAGTCCTTATGATCTCTTCGGGCTGCCCATCTTCGTGTAGTTTATGCTATTATAATTGGTAGGTGATCCGTGCCGCTGATTTTTGTTAGTTCGACCTTCTGGTCAACTTTATGGTCTAGGTCCATCGAGCATAAGGATATATCAAACGCCGTTTGTTTGCCATTTGCACTCATCCAAGTATTGTCATCATTGTTCAAAAGAATGAATTATGATTTACTGATTGATTCTGCTATTTTTCTTCCTCTGTTTTTTGTTGTTGTTGTTTCGTAGCGTCAGGTTTCTCCAATTCTCTATTATCGATTTGTTGTTTATATTAGGAGGTATGAATAGATTTATTATTTTATATTCGTTGCCCTCTTCATCTGCCAACACCGCGCTTATGGTTTCTATAGGATTGTATCTATTATCACTTTTTATTTCTTTTGTATTTATTTTTTTATTTATTAATAATTCAACACCTCCGTAATTATGGTCTCCATTATTCATGTATACGATGTATCCATTTAACTTTACTGTATCATTATCATTTGCCCATGTCTCTGCCAGACAGGCTACGTCAATATTTTTACAAGTTAAAAATTTCTCTAGTTCGTCTTTGTTGTTTTTAATGCTTCTAATGTTGATTTGCATTATTTTCAGCCTGTACCGAGTGTCCGCCATCAATAGAGATCGTAAAGTTATTTACGATTAATTTGTCGATGTATACAGCGGAGGCAATATATATAAGGACGAACTGTAATTAGAAATTTATCCTAAATCCACAACTGTATACTTTTTTCAATTTACATTTGATTTACAGTTGTTAAATTTTGATTTGAAAACAAACGTTAAAAGGCAAAAACTATAAGCACAAAAGTGAAATTTAACATATTTTGTTTTTAATTTTGAGGTAAAAGTGAAAAGTTTCGTAATATTATTATTGCAAATTAGGTCGAAATTTTTATAAATGGCTTATATATTTTTTGTAGGTTATAATTACAAAATGCCACGAGGAAAACAATTAACCTTGGCGGAGCGTGGCAAAATTGATGCTTTTTTTTTAAAGTGGCTTAATTATGGCATTAAACGGCGTTGTGGTCGTAAATCAACAATAAATGATTGTGGCAAACGAGAGATTAAAAGACTTGCAGTTAAAGATTCGCTGTCTCTTGCACATATAGGGCACTATCTTCAACTTCCAATTAAAAAAAAACGTATTTGGCAAATTTTAAAAGAATCGGAACATCTGAAATACATGAAACGAGATGCTCGTCCGCGACTTTTACCAAGGCATAAAATCGCTCGGTTGAGATTTGCTGGGGTTTACCAATTTTGGGATGAGGAGTGGCATAATGTCATATTTAGCGATGAGAAAAAGTTTTCTCTTCACAGCCCTGATGGTTTGCAATGGTATTGGGGGATACTCGTCAGAACAGGCTTACTCGTCAATCACGAAATTTTGGGGGTGACTCGCTGATGGTATGGGGAGCATTTTGTTACACAGAACGTGCTCCAATTTGTTTTGTATTAACAAAAATGAATGCTGCCAAGTATGTACATCTGTTGGAAGACGTTTTAATTGATTTTGGGGATAATGCGCTTGGCAACATTGGGTATTCCAGCAAGATAATGCTGCAATACATTCAGCTCGACATACAAAATAATTTTTTGCAGAAAGTGGTATTGATGTTTTACAGTGGCCTGCGATTAGTCCAGATCTTAATCCAATGGAAACCGTTTGGGCCTTACTTTATAACCACGTTTACCATAACGGCCGCCAATTTAAAACGGTTACCCAACTACATTAATCCATTGTCACAGAATCGAAAAATATTGATTAACGTTTCCTGCAAAACCATATCAATTCGATGCCTCGTCGCCTCTAACAAGATATTATAAAAGCAGGAGGTAATACTAATTATTAGAATAACAATAAGATGCTGAAATAATACAGATTAGCAAACTGTCCTTATAAATGTTGAATTTAGGAATTTGTTTTATTTTTTAAATCGAAATCCAAAATGTGGCATAATTATTTGAAGTTCCTTTTTTATGTATATAAACTAGAATAAAAAGTAACATGAATTCTTATATTTAAATAATCAATTATTTAATTAAAATTTTGTCCCTATATATTGCCTCCGCTGTACTAGTTGGCAATTATCTCGGCTAGATCAAGTCATTGCCTGGATCATTTGCTTTTGCTTTAAGGTAGCCCTGCGTGGTTGCCTATATGACCCGATTCATTTTGCGTATTTCTATCATGGAGGTTCTTAGGGTTATGCATTTATTTTCCATGGACTTATTTCCCGTTTTGCGTTTTTCTTCGGATGCTGTTGTTTCTCTCATCTTTTCTATTTCTCTTTGGAATTCCTCAAAATGTTTTCCCTGTAATCTCGGGAATTCGTCCTCGTTTAGTTTAAATTCCTGCGGAATCGTTCTGTTATCATAAGATATTTTATTTTTTTCTGTTTTTGGAATTCCTCGCAAACTTCTGTATGTTGGGTGTTTTTCTCCGCAGTAATAGCATTTCAGGTCAGCACAGTTGTTGCACCTTTCTCTTCCTCTGCAATATTTTGCCATGTGTCCGTATATGAGGCATTTTTTGCAAATGATAGGCTTCGGAATAAAATACGCCACTCCTCGACTCCTCGAACTTCGAATATCGCTAACCCCATCGTGAGGAAATTGGCTCTGAAGGTAATTTTTATCGCCGGTGTTGGTTCGGCTGTTTGTTCCTGATTGTTCCATCTTGTTATCCTTGTTATCCAATTTAATTATTTCTGAGTTGGCTTTTATATTATTCTTCATTTTCTCCAGATCGTCATTAATATATATTTTGTTTATGTACCCGATAGTTTCCAACATGTAATTTGGAATGTATGCATTGTACATGTAAAGCCTTCTTCGGTCTGCACTATTGAGAATTTTGTCTCCATCTCCCGTGTTTGGATTTTCACTCTGTTTTTTTTTCTCCAATTGTCGCACATAAATTATGTCACCAAAAATTAGCGTGTTTAGCCTTTCTGCGTTTTCCTAGTCATCTATGCCTTTTTTTCGATTATCAGAGTATAAGAGCCTCTGTCCCTTTGCGCGTAACGGTTGTTTTTAAATTTACCTAATCCGTCCTTTTTGTTATTAGTCTCGTTCATAGTTGATGATTGATGAATCCATTTCCGTTATCTTTAGAGTTTTGTATGTTTTTATTTTGTATTTTCGATAATGGTGGGTTGTTCTAGTTCATCCTGCTGGAATTTGGTGTTTGTGAGTTTTTCTTATTGTCATTTCCACTAAAATTCACCTCCTTATCAAACATCGCTTCGTCGCTTGAGTTTTTCTCACTATTACTTCCGTTTCCCATTCTTTTTGATGTATTATTATTCTTATTATACGCTTTTAATTTTTTTTATTTCTTTGAGCCACATTTTTGGCTTTTATAATTTTCCTTTTGCCACCCATGTTATTTTATATTGAATGTGTATGCATCCAACATGGACGCCTTCGCGTCCTTCACTTCACGAATAAACTTTATTACGCTTTATTTATATTATTTTTTTTATTTTTACGCTTTATTTTTATTTGTTTTATCATTATACCGAGATTTTATTTCCACGCGTCTTGTAATTACTTAACTAGGTAGTTTTGCTTAAAATAATTACTCTTATTATTTTAACACATTAAAATTACACAGAGAATCACAGAGATTTAAAAATTACGACTAACTGGTCTAATGACACTTTTTGGAATGTGTAGAAATAATCAACTTGCTTCTACCAGCCTTCAAACCGAGACTATTTACATATTTCTGTGGTCACAAGTTAAATCTGCTAAAGTCGACTTTACCAAATATTGGTATTGTTAAGTATCTAAAATCTCCACGAAAAAATACGTAAATTGATATACTCAGATTTGTCAATATGTTATTCTATGCTAAATAACAAAGAAAACCCCAATAGATAAACTCAAATTAATTTACTTTGTATTTTGGAAAAACTGGTAAACTCAAAAAAATTTACCTAAGCAGGAACATATTAAGCAAATTTAGTTAATTTGATTCATTTATAATTTGGAAAAAGTGATAAAGTGACGAGTTTAGTAGTTATGTCCTTATTAACTTCTTTTTTGTAAAAAGTTAAACTCAAATTTAACAGTTATTCCAAATGCATTAGTGTTTTATTGTGAAATATAATCGGAGTTAATTAGTTATTCCAAACGTACATTTAAACTGTTTTAATAAAAATAAATTTGGAAAAATTGCTTGAATATAATTTGTTAATTGTGTCGTGCCATATTTCTCATAAAATCTAAAATAAACTGTATTTTACTAATTATTCCTAGTGCTGTGAATTAGTTTTTTTAGTTTTTGCCGATAAAGTACGTTATTTCTAGTTGATTTTTTTTGATTAAAAAGTGCAATGTATAGATCTAAGTTAATGGTAGAAATGGCCCTAAAAAAAGCCGTTCAAACCAAACGGACATCCCGCGATCAAACGGCGAGTAAATCTATTTTTTGTGTATACGAATACATATTTATATCAAAATTAATATTATTCTTGTTTAATGTTTTAGATCATCCACCAAACAAAACACCAAGATTTGAAAAAATTGATGCAATTGATAATGAAAGTGAGCCATATACAGAATCTTTATGTTGTGCGAAAACTTTACCACAAGTAAAAAACAATATTTTAAATATACCAGCTCTCCCAAACAATGAAACGGTTTCAAATACCAGTAACTCTATAGTTACTGCAGAAGTACGTGATTTGACAATTGATGAAACTATTGAAATGGCCAAAGAAGAAATTTATGATAGTGATCGAGATCCCGAATATGAACCCTCTGATGAAGGTAATAGCATAATAATAGATTCTATTTTTGAAGTAGAAATCGAGGAAATGGCTACAGAAATAGAAAATAATCTAGCCCCATCATGTTCAAGTAAAAAGGAAAGGAAAAAAAATCGAAATTTCGGAGCAGGATACACAACTATATCTGGTAAAGAGGTAGCGGAAAGGACAATAAAACCATTGCAGTACTGTAGAAAAAAATGTATTGAAAAAATAAAAAACACTGAGCAAAAAGAATTATTCGACGCTTATTGGGCTTTGGGTGAATATATCCTTAGAGTTATTTGTATAGCCGGTTTAATAGAGGTTAATGAGAAAAAACATAATCAATGACCAAAAGTAATAGTAATCCACGAAATCGTATGCATAGTTCGTCTTACTTTTTGGAATGTAATACCAACAAAATAAAGTTTGTCGTACATGTTTTGTTAACTCTTTTGGAGAAACGCAAGGTTTTATTAACTCATTAATACACAAAAAGTTAGGATTAGAAAGCGGCATGTTTGATAAACGTGGAAAAAAGGCTCCGTCTCACAAGGTCTCTGAAGAAAACCTAAAGAAAGTTGAAAATCATATCAACTCGTTTCCGGCTTACGAGTCCCATTACACCAGACGTGACTCGGCACAGAAATTTTTACACAGCGATTTAAATTTAACAAAGATGTATAATCTATATGCCGAATCTCATGACAATGCAGTTTGTATGTCAAAATACGCTGAGGTTTTCAAAACTCTTAATATCAAATTTAAAAGTCCAAAAGTCGATACGTGTCACAAATGCGAAGTATTTAAAACGAAACTATGCTTTGTATCTGGAGAAGAGAAGGAACGCATAATCAAAGAAAAAGAAATTCATCACATAGAAACGGATATGGCATATGAAGCCAAAAAAAAAGATAAGGCTACTGCGCAATCGACAAGCAATATGAAAGTTTACTCTTTCAATTTGCAAAAGTGTCTACCGACGCCTTATCTCAACACATCTGTGGCGTTCTATAAAAGACAGTTATGGACGTTTAATTTGACTATTCACGATAGTACTACCGGTAAACCATACTGCTACATGTGGAACGAGAGGCTAGCGAAACATGGTGGGAATGAAATTGCCGCTTGCCTTTATAAACATCTCACACAAATACCCCAAAATATAAATCATATAATATTTTATAGTGATAATTGTGTGGGACAAAAATAAAAACGGAATGGTAGCCATAATGTTCATGATGTTTGTCTATTCATCTAATTCAATACAGCAAATCGAACATAAATTTTTAGAAACCGGACATACACACATGGAGTGTGACGTCGATCACTCCACCATCGAAAGAAGAAAAAAACGAAAAAAATCAAAATTTAAATCCCAAGAGATTGGAGTCAATTTATAAGAGGAATAAGATCCACCAATCCATTTGAGGTCATTGATATGATTCAAGATGACTTTTTGAATTTTTCTCAAGCAAACACACAAACATTCGTCTGGCGCAAACTTGACCAAGAAGGCAACAAGTTTATTTGGAATAAAATAAAATGGCTAAAGTATACAAAAGAATTCGGGATTATTCAATATAAGAATTCTCTTGATGAAAACTTACCTTTTAATACTTTAAAAATAAAAAAACGTGGTGTTAATAATTTGGACATGCAGCAACTTCCGAAATGCTACAATGAATCAATTAAAATTAGTGATACTAAAAAACGGGATCTTATGGATTTGTTGCCACTAATTGACCCAACATTTCACGGTTTCTACAGAAACCTGTCATCGGAAAATTCATTAAATTTTCATCCCGATTTAACAGAGGGGGATGACGAAAATGTAATTGATACTGAAAATTGATTTAAAAGAAATTTTTGTAACATAATGTAATGAACTGTTTATCTTTTAGTTTTTTTTTATAAATTTTTTTTTATTGTTCAATTAAAACTGAATTTTTTAAAATATATAATTAAAAACAAATAAAAATTAAAAGCAAAACTACCAAAATATATTTTATTTAAAATTATTATCAGATCACAATGGGTAAAGTAAAGTTAATTTCGGTAAGTTTTACATGTGTACTTATGGCTGTTACAGCAAAACTGACAAACTGCAATTTACCAATCTTAATTAATTAAAATATATTTGACAAAACTGGTAAATTTGTTCTTTTGGTCATAGTGCCGGTATAATTTGAGAAAAACTTAACACGAATACTTCATTAAAAAGACTGTAAATTAAGCCATTATTTTAGTGTGATAACTATTTTCTGTAAATTCCATATTTTTTCAAATTCAATTTTTATATTTTTTTTTTTTTTTTCAATTATTTTTATTTATTGAATCTTTCAAAACATGAAAATAACAATAAGTTTTCAAATCTTAAAAACTAAGGTAATTATGTAAATCTGCGGGAGCAGAATCTACTTTTGTTCAATAAGTAAACTTAATAATTTATTAATTTATGCTATTACAGCTATCGTTTTCTTCTTTAATCGCGAAGATGTAGGTATATCTTGTAGGTTTCGCGCCAGCAAATTCGGATGAGATACCAGTTTCCCTGCATAGCTGTTAGGATGCTAAGGTCCTTATGTATATTTTTGTTTTTTACGAACCAGGGTGCTCCTGTAATCATTCTCAGAATTTTTGACTGTGTTCGTTGGACAATGTCGATATTCGAATTTGAGGTTGATTGCCATAATTGACAACCATACGACCAAATTGGTTTAATCATTGTATTATACAGAAGAAGTTTGTATTCTAGGTCAATAGTTGAATATTTCCCCATCAACCAATGCATTTTATCAATTCTTAGTTTGATATGGTCTCGTTTCATTTCAATATGTTTTCGCCAAGTTAACCGTCGATCAAGATGGACGCCTAGATATTTTGCTCCATTTGATTGAGGGATTGGTATTCCGTTCATTATGACAGGCGTGCAAGTAAGCTTATTTAAAGTGAATGTTACGTGGGTCGATTTCTCTTCATTGACCTTTATCTTCCATTTCTTTAGCCATATTTCGATATCATAAATATGTTGTTGCAGAATTTCGGACGCCAGTTTTGGATTTTATGGCTACATACGATTGCCGTATCATCTGCGAAAGTAGACGTCAGAATTTGCGAAGACGTTGGTAGATCTGAAGTGAAAATTAAATATAACGTTGGGCCAAGCACACTACCTTGAGGTACTCCAGCCAGAATGTTTTTCTCGTTCGATTTAGAGGTGTTGTATTTGACATAATATCTACGATTTGACAAATACGACTTCATAAGTTGGTAAATTTCTGGCAATTTAAGCTTTATTTTATGAAGCAGACCCTCGTGCCAAACTTTATCGAATGCTTGGGCAACATCCAAGAATACGGCAGAGCAGTATTTTTTATCTTCGTATGCTGATCTTATTTCAGTAGCTACTCGGTGAACTTGCTCAATGGTTCCATGCTCAGCTCTGAAACCAAATTGATGACTAGGGATGATATTTCGTAGTTCCGGTTTAATATTTTCGATAATAGTTTTTTCGAATACTTTCGAGACGATTGGTAGTAGGCTTATTGGTCTATATGAAGAGACTTTGGTAGGATCCATGCCAGGCTTCGGGATCATTTTTATAGTTGATAATTTCCAGCACTCAGGTATATATCCTGATTCGTAAATTGAATTGAATATTTGAGCCAGTCGTCCAAAGGCACACTCAGGCAGTTGTTTAAGCATTTCACCTGTAATTTGATCATACCCAGGGGCTTTCTTTAATTGAATTTGATGTGCAATAATAAACTTTGCTAGTGGTTTCTTTATCTTAAATTTCCTCACAGTTCTGATTGCTATATTTTCTGTTTGAACCACCGATAATCCAAGGTTTGGAGTGAATACACTTTCATGATGATCAGCAAAGGCTTTAGCTTTTTCTTCATCACTTCTAGCCCATTCACCGTTTGAAAGACGAATTGGCGGATTTGGTTGCTGAGGCCGTTTAAGGTATTTAGTTGCCTTCCATAATGAATAGTTTGTGTCCGAATGGGGAGATAATTCTTTAAGATGATTTTGCATGTAATCCATCTTGTTTTTTTGTAGTAGACTTTGTAGTTTTCTTTTTGCCTGATTAAAGTTATGTTTAGCATCTGGTGATCGATTAATTTGCCAGATACGCCTTAAGCGACGTTTCTCTGTTAACATTTTTTCTATTTCAGCGGATGTTATGGTGTATCTTGTATGTTTGCTCTTCGGTTCAGGCGAGGCCGAAATAGCTGCGTTGACTAGTATAGATCATTAAAGTTTTCCATAGCAATGTTTATATCGTTCGTCGTCTGCAGTTTAGACGTTAGGTCGATATGTGAACTGATGTACATCTTGAATTTCAACCAGTTAGTGAAGGTGTTCGTTAGATAATTATTTGAAGAACATGGCTTTTGGTCGGCACAATAATGTAGTAAGACCGGAGAGTGGTCAGAAGATAATTCTAAAAGTGGTTTAGCTTGGATTATTTCTCGGTTTATTTTACTTGTGACTGCAAAATCTAGTACGTCAGGAATTTTTCGACGATCAGTAGGCCAATAAGTTGGATGGCCACACGACGCAACATCGTAGTGGTTTTCTTGAATAACATTCATTAATTGACGTCCCCTTGGAGTAGTCAATCTTGAACCCCAGTAGGTATGTTTGGCATTAAAATCGCCGGCGACCATAAAACGTTGACCCAGGGTTGCAAAAAACCGTTTGTAGATATCTGCCGAAACGTTATTATTTGGAGGGCAATATATTGAAGCGATGACTAAGCTTTCTTTGTCGAGGTCAACACACACGGAGGTTGCTTGAATTTCCTCAGTGCTATATTCATTTAAAACATAATGGCAAATCCGCTTTTTATAATTATAGCAGTTCCTCCTCGACTTCTGCCCAAGGGATGTTTTGTATCATAAACTTCGTAACCATTAATTCTGAAATTGTGTTTATCCGTTAAGTGGGTTTCAGAAACTAACATAAGATCAATTTCGTGTTTAGCTAGGAAATGTTCTAATTCAAGTTTGTGTTGGCTTATACCGTTTGCGTTCCAGTGGCATATCTTCAGATAGTTTATCGGAGACATTCTAGTTTCTGGATCATAGTGGTTTGATTTTGTAGCATTGCTTGTAGCATATTTTGCACTGTTGTCATTAATTGCATCATCATTTGCATGCAGTTATTCAAGGTAGGTTCAACATTTACGGATTCACCTTGAAGAACGCTTGCGTATGTTGGTTTGCTGGTTGGTGTTCTGTGCGAACGAGAGTCATTTGTCGTATGCGGAGGTATATTATTCTGCGCATCTGCTGTAGTTTTATACTGCCTCCTGGGACGTGACAATTGACTAATATTTATGTTGACTGGGCATCCTCGGTAGTTTGCAGTGAGGTTTCCGCCGCAATTGCTGCATTTCCTTTCAGTTGAAGAGTTCTTTGGTTTTGGGCAACTTTTGGTTTTGTGTAGTTCGCCGCATACGACGCACACTGATATCAACTTGCAATATGTCCTTGAGTGACCGTATTCTTGGCAGTTTAAACACTGTATTGGTCCGGACCTTTTCTTTGGTTCTTCAACAGTTATACGTCTGTGTATGAGGTATTTTAGTTTATATATTGGATGAACTTCTCCCTTTTTCAAAATGCTTTCGGATGGATCCAGTTCAACTTTGACCATTGGTTGTGGTTGCTTCAAGCGGTTCATGATTCTATATACGTTCTGCATCTTAAATCCATCTTCAACAAGCGCAGCCTGGATTTCGGTTGTTTCAACTTGAACATCGATGCCTTTAATAACGACTGAGAGACCCTTTGAAGACTTCAATCGGTATGTATAATAATTTCTGTTGTGAGCATCGTAAAAATTAATGACCTCTCTATAGTCGTTGACCTCATGTGTTTGAATTTTTACTTCGTGTATATTGCCTCGAAGTAAATTTGTTACGTGAAATGTTTTTCCATTTGTTAGCACGCTTGATTTGAGTTCTTGCACTCCCTTGTGCGTATCGATTTCTCGTTAGTAGATTGGAGGTGGCTTGTAGTAACGATTTGTCTGTTCTTGAGTATTTGCATTTACAATTTGCTTCTCTTCCGCATCCTTTTCGATGAACGTTTCAAATCGGTTGTTTAGTGGTAGCGATCGATGCCAGTTTGTGTCAATTGAACATTGCGTTTAGTGCTCTTTTTAAGGCTTGTATCGCTACTGTGTATTTCTGGGAGTTTATTTATCGGGTCATCTACCACTTTTGGTTCCATATTCAACATTGAAGTTGAAAATGATCGTTTAACAGAACTTGCGGTAGAAGGTTTAAAGGTAATCTTGTCTCCATACCTCTTTTCAAGAAAGGATTGTCCAATTCCATAAAGGTCATTTTACTTCCGTCAGCCGTACTGGATGAACCACCCGCCAGACTGACAACTTCAGTGGTATTGCTTGTAGCTGTATATGATGTAGTAACCAAGCTTAAAATCACTACATCATTGCGGTCGCTAGATCTCGACGACTGGGAGCCCGCTTGCTCACTCCCGAGAGTCGCCGGTACTGGGCATCCGATTCCCTGCACCGTATCTTTGTTTTGGTTGGTTAACTCCATTGAATATATAGATTCTGGGTTCCTTCCCTTAGCATTTTATACCTACTGCCAGGTTTTTTACAGCCGCCCCTAACATGGAGAACAGACACTGGAAAAAGCCGCCCCTAACATGGAGAACAGACGCTTCAAGATTTGCTATGGGTATTTCCCCCTCAAGGCAAGTAGCTTGGGTTTTACCGCGCCCGTACCCGCGGGGTTATACTTTTAGCGTTACCGAGGGTGCAGCGCGAGGAGCTTGTATAACCAGCGCACCCCTCAATTTTTATATGTGATTCTGCTCTCCTGAATAATGGAGAAAATTGACTTTAGCAGTTTTAACTTGTGACCACAGATTTAATAACAAAAGAGAATAAAACAACATTTTACGAGTCAAACTGCAGTGGAAATTTCCTAATTGTATAGAAAACTGTTTGTAGATCTGTCGGCAAAAAAATTAATGTGGAATTTTATTTACCAAAATCCGGCAAAAAAAATTGATGTACATCAAAAATTTTGTTTTATTTGCCAGAAAAAATCAATTTTTTTTGATGTTCATCAATTTTAAAAAACGTACATTTTTTCGTGAATTTTTTTTTGATGGAGAAATACCAATACAAAATGAAACGTCAATTTTTGTAGAAACGTCAATTGGTGTGTTAAATTACTAATAAAATAAAGCATGTGTTTTAAATTTAATTGAAATATATTTTAATCGTTCATTAATAAATATATGACGATGATTCGTTCGAAAATATATACATATAATTTCGTATAGTGGAGTGCACAATTGATGTCGTTTTGACGTGCCATTTCTAAACTTCAAAATCCTATTTTATATCTCCAATACATACATAAAACCATATCAATTTTGATTTTTTGTTCTATTTGAACCATAAATTTCACATTGATTTGAAAAAGTAAATAAAATTCCACATAAGCTTATTGGGTGTATTTTTGTATATTAATTTATATTTTCATAATGTATGCCGTGCTAAAATTTCATTTAAACAAGACTCAATCAGCTTATTTTCTCAATCGTACGCAAACTTTTTCCGCTCAAACTTAGTAGTTTTTTTTCCATTTTATTGATTTTTTTAAGTTTTTATTGTTTTTATTTTTGATTAACTGCTTTTCTTAAAAGAATATGTATAGAACAATAAATAAACGCAAAATAAATTTAAGTGAATATTCTTTTGTTTTAGATTTTTCTATAATGGTTGGTTCACGTATGCGTTCAAAAAATGATTCGCGAATCAAGCCAATCAAATCGTTGGAATTTCCCCGCTTGAGATGAAATATGTTTAGCTTTTGGGCAAATTTTGATCGCAAGCATCCAACATAGAAAAAAATAAATTATGAGCAATAATGACGCTCATTATATCCCTTTTTCTACCATAAAACAACTCAATTTAAGTCCAAACCACACAAATGTGTAAGTACAAAAACAGTATGTAATGGCTTTTTGATAAAAAAGTTTCGCTTGATTTGAAGTAGAACCAACACAATTGTGTGTAAGGAATGCACAAATGTGTAACTTCGTTCAAAACACATACAAAAATAAATTTTTGACATGATTCTTTTGCCTTACCCACACAATTGTGTGGGCAAGGGGGAAAATGAATATATAATTTTGCTGTTTTTTGACATTTCTCAAACAAAAGAGGCGCCATTTTCATTATCGGCATTATTATTTGGTGTTTATATTTTGTCGTGCATTTTCATAAAATAATAGTGTTTATAAATAATATTATTTTAAATGTTGGCAAGGCAATGGCCATGTCATCGGATGAGGCCATGAAAATGTGGAAGGTATTACGTGCGAAGTTTTTATTTAATTTTATTTAATTATCCGTCGTCACCACAGCCAAACACAATACACAAATTAAAATGGTTGAAAATGACAAATGAAACGTCAAGTAAAATAGCTTAATATTTAGAGCAATAGCTTTTGTTACTAATTTCATAGTGTGATCAAACATTTTTGATCACGTATGTGAACCAACAATAAAGAACATTTAAATATTGTAAAGTGTACGCAGCCTTTTTGTTGCGTGTGTATGTGTTCGTGGTAAAACCAAGTCAAGTGTTGGTCACAACATATTCACACCTCCATTTGTTGAAACTCATATATCGTTAATTACAACGTGCGGTATTGGCGATTATTTTACTGAAGCTTAGTATGAGGTCAATTCGTAACACCAAATTCCACAACCGACAATCAAGTTTCCAGAGAAGTGTTGAATTAATATTGAAACAAAACGAATTTGAGGAAAAATGCTTCAACGAGTACGCCTTTATCATCTTAAAACGAGCAGATTTTTTTGAACATTTTTCCATCGAAGTCGAATTCCACGGTACTGCGTGACAACAAAACGATACATATACCTATATTCACAGCATTAAAGAGTTACCCTTTAAGTTGTATGGCCTTAAAACTAACATCATTTTATGCGAACGGTCAGAAATGTATTAAATTAAATTTTACTGTGAGCATGGTGCTAGTAAAAAAAACTTTTACAATTAAAAATGGTACAACAGTCACCTTTTCACATATCGACACTACAATATCCTTTTTTTTAAATATCAAATCTAATTTTGTTTCATAAACCGGGGTAGGTAGATACGTACCTGTAAACGGGTATACGAGGTTGGTGTTTGTAAAACAAAATAAAGCCATAATTAGATTGTTTCCCCCACATAAATAAATTTCGTTGGGTGGGTCGGATATTTGTACATAGCATACACATATATACACGTTTGTAATGTATGTAAATACAACAGGAGTATGTGAAGGGATTAGATTTGAAATTTACGAAAATGATTTTCTTATTTTCCATCGCTTTTGTTACCTTTTCTCTAAAAAACAACCAACACGAAAAGAACAAAGTAAACTAAATTTATGTAGATTTAAAATGCGGTCATGTTATATTTTTTATAATACGCTGTACGATTGGTATGGAAGATGTGTGCAGTGTGTGAGTTTATGTTTAAGAATAACGTTAGATAACCTCTTAAATTTAATGGCTATTGACATTTCGAATTCAATTTATTTTATCTATTTTAAACAGTAGCGTGGACAAAAACATAATCAAAAAAATTATTTAATTAAATAATTGTTTAATAAAGTGTATTATTTGGTTATCTAAAAATAAATAAATTTAACATAATATATGTGTTGGCCACATCTCGCAAAAATTTTTATTTTCAAATTTTATTTTACACCTTTAAATGTGATGTATACATTTTCACCTGTCTCATCGCTCTTTTGTTCACGGAACACAGTGAATAGCATTGTATCCATGTCCTTCTTTTGCATGATATTGTTGATGGTGCGCGCGGAGGTACATCCGGATTTATTTTTTTCACTGAAGATGGGGATGGTACCTGCTAAGTTACTCTAGGAATGTACAATCCGTACACATACACACACACACACACAAACAATGTCAAAACTACTTTACTGCTAAAATAACAAACTCAAAAATACTTCAAGAAAGGTGGAAAACATGGAAACCTTATAAAATAGAAAACAGTTCTTTTCTTTTGTATTCTACGTGTATACGAAAAGTGGTTTTGTTGAGCACTGAAGTATTCAAGTTCTATTTTGAAATTATATTTTTGTGTGTACATACGAGTATATCGTAACAAAGGTATGACGTAAACACAGGATTTTGGAATAATGATATCAATTTAATATAATTATTTTAAAATTGTTAATTTAATTTAGTGCATAACATCATCAATCTTCGTAATCGATCGAGAACGTATATTTTTACTCGTATGTGTATTTTATATATTAAAATAATACGGTAATCTCTCATTTCTGGGAAATATTTCAGACATAACGTGTATTCAATCTGACAAATTCGACAAATCTAGTCAATCTTCAATAAGTCGGCATTGAATCTAATAAGGACAACAGGGAGATGAATGACGCCTAAGATTTTATTCATTAATAATTAGTGTTAATTAAAATTGTATTTAATTGTGGTTTTTATGACGAAAACAGAATTTCGGTTTGAAAATTGACAACGCAGAAAAACTATGGGAAATTCAGAAACATTGCAAGCTTTTACTCAGAATATTCAAACCAAAACTATAGATATGCTACAGAAAGTTAACCGAAAAGTTTCAGCTGGCAAATAAATCTGCATTATCGACATATTTTATACCAGGTCGAGAGCTCGAGAATTCTACTGATGTTAGGCATATATACAAAACATATTTTAATCATAATTTAGGTAGTATGGTACAACAATGTATTATTTTATAGTTAGTTTAATTAGTTTAATTAAAAAAACTCAACATTTCGACGGTATATTCCGTCATTCACAAGGAATACAATAATTTAAGAATATTTGACAAACAATTTTTATAAAAAACTAGGTGACCCGGCGAACTTTGTCTCGCCCCAAATTACTTCGTCCGAGCAAACACTTTTGACCTTCACGAAAATTGATTTTGATGAGAGAAAAATCAAACAACTCAACTCAATTTTTCAATAGACGTTTGAGTTAGACGATTGAGTGGCCATTCAATTCACTTTTTCATCGAATTCAACGATGAACCTACATAGGTTTATGGTTGCGTTCGTTCGTTCGGTCATTTGTTCGACCAATCATCTTTTGTACAAAAATCCAGAATCGTAATTTTTGAGCAATATGATTGGTGGAAAAAATTGTCAGAATGAACGAACGAACGAAACCATAAAGGCGGCATAATGTATTGAAAAGTGAATGAAAGGTCGATCAAACCTAAGGATCTATCGAAAATTTAGTTGTTTTTTGCAAATTGACTTTGTGATTTGTTGATCGTCATAGTGAACGCAAAAAGAACGGGGAACTGAATGCACCTTTATATATATAGAAGAGGATAAGATTGCCAAAATTCTATACAACTTATATTTATAGTAGTCCGCAACCAACGCCATCTATTGAAAATAATCCCAAGTGGCTATATTTAAATGAATGATCATTGTCGAAATACAATTTTCGTCGGTGGTGTTAAGTGTATTTGCATACAAAATTCCTCTACAAAACGCAATTTTCGATTTTCCGATTTTTTTTTTTTGATTTTTCGGTTTTCTTTTGGGTTCCGAATTTTTTCGAGTTTACGAATTTCCCTTTGAGTTTTTCCGAATTTTCTTTTTTTCTAAGCCACCACTGTATTAAGACGGAAAATGCACAAAAAGAATCATTCAAATCGACGGCAATTGATTTTTATTTAGATAAATAGTTAGAGAAAATAAATAGATTGGATAAAAAACAAAGTAGCAGTTTGGATGTAGCATTCGGTGGGATTTGAACCCAGTACCTCCCAACCCAAGCGCCGAAGCTTTAACCACTGCACTGTCTCATAAAAAATGCACACACAAAATTTATATGAAAATGGCTTTTTATTCGATTTTTCGGGTTTTTAAACTTTTCCGGTGAATTTTTTCAAAATTTTCTTTCGTAAGAACCATCTCCTGGTAATTGCGAACACTATAAAAAATGATTGAGCTAAATCGGTTCAGCCGTTCTCAACTGATGCGCGCACATACTTTTTTTTACACCATTTTTATGTACCGGGTGAGTTTTTTAAGCTGAAACTTTCAAATATCTCGGAAAACAAGCCCTCTACGATAAAAATGACCATAATCAAAATTAAATCATTTTGGAGGGGAAATATATTAGTGCTAAAATTAGGACCCACGCCTCTGTTTGTAAAGGGGGTGGGAGGCAACTTGGAAACTAAGATAGGAACCCCTATTTTTATTGCAGATTGGGATTCTACGGCTAAAAGTACGTAGGATTTCCTTGAAACATTTGTTTCGATTCATAATAGATGGCGCTGTAATAGGCGATATTAAATTTTTTTCGGTTTCTCCTACTGAGAACATTATGCATACGATTCTGCAATATGTTTGCATTAAAATTAACACGTTTTCAATGTAAATACTTGAAATTAGTTTTAAACAAATTGTATTTCTTAAATTAAAAACTAGTTTTAGTGTAACCCAGGAACAACGTCGTGGACATCATCTTTTAATTAAATTAAGTGCTCAAAATGATGGCCCTTGACTTCAATGAACTTATTAATCCGCATTTCAAATGAATGTACACAACTTAGAAGCGTGTATGCTGGAATTTCGGCACAAGCATTTCTTATTCGCTCAATCATATTCTCACGTGTTGTTGTTTTCACGATCCGGATTCGCTAGATATTTCTCGTGTACTTATATGAGGATTATAAGCTAATGCAGCCAATACTGCAATTTCGTTATTTTCGTCAGTGACTGTTGCTCGACGGGTCCTTTTCTTCGGTCGAACACTTCCATCAGCAGTGAATTGTTTGATAGTCCGGTAAAATGAAGCACGTGACCGAATCCTATCTGGAAAACGCGAAGCGTGGAGATTGACCGCATTATCAAGACTACGGCCAGCTTCTCTATAAACCAGGACCATTTCAATTTTTTTCTTGTACAGTTAAATACTCCATTTTGAATTGTAAAAGCCTTACGCAAACAGGTCTTATTGTTTTCGAAATAATCTGTGAACTGAATCGATTTTTTAAAACAAAAAATATCATTTAAGTGAAAACAAATTTAGTCGCAGGTTCCTATGCAAAATCATCGCCATCGTTGTTCCTGGGTTACGCTAAAAGTAGTTTTTAATTTAAGAAATACAATTTGTTTAAAACTAACTTCAAGTATTTATATTGAAAACGTGTTAATTTTAATGCAAACATATTGCAGAATCGTATGCATAATGTTCTCAGTAGGAGAAATCGAAAAAATTTAATATTGCCTATTACAGCGCCATCTATTATGAATCGAAACAAATGTTTCAAGGAAATCCTACGTAGTTTTAGCCGTAGAATCCGAATCTGCAATAAAAAATAGGGTTAGTTTCCAAGTTGCCTCCCATCCCCTTTACAAACATGGGCGGGGTCCTAATTTTAGCACTAATGTATTTCCCCTCCAGAATGATTTAATTTTGATTATGGTCATTTTTATCGTAGAGGGCTTATGTTCCGAGATATTTGAAAGTTCCAGCTTAAAAAACTCACCCGGTATATACATAGAAGATTATGGAAACTTGATTTGAAATGAAAATTTGAAAGTAACTTGATTTAAAAATCGAAAAACATAGTTTAAATTATAAAAAGTGAATACTCGAGCTGTTCAACTCATTGTTGAACAGTATAAAGTTATTTCCGGGTTTTCCTTACATTGCGCTAAAAATTAAATTTATAACTTAAAACTAGTCGACTTATAATTTTGCTAAAAATGCATTTGTGCATTTTAGATGAAAATAATTTTATTTATCTATGTCGCGCTAAAATGTAATAAGACATATACTTTTTCGTAGCGTTACACTTTATGTAAATATAATTACGTAAATTCTTGTTATTAGTGTAATCATAGTAAATTGTTGTTAGTATAATCTACGACAAAAATTGTATAAAACCAGGAAATTTTTCTAAATAAATTCATTCTGTTCAGTTTACTCAAACATTCAGTTTCATTCTTAGAGTATTTGAGGCCTCACCCGTGGTAACCTCAAATACTCTCCAATAATTAAATCCAAGAAATAACTGGATTTAACATTAGTCCTTCGAGGCCATTAAAAGTACTGGCATAAAATACAGTCCACGCCGATCAACAACAGGCAGATAATATAGTCCACGCCGATCCGATTAAGAACAGGCAGATAATAAGGTTCACGCCGATCAATAACAGGAAGATAATATAGTCCACGCCGAGCAACAACAGGTAAAAAGAGTCTACAGTCGACGTCGACGTCGACACAACCGGCAACCATCAAGCTGCACAGCGGAACACAAATTCGTTTTCGATTCATCACCAACGAGACCCGTGCCATTTTAGCTGCTAAACAAAAATGGAGGGCCTATTGCAGAATCAACTAGCGAAGGCAACCGAGATAACACAATTTATCTGGAACTATAAACAAGACAGTGTAGATCGAAAGACGAAAATACACCTTGAGGCCAGAATAGCGGGTCTAAAAAAGTTGTTCAATGAGTACGTCGACAGTGACAACGAAGTGAGGAATTTAAAACCTCCTTTGGAAGCAACTCACCAATACTACAAGGATCATCCTTGCCATCAACATCAACTCCAGAATCAAAACTAAAATTTAACAACGACCAGTCTGAAAGGTCATACAAGAACGATCAAGGCAATGAAGTTCCATCATTCGGAAAATCTACTGCCCAATCCTCCGAATCAACAATAGATGAATCAGACACAAAAGGTCAACAAAATCAGCCCACGAAATTGAAACAGCAATTTAATCAACAGAACATTAAAATGCGAAATTTATATCGAGAAATTCGTGCGGCCGAGGATGTACTAAAATAATTAAACAATTAGGTTTGCCAAAAACAAGGGTTCTAGCCGAAATTTCCGTAACGACAACAACAAAAGGAAAATCATACCAACAGATAACAATCGGTATAAGTACCAGAATTCCATCAATTTTTAACATACAAACCAATGTCTTGGTTTTGAGAACCATAACAAAACCACTTCTAGACAAGAACATCTTGGGTTTGGATGGAGATCTACAAAGGGAAATAATTATAGCCGATCCTACCTTCGACACTCCCGGACCTATTGATATCTTAATAGGTGCTGATATTTATGGAGAGATGATGTTAGAAGCCATAAAAAGGGATCCACAACACAAGTGTATTGCTCAAAAATCACAAATAGGATGGTTAATATCCGGCCGTCTAACTCAGGCGAACAGCATACCAACCCAATAGAATTCCTTATGACTTTTTACTTACAGAAAAGTATGAAAAAAAAACTTGAGAATTTTTTTTTTTTATAACCTTAACGAAGAGAAATCCGTTTCTAACCAATTACGGATCCTCCCTGTTCTATTCCTACGCTCGTCAAATACGGCGGGTAATTAAATGTACTTCAATATACCTTGAATTTTGTTACTTAGTCGATGACTAATCGATAACCTGATACGGCCTCCATTTTTATTAGTAATTTTTCCGTATAAACAACAGATGTTTGGGACGATCAATCAATAGAATTATTTTTATTTCCTATTTTTTGTCTCTCCTTCTTTTATTTCTTTTTTCTTTCTAGTATACATACATATATAACTAAATTTTTATTTTTACAAATCAGTAGATACTCCTGATGATGACTGCTTTAAGCCGAAATCGATCCAATAATTTTTGAACTTTTTGAACAAACTTTTTAATTAAAATATTCAAAAATCTATTTTTTTGCGAAATAGAAATCAAGTGTTTAATAAAATGTGTTTATTAAGTTTCAGTAGGAAGTTGGAAGTTTGGATTACAGAGAAAATTAGAGAGGCTAGATGATGTGATGATAAATACGTCACCTATTATTCACTATTCCATCATTGTTCCCATTGACGTCAAATCAAATACCACTATTCCGAATGTTGTATTATCCATCGCTTTCGAAAACGGCCTGAAACTGCTTACAAATTCCTTTTCGAAGCATCATTATACTATCATCGGTTTACACCCGCTCAGCTTCATACTAATTTACTAATAAATCTTTTTCAATTATGAGAGCGCGTGGCAGAGAAAGATAATGCGACAACAATTACACCATACACGCCAAGCAAACATTGCTTGGGTTAGCATACATTTGGGTAGCCGCATGGGATCAGCCTGAAAGTAATTATAAAATGGATCGATAATGAGATGACGCCCCCCCCCCCCTTCCCTCGGCATGTCATTAAATCCAATCCAGCAGCAGCGAGCACCTTCTACAACCGTGGGACCTACCTATAGGATTCATTGGCTTACAATAATGAGGCGGCTCTTAATGGGATGTTAGAGCCAGCACAAAAAAGGAAATTCTCTTGGTGTGTTGTTGATTTCGAAAGACAGGTGCGCAGCTCTAACAATAAGTTCGTAATTAAATTATTATGTCACAATGAGATTGGTGTTGGAGATCTTTCCAACTTTTCCAATTTTTGATTGATTTCATTAATTTATTTTGTTAGTAAGCTAGTCCTATGTGAAATGGCCATTTTATTTAATTTGATCTAACTTCAGTAGCTCGATAAAGATTAATTAATTAATTTTTATACTGTTTAAGAAGCCGAAGAGTATTAATTTAGAATTTAATTTCAGGAAACCTCCAGATGCATGTGATGTAATAATATGTTTTTCTACACACAACAACACCATTGCTAACCATTAATTCTATTCAACCTTTATCCTTCATTCCAGGTCGTTTCATCCTATCATCGATTACCTTTCCTATCCTTCCCTTACGTTATGTGTCCACAGGCTGTAGAAATAGGACCGGCGTTATCCGGCTCACTTGTCCAGTACTTAGTCCTATACCAACCAATCAATCAATGACTTCGTGGTAAAAGAAAGTATTGTGTTGGAAACAATATAGACACTCGTCCATTTATTTTTAAATTGCAATCTGTAAGAATTACCATACATTTTGTGATATAATTTGAAAAGTTTCAACTGTCACAAGGATACGTTTAAAAATATAATTTCGAATCAATTATTAAAATCGAATTTTATTAATTATTCATAAAATAATGTAAAATCTGAATACGAATTCGGGCTAATTGAAAAGAAAATACAACGAAAACCAATTTCCTTAATTTAATTAGAATGATTGATAATGTTTCTAAATTAAATGAAACTGCATTAAAAACAAGGAAATAATTGTTTACCTGTATATGGGTGTTTGTGAGCTCGAAACGGGAGAATACATCAAAAAGTTTCTTCAACCCACATTTAAATAAATAAAAGCTTTAAATGCAAGTAGAACTCTACTACTCTTACATAACCAAAAATTCAAATATGTTTCACATCCGTTTATTTACGATGAGCAAAAACTGATGAAAATGGAAATCAATAAATGGGAAAATAAAACATTTTTCCTGTCAAAATTATATTCCTTGATGGGAAAACTATAAACAGATATGATTAATCATTTTGATTTATGTTTAACTTTCTATTGTATATGTGTATGTGTATGTGCCATTTAGGGTTTATGTGAGGTAGAAGCGTTACAGTAGAAAAACTGGTATACATTTCAATTTTTGCAAAATGGAGTGGGTCGACAATTTTTGACATTTATTAAAAATATGCATGAAAGCTTTTATGGCAGATACGAGTAGATATAAATACTAATGAAAAGTATGAATGGTTTGGTACCTATAGTTACTCGATGTTCTGGATTAGCGTACTTTTCAAAGTTTAACGTTGTCTAGATAAATGTTGTAAATAATAAAATATTTTGCAGAACTAAACTTGTGTACAAGAAGTACGCGGGAATTTGATCTTCTAATTTAACGACATAAATTGAATATGAACTGAATATGAATTGAATATGAATTGAATATGAATTGAATATGAATTGAATATGAATTGAATATGAATTGAATACGAATTGAATATGAATTGAATATGAATTGAATATGAATTGAATATGAATTGAATATGAATTGAATATGAATTGAATATGAATTGAATTTGAATTGAATATGAATTGAATATGAATTGAATTGAATGTGAATTGAATATGAATTGAATTGAATGTGAATTGAATATGAATTGAATTGAATATGAATTGAATATGAATTGAATATGAATTGAATATGAATTGAATATGAATTGAATATGAATTGAATATGAATTGAATATGAATTGAATATGAATTGAATATGAATTGAATATGAATTGAATATGAATTGAATATGAATTGAATATGAATTGAATATGAATTGAATATGAATTGAATATGAATTGAATATGAATTGAATATGAATTGAATATGAATTGAATATGAATTGAATATGAATTGAATATGAATTGAATATGAATTGAATATGAATTGATTACGAATTGAACATGAATTGCATATGAATTGAATATGAATTGAATATGAATTGAATATGAATTGAATATGAATTGAATATGAATTGAATGTGAATTGTATGTGAATAGAAAACTTAAATTGCAGTGCCGTAAATTTGCGTTGATATTAGATCCGTGTCGAAATTATTCGAACACTCTCGTTAATTTGGAGATGGTTTTCTATTAGGCATTAGGAGCATCCATGCCAATAACTATATTTTGGGGAATCAGTGTTCTTGTGGGTTCTCGCTGCCAATACTTCTAATATAACGCATCCAACAACAATTTGTGTTGGTTTTAATTCTGTGTCAACTTTATTCGAGTACTACTCGTATCGTATGGTTTTCTATTAGATGAAAGGGAAATCATGAGCATCCATGCCAATAATCAGAACTCCGATTCACCCAAAAATTATTATTGGCACGGATGTTAATCGAGTTGTCTACTAGAGATGTTAAAAAATAATTTTATTTTTAATTTTAGCTCTTCCACAACTTTATTACAACTGACATACAATCTTTTTCACCCTAGAGACTAAAACACAATTTTTGGTGGTTTCCTTTTATCTTAAATAATGAAATTGCTGCACCGCTTGCTCGGTGTCGGATTCAAATATTTTCCCATTACAAGTTACAATAGTTGTTAATTTAGCTCATAAAAAAAATTTCACATTTTAACTTGTATGTTGCTTGGCAAGCGTTGATACTGTTGTTAACTCCTTCCGCCTTTTAGATCCATTTTCCGTGGGTCATATTCGTCTGATAGGTTGAAATTAAATCCTGGACTATTAGAATTTTTTTTTAGTTGAATTTGAAGCATCCGTCTTTAGCGATTGACCCTTATTTTGTTGATGAAGACTATGAGTATTGAATCGCAAGTGACAAAATAATAAAAAAAATCGTTACCGACCAAACGACACAGTGGTTAAAGCTTTGGCTTTTGGGTCGGAACACAACTATGATCCCCTGTTGGAGTGAAAAACTCATGGGCCGACCCATCTTCAATGTCAATGGTGCAGATGGTTGAAAACCGGATCTATAACCGTACATTCTCGATTTTACAGATGACTGCAAAGGTAAGGACGTGAATAGCAAACTGCGAAAGAGTTGGGAGTGCTTCGGCCCCAGAACAGATGACAAAGATTAAATTCTAACAAAAGTACCAAAATCGATTATTGCTACTTCCTTGTTCTCATTGAATACTTCTTGTAGCTGTTCAACGTTTTCCAGACACAACTTGTGGAAATATCCCGGATCAATTTTGATGCGTTTTCTGTAATGTTCGTAATACCGATGGCAGGATTTATTTGATTCAATTGAGGTCGAAGTTTCTTGATTAATCTTATTGATTGTTGGTGTAGTTCGATCAATTATTACTTCGTAGCTTTCCAAATTGATGACTAGAATTGGCTTGAAATTCCCACTGATGATTCCCTTATATTTCATCTTGTATGAATATGGGTATGACTTGGTTATTCAGTCATTGTTTTAATTTCGGCTCTTATTCCAGTGGTGATTGTTTCAATATTGTTCACAGGTCCAAATAGCGCGTGAAATTGTGAAACAACGGCTTGAAATTTTTGCTTAGCTTCCGGTAACAGATGACTGTCACGAGCTTCAATTTAGTTCACCTGATGAGGTTGTTTTTCATGGAGTGGAATTTTGATGTTTGCTGATATACTTAAAATTTTGTCTCTGCCATCAATAATTGCTCCTAATTATTTTAATGTGTCGTGACGACTTATTCGAATATTTTACGCCTGGCGAAACGAAAACGTCAATCAAGTTGTTGATGTCTATATTTTTGAAAACCTGTCCGCAGATTTCTGTGTTAATTCTAAATCTTCTGCAGTTTGTCTGATTTTAAATTACACGTTTGTTGGAATGGCGTACATGTATCATAAAATTTAACTCTCGATTTTCTTCTAATTGCTCATCATCAACTATTTCGTCGCGTAAGCATGTTCTTCCACAAGTTAGTTCATTTTGATACGAGTTTTCCCGTTCACATATATGTTTTATTGTTGTGCTAATTTGAGCGATTGATGTAATTCACCTGTTCCGTTTGTATTCATGGGTCAATGCTCATTGGGACTGGTGGTTTAGGATTGGTTGGTTCAGGCGGAGCTGCATTGCCTTGATGTTGAATATTATACGCCATGTTCCTTTGTCGTAGTGGCATCGAGCTAGAATTCCTTCGTGTGTTGTATGGGATTCGGGTCGCTATTCAAACTTCTAACAAACGTTCTATGTCTGATTCTGTAAGTTTCGATGAGAATGATGATAGTATCAGGTGCGTAATCTTTTATTTTTATTTTATTTACGATGACGAAAACTGGTGAGTTGTGATAGACGTTTGCCTAGCTCGTTGAAACTCAAGTTTCGTTGGTATAGGTTACTAAGGCTGCGGGCCAATAGTCGGGTAAAAGCCAATTTTTAGTAAATTTTTCGGTAAATTCATTTATTTTTCAAAAACTCTATGGCAAACTGATCGAAAAATCTGTTATAAATCCGATTTTTACCATAGTAAACGATTTACCCGACTATTGGCCCGCAGCCTTAGTCGATGTTTGAGGGACTGCAGGTCTTTATTGTCAGCGTAATGTAAATAAATACATCTTTACTGATAGTTTCAGTTGTTATCGAATATAATATATGAAATGAGCGCTTTTTCTGCATTGCTGCTTATCTTTTGCCTGATGCTTTGCAGTATGGCTCTTATATAGGCTTACCGTGCATGATCTCATGGTCGCTTAATATACTCTCTATAATGTGTTGCCCAGGAGATGTATTGGGTGGGACTGCAATTCTTTGGTTATAAATTCCAAGAGATCAATATTGATCAAATATCTGTTTTAGCTGTGCCGGCTGTGATTCCGGTAAAATTTTATTTCGTTTACGTTTTAATTGTTCTTGAACCAATGTGCTCTCATTCATTACAGCATTCTGTATTTGATTTGCCATTTGATCGACATCACTGCTACAAGAATTGTTTTCAATAAAAGAAACCTCTAAATTTGATAACACAAAATTTGGAACTTTATCAAAATCATCAAATGAGTCTTAGTTGTCTTCAATCTATTGATCGATGGACTGCGATTATCGTGCTCAACGTTCCTTACATTATAAAGTGTAATACGGCTACCTAACTTAAACGTTAGAGGGTCTGCGCAATTTGGTGTTACTTCATTAATTTTCTCCAATGGTTGATGCGTTCTCGATAGACCGGCTTGACCTAAAAAATTGTTTTAATGTATATAAACGTCATACAAAACTTTCACATGCTCTATATCTGATATTCATACAGCCACAACATTATAATATTTAGTATATGGTTCCCAATTTCTTCCTGACGTTGCTATTTCAATGAAATATTTTCAGTTTTGCTTTTTCGATCCATAGTCATTAATTTTGCTCGATGACTCAAGATTTTCTAAGGGATTAAGGTCTGGAGAACAAGCGGGCCAATTTAAATATGCTCCACAAACCAGGATTTGGTATTTTGCCTGTTACGGATTGGAGCGTTATTTTGCTGTACAATCCAGTTTTCCCTTTTCCCTTTCTAACTTGCTAAGATCCCTCCAATAGATTTAATTTTTTCCCATCGGAAAAAATTACCTATTGATTAATAATGGTTAATTATAATAAAACCGAAGGGCAGTGTTTGTATCCGGCCTTTAGATGTACTGCCGAATTCGCGTTCTGATTTATGTTAATTCGCTTGTTCAGCACTTATGATAATTCACACAAAATTGTGTTTATAATTGTTATAGAAATAAGATCTATTATTTCCTATTCATAAAATATGTTATTTCCTATTCATAATATGTTAACGGCTACGATGTTTTAACCTATCATTGGTGCGTGTTTACGATGTTAAAACATACTCCCGGCCTTGGCAGAATGGCAAAATGATGAGTGTAACGACGGTCAATGTAATGGTGTTGGTTCACCTGGATCAGTCAGTTTCTTCTGACACCTTATCATGTATATGGCTACTAAGATAATTATGGTCATGATACTTCCATAGGATAAAATGTATTGATGTACGTCATGTTGAGTGACTGATGTATTTCATCTCACTCCTGGCTATTATCTCTCATTGATTGAAGATCCTGAGATATTCGCAATGGATTGAATGGATTGGACTGGTGAACTTCTAACAATTTCTCTGAGATGTTCATGGCTGGTAAAATTGAATTATTTAATGTACTAACTGACGTGTGGAAGCCCGCTCGAACAATTCCTTGATGTTTGATAAAGCATCGCGATTGTAGTCTTAAAACTCCAATCCCCTTGATTTGAATCGTTGTCACATTTGTTCTGCAAATCATATCCATGGGTTCTACTTCTTCCATGAAGTAAATCCATTTTAAAGGAGTGTTTGTCCTTTGTATTTTGCATAACGAAAGGTACGATGAACGTTCTAGTATGCTTAGTTCGCACTCGAAAACCTTTGTTTTGGCGGTATAAATCGTATGTTGATTTGCACACCATAATATTCATGTTCTTCAATATTGTGACATTTGTTGAACTCTGCTTCCGTCATTGGGTAGAATTTGTCCTTATGATCATTAATTGCTAAAAATTCTGTTGATGGTTTGATGTAAACATACTCGTTTTCATTTTTTGTTGGTAGTACTACTCGAACTGAGGATTCCACTTGTCAATGAGCAAAGGTATCACACACTTGATACCTTTGCTCATTGACAAGTGGAATCCTCAGTTCGAGTAGTAAATTTGATGTTGTTACGCGCGACTTCGCTGTCATAAACTTAAACAAGTTAGCAATTTAATTATCCATCTTACTTCCGGGAATGGCTAATGTCCTTGGACTGTTTTGATGTATCAGGTTCAGCTGTTGGTCAAGTTGTTCCCTGGTTAGAATGAGTGGATTTATCTTCCCTTGATGTGTATCAACAACAATATTTAGTAGTTCCCTTTGAATGTATTGATAATTAATTAATTAGGTCCAAGGCAGTACTTAACGCGAGTGTGGTGAATAATTGTGTCACCTTTAGGTTGTCTACCTCCGTAGATAATACATTTGTTGCCTTTGTTAAGTTGTGTAGTCCGGATGAGAATGTTGCCATTTGTGCTTTTATGCTCGCAATTTCTTTTTTGTACACGTTTAACGTTGATTCAGCAATAGATGTTTGTTCATTTAGTAAGGTTAATAACTGCCTTTCATTTTCTTCTACACTTTGCATTTTAGCCTCGTATTTGTTTGCCCATTCTTCATCTAAAATGCCAAATAGATCGTGAGCTAAAGTACCAACACAGCTTACCAGTGATCTTCTTGCCCGTCTTCTTCTTGAACCGGAAAGTTTTCAATATGTCACCGTATGTTGACAGAGGTGGGCATCAATTGCAATTTGTTTTTGATGTGAGCATAATTGAGTTATATGTCGTACATTATTTGCTAATTGCTGTTTGCTCGGCCCAATAATTTTCTAGTTTAAAGTGAACAATGATCTTCCATTCTTCCTGGGCTAGCGTTGTAACTACGATGTTTTCGAAATATATACCTGGTGTATTCTCGAATGGAATTATTTAAACCGGGCTGGTCGAGTATTGGTTCATTAATGTTTTCGGGCTATTGTTATAAGCGGTCGACCCTATTTGACCATTTTGAGGCATTGGACGTGCCGTCACCAACGCTATGCGCATTAGGCAGATTGTCAATATGCTCAGAGGTCCCTTAATGAATCTTGGTGATCTTCCAGGATTGCTATTTGTCGTTTCTGGCGGTGTATTTTATTGGTGGTTAGTGTCTGAACGTTTGTCATCCTTATGATATTGTCGTTTATAGGCAAGATGCATATTTTTTGGATTGGTCTTTTTAGGAAGTAATTTCATTTGCAACAAACCGTAACCACCCGAACCTTGCCTTCTGCGCGTGGGTGTAATTCCTCAATTTTGCCTAGAGCCCATTTAGTGGGTGGTAGATTCGGTTCTTTGATTAAAACTACATTGCTGATGTCTATATTCTCTTTTTCTTCGGGCCATTTTAATCTGCGTTGTAGTGATGTCAAATATTCAAAAGACCATATTTTCCAGAAATCTTGTACCAGCTTTCGAGTCAGCTTCCAACACCTGCTTAATGTGCAGATTACTTCATTAATACCTTGATCAGGTGTAGCGATTAATGATTCTCCGATAAGAAAGTGTCCCGGGGTTAAGATGACCGTATCTTCGATATCTGTAGACGTAGAGCACAATTGTCTAGAATTAAGACATGTTTCTATTTGGCTTAACACGGTCGACATTTCTTCGTAACTCAATACAGTTTCACCTAAAATTCATTTTAGGTGGTATTAAGCTGATTTTACCGCGGCCTCCCACAATCCACCAAAGTGGGGTGTTTGTATCTCCTCCGTGTTCCACCGCCCTCTTGTTTTGGTTTGTTTCCAATCATCTCTAACGACTGGAACCGCGTTTCTAAAAAGCTGAAGAAATACTGCATTGTTAGTATTTCTTTTGGATCTTCTAACTTCTGCTCAAAGAGTTTGTGAGTTTCGGCATCTAATTTTGGTAGTAATAATTCCAATACCAATGGGTCCCAGCCTTTGACGTGGACGCCTAAGTTCGCGATTGATTGTAGAATTTCCTTGACTGTGTCCACTATTTTCCTTAGAGGTGCAGCTGACTCGGCGTGACTTGCCGGGATGTTCAACAATTTTTTAATGTGTATTGAAACTAGTAATCGTTTGTTGTTGTATCGTTGTTGAAGAGTGTTCCACGCGGTCATGTTGTTTTCATCAGTTACTTGAAATGAGTTCAATAAACCGGCCGCCTGATCTGTTACATGGCTTTTTAGGTAATGCATTTTCGTTACGTTTGGTGAATCCTTGTTAGAATGTACAATCTGTGTGAATATGTCTCTGAATGTTATCCAGTTAAGGTAATTTCCATTAAACATTGGAATATCTATTTGTGGCAGCTTGATTTTTGATGTTAATTGTACAGGTGCTACCTTTACTAGTTCAAAGTCTTCAAATTTATCCTCCAGCTTTGCTATTATGTTGTCGTAGCTCGCTTCCCAATCATTGTAGCTTTCAATGTATTGGGCGTTATCTGGGCTTGCGTATACGGCTTCTGGATGTGCTGCCGATAAACTTGTCCATTTGGACTTCAAATTGTTTATTTTTTGCCTTAGGTATGATTTCGTAATAACCTCACTGCCCCAGTGTTCTTGGATGACCTGAATCGTCTTCATTAGTGCTGCCCCTTTGATCAATTGTATTTCCATTTTCATGTTTTCGCCAAAAACAGGTTTCTCAGCTTCTTGCTGTTGATCTCCATTCTTCCATTTTCAAACGATGTTTCATCAGCTGTTTGCACCCATTTTTCAATGATGTCGTTTAAATAATTCATCAATTCGCTGTAGCTGTCCTTGGCGATGTTTCTAGTAGTATTCCAATATTCATGATCCTTTGTTGAATTGAAATGTTCAACCATGGCCTGGTCGTTCTTCTTGAACTCGTTGTACGAGTACAGCTGGCTTAAGCTGTTTTGTCGCTTTTCAAAATACGTTATTGTACATTTGCGCTCTTTACTATCTTTTTTTATTTTTTCTTTTAATTTACACATTTGTGTATAAATATCGGCTTGTTTTGCTACTAACTCTTCGAACTGCATTGTAACCGCTTTTTTTAAGTTAGAATTTAAATTATTACACACCTATTTCCAGTAATAGCTAACTTCAAAAGTTTAGAACTGTGATTGCTGGTTTGTTTTAGTGTTAGATGTTGGTTGAGTGCGGTACAAGTAGATGTTCAAGTAGATGTGTATTGAACTTTATTTGAGATTAATGCGCTTCCCGTAAGTTAGAGTTTGGCCACTAATCTTTTATGTAGTGACTTTGAATTGTTGTAAAAATCTAAATCATTTATTTTAATCAGTCGGTTTATATACAAAATTACATGGTTGTTTACACTAACAAATTATAAAATTCATGTGCTTGCTCAGCACTTTTGTTAATTCACACAAAATTGTGTTTATAATTGTTATAGAAATAAGATCTATTATTTTCTATTCATGAAATATGTTAACGGCTACGATGTTTTAACCTATCATTGGTGCATGTTTACGATGTTTAAACAATAGAACTAAATTTTATCAAGTACCTTTCACCAGTCAAGTCTCAAATTTGGTTTGACAAATTCACGTCGTGCACGATCGTGTTTTGGGACACATTTAACTGGAAAATAGTGGTGGCTTTAACCAGTTATTTTAAAAAAACGGGAAAAATGATGCGTCTGAAATTTGTCCTTAAAAATGCCAAATTTTTTGCATGCAACAAATGCTGCATAGAAATCTCAAAAATTAGATTTACGGCGCACCATATCCAAAGATTTTATTGCAAAGAATTTCATTATTATTGTTGTTGTTTTATCAGTATTATCAATCTTTTGAAATTTTTTAAACAGATTTCTTAATGAAGTTTGTTGCAAGAACCTATTGATTGTGCAACATTTAGTGCATGCAACAATTTTGGGTTTTTTTTACATGTTTCACTTGGCTAACAACGAGTATTTATATAGTTATGGATCGCACTGTAGTTCGTATATTTTGATGTTCCATAGTTTTCGAGTTGAATGTTAAATGTGTTGAACTTCACATACATACTTCACCGTTTTTATGAAACTTGAAAAATTAGTTCAAAATGTTCATTTTGTTTAGATTAGGACGTAGATGAGAACGTTCTTATCTTTTGACAAAAATCTGCCCCCTGGAACTTAATTTCGCCGGTTAAGATTTTAAATCACATGTAATGATGTATATATTGATACTTTAAATACGTGGTAATACCAGCACACCTAGAATACTAATGGCAGGTAAAAAAAGTTATCCCAGACTTGCATTCCATAAAATTCAAATATACGCTTGAGGCAATACTAACAAAACTATCCTGTGCTGGGATGTTCTAACATCACATTTCGCGATATTTTATCGAAGCCTACGTCTCTTTCAGCTAGAATTAATTTGACTTCTGTTTCAATTATCAATTATTTCTTCTTTATTGCTATCACAGCCTACTAGAATATGTATGAACAATATCTATTTCACTTATTTTCGTTCTACAATCGAAAAAAACATTAGTTGGTGATATAAACACAGATAAACATCACAATGTTGCAATCTAGCAGGCTGGTAAATGATATAAAAATTGAAACAGAGATAAATTTTATTCTACAGAAACGAAAAATAAACTTCGATAAATTATCGAAACATGGTGATGTTAGAACATCCCAACCCTGATATTAAGTTATATAATATATATTATTCTATCACTCACGACATAACAATATAAATCTAAAATAAACCGAAATGCAGTCAAACATGTTTTGTGCCATTTTTTTTTGCGATATGAAAAAAAAATTATTCAGGACAATCTACTTAATTTCTTTCAAAATCAATCAAATTAGAACATAATTGAATGTGATTAATCTAATTAGCCAATTGGCCAAGTTGGCCATTTTGTTTTTTCGATTTTTGATATTTCATAACATTGCATAATGAAAGTAAATATTGCATCAAGTTGCGTTAAGTTTTGAGTTTTTTTTTCTACATGAAACTTTTTTATGCGTTTTTTAAATGTGTCGCGAAAACTATTTTTATACTTACTCATGCAGTTTCGGAATATTTTTTTATGCGTTTTTTTATGTGGTCCCTATTACCAAACAAAAACAGGTTTTACTGTATTTAAATATCATAATTTCAGCAACAGTTTAATGGCCTAAGTGACGTAATTAAATATAAAGTTTCGAAAATCAATAAATTACTCAATCTCTTGATGCTAAAACGATCACACAGCCCATTCTATAAAAGTGTCGGATTAGGACGAGTGTTTTTTAGATGCGGCACACTAAGTTCTTCATACAGGATCAGTTTCATGAAACTTCTATGCGTCCAAGCGGCACAATTGAATTTTAAATTCCGAAAATCATTAAATTACTCAATCTTTTGATACTCAATCGATCCCACCGCCCATTCTATAAAAGTGTCGGATTAAGACGACTGTTTTCCGAGTGTGCCGCATCTAAAAAACATTCGTCCTAATCCGACACGATAATGTGCCGCATTTAAAAAGCGTTCGTTCGAGTCCGACCCTTTTATAGAATGGGCGGTGGGATCGATAAAGTATCAAAAGATTGAATAGTTTAATGATTTTTGGAATTTAAAATTTAATTGCGCTGCTTGGACGCATAGAAGCTTCATGAAACTGATTCTGTATATAGATATTTATGTGAAGCATCTTAAAAGCATTCGTCCTAATCCGACATTTTTTAGGAATGGGATGTTTAAGCAGATATGTAGAATATGCTTGTTTTATTTAATAATTTTTTTATTAAATCCTATGATTTCTGTCGTCCCATTAATATAATGTTAGTACTTTAGTTATTATGTAGTTGCTAGAGTTTTTACGGAATGGGTGTATTTTTCGGGCTGATAGTGATCGGATGGTGAACTTTCGCTATAGTGATAGCTCGGCTAACTTTATTTTCTAGGATGATAGTTTTCTCTCATTATAATTTTTCCTGTGATGAAATATTCTGGGATGGTAAAATTTCTGGGCTGATAGTAATATCCTGGGATGGAAAACTGTCGTGATAGTTTAGTGTTGCCATCGTCGTTTTACGGGATAAATCCTGGGCTAACTTTACATACATACTAATGGCCTCATTGCTTTAACAATGAATGGCAGTGTAATGGAATAAATTATTATTGTTTTGTATTTATTTTTGCGGGTTGTGATGAAAAAAACATTCATCCTTACATAAATGTTGATATCGAAACAAATTACAAATTGTAAGGGCGGGACACCTAATATAATAAATTTAATGTTATTTTAATAGCGTAATTTTATTTATTTCGTTTCAGCTATCAACGTTTCGCGGCTAAACCTAAAATTAAAAAGAAATATAAGTAATTAATATTAAATTACTATTTTGACTAAAATAAACAAAAAAAAACTATATAAAACTTAATTAGTAAAACATTTAAATAAACAATTTAATTAACAGACAATTCCGTTAAAATGATTTTTTTGTGTTTGTTGTGATTTTTAATTAAATAAAAATAAAATTTATTAATATAGAACGAAATTATAATTTTTATTTTTATTAACCTTATTATTTTAAACTTTTTTATTTAATTTATTATAATTATTTTTTTTTTTTAAATTTTTGATTGCTCTATTTATATGATTGTATTAATATATACATGTACTTCTCAAAAATAAAAATGAGTAAAATAAAAAGAGTTAAATTAATTTTTAAAATGAATAAATTAAAAGATAATTTAATATTATAAAAAAAAATAATAATTAAATAATAATAATATATTGTAATTATATAATAATTATAATATAGCATAACGTACAGTGGTGTTTAAATAAATTCGATTCACCCAAGTTTTGTTGGTAGTTTTATAATGGATAAACAGCAACATTTGGAACATCAGCAACAACAGAACAGCAAACATCATTTATGGATACTTAAAAGAACAAACGCAGCAATTTTATTTATTTATTTTATTATTCAGCCAATGGGTGAGTACACAATTTAATTTTTTTTTATTTTAAATTTATTATTCAATAATTACGTATGCATTGTGTGAGTTTTATTAATTTATAGTAAACGTGTCAAACAAGAGGCTCGTATTTCACTAATTAACAATTTAAAAAAATATAACTTGAAATTTACAAAAAAATGTGATTAACAATTTCGAAGTGTAAGGCGAGTGGTGAATGCCAAAATAAACTTGCCTATGCGGGAAACAAAAAATTGTGGGTTTTGTACTTGGGGTTGTATAGTCTCGTATCTCAAAAGTTTGCTTTATGCATAAGCACAAGTTGCAGTGTAACTCCTTTCTATTGAACAGATATAATATTTCATCGATTTTTTAGTCTGACATGATCTTAAATTATTGAAGTACTTTGTGTTTCTGTACTGATCGAATCATAAATGTCTTAATATGCCATTTTCCGTCCGCCTGCAGTTAATGCCGTTATTTTAACTTTATTGTCATGAAAACTCCAACTGGAAACGGTATTCACTTAGGCCTTTGAAATAATAATAATAACTTTCAGATTAGAGCTGCTTCTTACAAATTTTTAAATTAAAATTGAAAATCGCTTAATGTTTCGAGAAACTTCTAGTTCAATATCGTTCTTACCCACTTGGCTAAATGGCTGGATTTAAAAAATATAAACACATTTAATGAAACTAACATGTAAGTTAACAATACGTTACACACGGATAATTCTGAATCAAACATAAACTATTCATTTTCACTTTGGTTTTTTTTTTTTTTTTTTATTGCAATGGTGTATTGTGATTGTTCCGTATATTGGTGTATTACAGCACTCTCGCATTAAACACACAATCGTAGGAAATTCTTCCATTTAGCGTCACAATCTGTGTGACAACAATTATGATAATCGACACCTACTTATACACAATCAACTTCCCAACCACCCAATACTTTATCTTTCCTTTAACGCTGGATCGCGGATAAATTTGAATTTTTGACTTATAGCTGGCTATAAAAATATAAAAATTCGTGAATTCGAAAAGTTTAATTGTTAAAATAGAATATATTATATAGATGGAAATGTGAAAGAATCAAATTTCGTACGCCACGCAGTAATTCACTAGTAGTACAACTACATGGTATTGTTCTATATCTAATATCTAATATTCTATATCTAACATTTCAATGTAATAAACGACTTCAGTCGTCGCGACCTGATGAGAAGGCTGATTTTTTTCAAATCATTAGTCTTATCTATTCGAAACTGATTGTTGTGATTCTTACACATTAGCCATCTATAAGTCAAAAATTCAAACATTAATTTTCGCTTATAGTCGTCAACAAGATTAAAACAGAAAACTATTCAGCCGATACCATCGAAATGTTAATTGAGGCATATAGAAACCGTGCGCTGGATTTATAATGGGATTAAACAATGATCTAAGCAGAATGTTGATGATTCAATGAATACAGAATCTAGCAGAAGCATATGCTGCATGTTTAGAATTCCAAAACTCAAATTACCGGAATGTAATGATCCATAAGAAGTGCTGTAAATAATGCTGTAGTAGCCTCTATAAACCCTAATGTCAATACAAAGGAAGGCGGATAATATCCATTATTACAAAGGAACGGCTCCTCGACCAACAGGACTAAAGCCATCAATACTCATGTCAATTGACCCGACCGTTCAAACCAATCGAGATCCCTAAAAACTTCGAATTTTTCGTACTACCCGGATCGAGACGACATTTTAAAAGAAGTAGGAGCCATAATTGACAGAAAGAACAACATCGTAATTCTGGCACCATGCATAAAAATGGTTACCAGAGGTAAATAACCTAGATATTCGGACAATCATCTCTCGGCAACGTAATAAAAAAGCCACAAAGAAAAAAGTTAAGAAAAAGTTAGATGCCTCTGGCATAACATTTCGAATGGTCATTGATTTTAAAAGACTTAATGCGGTAACAGTATGGGACGCATCCCAATCCCAGATATATCCAACACATTGGGGAATTTGGCAAACTCAACATTTTTCACGACCATCGACCTCACCTTCGGCTTCACCAAATTAAAATGAAGCAAAAAGACATAAAAAAACGTCATTTCCACAATGAATGGGAAGTCTTAGAACTTCCTTTTGGGTTAAAAATGTTCCAGCAGTCTTTCAAAGAATGATAGATGATATGCTGAAAGAATTCATTGGAAAAATATGTTATGTGTATACATAGATGACATCATAATAATTGGAGGGGGGAATGCAGAGGAGGAGCACCTGAACAACGTCAAAAAAATATTTTCTACATTGGAGAATGCAAACCTACGGGTAAATTTCAACAAAACGGAGTTTATCAGAAATGAATCAGGATTGCTTGGTTACATTATAACCAATCAAGGAATCAAACCTGTCGAAAGAAAAATTTAAGCAATTCAAAAATTTAGGATTCCAGTAAACCTGAAGGACCCAAAATCATTCCTGGGACTCACATCCTACTACAGACGGTTTATAAGAGATTTCAGCAAGTTGGCCAATCCACTCACCAATCTCACCAGAGGGGAAAATGCACAAATTAAAGCTAGTGCATCAAAAAATGTTAAAACCAAACTTTCGGAAAAGGAAATCTATGCGTTTCACCAACTGAAGGATTTATTGCTATCAGCGGAAGTACTCATCTTAGAAACCAGTATGCTATTAACAGATGGCACGTTTCAAAGCGCTGACCAAGACAATACCAACTGTTGTGACGCACCAATAAACGTGTTCAAAAACCAACTTATCATCACGGAATGAAGAAATGTATACGCTTACGAGGATCCCCATCCTAGCTACCACAAGCGTTTCATCAGCTTAAGCCGGATAACCAAAGAAGCATTGATGGAAGTTTTAAAGGAATAACTTAGCCCAGCTACAATCAATGGGATCAAGATATCAGAAGAACACATCCAAATGCTGCAGGAGATATTCGTAGAACACCTGGCCGGATACTAAGTTTGGTTAACAAGAAGGATGACCTAAAATGGGAGAGGAATAAAATTAACGTTATCCAGGGAGAAGATAAGCAATCGCGTAGGAACTGGCTGGAAAATAACAAGAAAATTTTAGAGAGATATTATTTCCTTCATATGGCTAGTTTGATATGAAAATATACGCAGAATTGCAAAACCTGCCTTACAAAGAAACACGTCCGTCATCCCGTCAAGGTGGAGTTGCAACCAACACCCATTCCAACCTATCCATAGGAGATCATCTATATACATATAACATCAAGAAAGAGAGATTCATCACGTGAACTGACAGATACAGTAAATTCACGAAGCTTTTTCACATCAAAGACAGATCAGCTGTTCATCTCAGGACCAAAATCATCAAAATACTACACTATTTCACTATATCAAAGACAATGGTAATGGATAATAATTTCAGATTTGGTAGCCCAATGATCTCGGATTACATCAAAACAGTCGGAACGAAGTATTGGACACCATATACGTCGCGGTGAAATAAATCGAACTGAAAAAAAAGGCAAAGTTCAAGAAGAAAATAGTGGCCATACATAATCAGGCAACAGTGATAACAGCTTCGGGACGGAAAATTCACAAGACCCATATAAAGAAGATGCTCTCTCAATTTCAATTTCAATTTCAATTTCAATTTCAATTTCAATTTCAATTTCAATTTCAATTTCAATTTCAATTTCAATTTCAATTTCAATTTCAATTTCAATTTCAATTTTCAATTTCAATTTGTATTTCAATTTCAATTTCATTTTCAATTTCAATTTCAATTTCGCAAATTTGCGTGATTTTGATTCCATTCCAACCTTGAGGAGAACGAGTGAAATCGTCTTGTACCAGCAGACAGGCAAGATTTTACCGATGATCCTAAGAATTTTTGTCCTTATGCGATCTGTCCTCGAAGATTCTGACACCTTGCACGGTTATCTATCTCAGATAAATATCTGAATGTCCACCACGGTTTCACTAATTATTAAAACAAGAAAATAAAATAGCTTTTAATAAATTTATTTTTTATGCAAGTTGCATTTCGATGGATTAATCCATCATCATCAGCTGTTATTTTTCGCCTCTAGATATTTTTACAAATTTACTCTATATGGTGAAGGTAATAAAATGACTAGTCTACAAATACAACTATGCATCAATTGCAGTGAAATATTATACAAAAATCGTATATAAAATAAAATAGGCTACTAGAGCAATGAGTGTGTAATGTTTCTAATTTGTGTTTGACCTGTAGAGGAGATCGGTTCTCTGTCAACATTTATAATTTTTTCTTTATATTTACTTATGCAAAGACTCTTCCAAGCATCTAATTGGTGTACATCGTCTATACTGCTCGTAAAAGTGTTAAATTTTCTAAATCAATGTTGAGGTATCCGTTTTCCAGTATGTCTTGTCTGCTGTGTTTTATATGCCTTGTGTGACCTAGACATATATACACCTTATCACAATCACCACAGCTGATTTTGTTGTATCTGATTTTTGAATATTTGATATCTTGTCTTTTGTATTGCATCATATATTTTGTAATTTGCTGTTGTTCGAAATTATCAATCCCATGTTATGCTTTTCGAAAACTGCTTTCAATCTGTTAGTGAGCGTTGGTTCAAAACAATATTTAATTCTTTTATATTTAATTCTATCCTTGCTGTATTAGCTGGTATTCAGAAAACGTTTATGTCGATTCCATTATTACCTCGGATTGATCGTAGATCCAAAAAGAGAATAGCAGGTTATTTTCAATTTTCACGGTGAATTTTATCGTTTCGTATCGACTATTGAGTTTGTTTTAAATATTGTCATCTTCCGTGCAACACATTACCATGAGTTCGAATAGAGGGGTGGTTCTTCTTCGGTGATATTTAAACTTTATAGCCATGTGTCTACTATTTCCAAAGTTTTTCGAATCGGTACGTTTGGATAAACGGGAACAATATGGAAAGAAATTATGAACTCGCTGTCTTCTAGTTTGATGTTTTTGATTTTATCAAACAATTCTAAGCTGTTTTTATCGCTGAAATTTTTGAGCGGTTCATATTTGTTAAATTTGGCGGCTAACCATTTTGCTATTTTATAAGCTGGTGCGTCGATATTGCCTACAATTTAACACATTTTATTCTCTTCAAATTTTTGGGGGTCCTTACAATCATGGAATTATTTGGTTTGATACGATTAGTTTGTATTTTTATACTTGAAATAATTCGCCAAACAATGCGTTTCAGTAAAGGGTTGCGTTTCAGCTTCACGAAGTTGCTCGATTTGATAATTTCCTCCATACGATTATGGTTTTCATCTTTATCTTGAATTACCAATGTGTTTCCCTTATCGGCGTTCATGTAATGGGCGTTGTTTCCCTCAGGGCTTTCACGATTTTTAACTGTTGGGTTCCACCAGGTGCTCGTTGAACTATTTGTTGTTTAGATTGGCGAATAACTGCTTTTGCCTCTCTTCAAATAACTGTTTTTAAATTATCGGGTTGGTATTTTAAAGCCGTCTCCACGTAAACAACAATGTTCGGTTTCGCAGGTTTTACGGAGAAGTGCAGTCCTTTATTTAATAAATTCAGCTCCTGGTTGTTCACAAACTTCACTGTAGGTTGATTTTTGGTTACAATCGTTTACTTTTTAATTTTCTTAATTTTTGGGTTAGAACATATTTCGCGAATTAATTTTTCTACTCTTATTATTCTTAATTTTGCAAGAGATTTTCATAAAATTCGGTAACACTTTCTCCATCTTTCATGGTTTTAAGAAGAGAGAGTTTTACAAACCACCACATGACGCGAACAATGACTCCATTGTTGTTTCATTTCAACAACCAATAGTCAATACGAAACGATAAAAGTAATCGTGGAAATTAATAATGACCAGTCACTTCTCGTTTTGGATTTACAATTAACCCAAAGTAATAATGAAATCGACATAAACGTCGTTAGAAAACCGACCAATATAGCAAGGTTTATAATAAAACATTCATACACACACAGACATACACCGAACAACATAAAACATGCCGCATTTATTAGTATGGTTATTCTAGAATGTGTCGACTCTCAAAATTTCATGTCAGAGTGAAATACATCAAAAATAGGCCAACATGAAGAATCGCTGATAGATAAATTGGTAAAAAGGACTAACAGCCAACCAGGAAGATGTAAAATGAATTAAATATTGTTTTGAACCAACACTCACCAACAGATTGAAAGCAGTATGAACGGATTAATGATCTAAAACTATTAGTCAAGAGCTTATAGTGGTTTATGGATTGGAAATATTGAAATTTCACCATTCAACTTATTACCCGGGGAGGTTTTCTTTTGACTTAACACTGTTAATGTCGAGAGAATTTATTCAAACTATTTGTTGTTGTTTGAATAGACATTACGTCTTTTCTCAAGCTATGGAGTGACATTATTTAACATGCTAATATATTTTATTTTTAATATATTTTTATCATAAATTAATTTTGTATGTATTAATAAAATTTTATATTTTATTTTAAAAATAAAAAATTAATTTATTAAATATGAAATATAGTAAACCTCGATTTAACAGGCTAATTGGGGAATCCGTTAAATCCGAATGTCCGTTATATTCGAATGTTTTTAAATTTAATCGATTCGATCGAATTTAATATGGGACGGAACTCAGACATTTCTTAACCGATTATGTTGAGATTGGGTATTTTATGTTGGCTGAAAATGGTGAATCTAACATGATTTTAGGAAGGAATTCTGGAATATGGCCTTTTTGGGACGGAACTCTATCAATTCTTAGTCTAATATGATGGGCGATTGGATATGCTGGATGGAAATGGGATTCTTAAATGATTTTTGGAAAAAATTCTGGAATATGGCCAGCTGGAACGGAATACGATAATTTCTTAACCGATTATGGTGAAATTGAATATGGTGGATGCAAATAATATTATTTAATAACTTTTGAAAGAATTTGTGGAATATGGTCACCAGAATTTCTTCTAAAAATCAAAACGATTGTGGATGAGATTTTGGAATATTCTGGGAGTTGAAGATTTCTTAGTTACACTCATTTTCTTAGTTACACTCATGAATTAGTTACACTCATTTCGTTTCATACATTTTGGGATAAAATCGATGTGCAGGCGACGAATGTTGATCGAAAGTTTCTAGTCTTGATTAATAAAAATCGCGTTTTTAAATCCTCGATATCAAAATTCTGTATTCAAGTCCCTGTTGTTCAGTTAAAAATTCCTGATTTTTAGAAAATTAATTTAATATATTTTCAAAAATTGGGTGCATTCTGTCTTTGTCTATCGACTTTTAGATGTCTCTTGACAGTGGAGTTTTAATATAAAGTTGTATTCTACATTCTCAACTAGTGGTTATGGCTATATCTTAGTGCTCTTAACCTGCACCGACCAAAGTAGCCCGCCTCAATGAAGCCTGTACTATAATTTGTTACACATTTTTTACAATTTATTACAACAACTTCCGATTTTATTACAGTTACCGTTTTCGAGGAACGAGTGGTCGGTTTAGCTTGTAATTAAACCTACACCGCCAAAATTGAAACTTTTGATGTAGCTGTGATATCGGAATGAATCTTGAACCAGAATTTATTACAAATTAATTACATTGGTTAAATAGTTCAAGATCAACCCTATATCTTGACTAAGGGTAAATTTCACCCCAAAAGGTTATTTATGACAAAAACATCGATTTTACCAATATTAATAAAGTATTACACCAGACCGCCACCAGATATTTACTACCAGATATAACTTTTCGACCTTGTGGAGGGCAAATCAACCTTATACAGGTGTGCAATACCTTATATATGTGTCAGGTTACACGGAATTGGCTCCAAACGGTAAAGGGTTCAAACGTCTAATTTATAGTTCGTTTTTATCATCTTCAACAATTTATTACACCAGACCGCCACCAGATATTGAGTCAAATGTTACTCATGGGACCTTGTGGAGGGCAAATCAACCTTATACATGAAGATGATAAAATCGAACTCTAAATTAGACGTTTGAACCTTTTACCGTTTGGAGCCAATTCCGTATAACCTGATACAAAGATAATTTATTACACACCTGAATAAGGTTGAAGTGCCCTCCACAAGGTTCTAGGAGTAACATTTGACTCAATATCTGGTGGCGGTCTGGTGTAATAAATTGTTGAAAGTGATAAAATCGAACTATAAATTAGACGTTTGAACCCTTTACCGTTTGGAGCCAATTCCGTGTAACCTGACACATATATAAGGTATTGCACACCTGTATAAGGTTGATTTGCCCTCCACAAGGTCGAAAAGTTATATCTTGTAGTAAATATCTGGTGGCGGTCTGGTGTAATACTTTATTAATATTGGTAAAATTGATGTTTTTGTCATAAATAACCTTTTGGAGTGAAATTTACCCTTAGTCAAGATATAGGGTTGATCTTGAACTATTTAACCAATGTAATTAATTTGTAATAAATTCTGGTTCAAGATTTATTCCGATATCACAGCTACATCAAAAGTTACAATTTTGGCGGTGTAGGTTGAATTACAAGCTAAACCGACCACTCGTTCCTCGAAAACGGTAACTGTAATAAAATCGGAAGTTGTTGTAATAAATTGTAAAAAATGTGTAACAAATTATAGTATAGGCTTCATTGAGGCGGGCTACTTTGGTCGGTGCAGGTTAAGAGCACTCTATATCTTCTTTTTATTATTTTATGTTTCTTGTTTTCGACAAGCACTGGCGGCGACCCTAGTTTTGATCACCACTGGATAAAAATATCCTTCAGTTTGTACAAAATTTCCTGAATCCCGATCAAAGTTCTTGTCAATCCGAATATGTGGCGATTATAAATCTACGTTAAATAAAACTTTAAAGTGTCATTGTTTCAAGGTATCAGCTATCAGTATGCTGTTGTAATCGCTGAGTGGTGAAAGGATTTCCGTTAAAGTAGATCGGGGCCAGGTATATCAACCGTTGTTGGCCGACGAACAATCATTGCAGCTTTGAAATATATGGGTATCTGATTTAAGATTTCTTCAGCTTCCAGAATATTCCAGAATCTCATTGAAACCTTTAAATCCATATAAAGAATTCCTAATTAAAAATAATAGTAGCTTCCTAATACAATTTTGATTCAAAATGTGTCTAGATTTAATTTCAGCCACACATATAGAATCTAACATTCCAATTTTGAATAAATTTTAGTTTCTTTTTTGAATAAATATTAGATTTAAAAATTATGGAGACCTAAATTTATCCAAAAAAACAAATCAATTAAATCTTTTCCTCTCAAAGCCGGTAAAAAATTCGAGTATTATAGAGAATATCAAAGCAAACTGTATTCCGATTGGGGAAATTTCCACCTATTACAAGAATACGGCCCCAGGTTAGATTTTTTTACGTACAGAGTTTCTCTTCAACAATTACTAATTGATAGAGAAAATGCCATATATTTGTAGAATGATTCCACAATTGTTTGATCTTGGATTGGAACCGCAACGCGCTTCTTTGAAATTTGTGTGGGAAACAGAGTTTCAAACAACAGAAATTCTTCAATTAATTATCGTTGAGCTACCATTCAGTGAGGCACGTATTTTAGGCCTTTCTTATCGGCTGGTGTCGACTGTGCTGGACCAATTCACATTCAGAAATCAAAATTCAGAAATAAAACCTTTTCTTATGCTTGCTGTCGTTCTGTTTATTGATTTATTCATTGCGGCTTGTAGACCGATGCAAAGAATTTGGCAAACAAATTGCAAATATCAGACGGCTGACTGACGGTGGAGGTCTGGTAAGACATATTCGACGGAAAACCACATACCTTTTTCTTACTGTTAATGAAGTCCAAAATTTTTTGGGATTGGATGTCAAAACTTGCTCGATTTGCACTACGTATATATTGTAAAGGAACCAATTGAGAGTCTTAAATTCTTTACGATCTTTGACAATATCGGGATAGTAATCTACGCCGTAAAGCCTGTTCAGGGAATGAAACTTGTTGCGTCGTTTCTCGAACACCATCAACTCGGTATTATACCGTGGCCACGAAAGCCGGATTTATTATTGATAACCCGCGGAACGTGTCTCTCGATACCACTCCCGAGAAGCTCATTGAATCTGTGCACCGTGTCATTCAAATCCGCACTGTGCTGTAAAAAGTTCCAATCGTCAGTGCTGAGAAATTCATTCAAGGATGCGTAGTCGGCCATTCTAAAATTAAAATGAAAATTATTAGAAAAATAATTAGTTGTACATTTAGTATACAAAATATTTATCGTATAAAGAAAAATCATACATACAACCCAAGCTCCGCCATTTTCAGAATTTCATCAAATTCATTACGCCGTTAAACCGAGCCTGCCCTAAACACCGGTGTTGACCATACTCCGCTGAATAATAGATAAATAACACTTTGCACGTCTTCAGGACTTTGTATAAAAATTAGTGTTAGCATCGAAAATCGATCAGGGATGTGGTTGAAATTTAATCCGGAATTAACATTATAGTCCCAATCCTGCACACTGAATTTTACCATATATAAGTAAGAAATGGTCAATTTCAATCAGCATAGCCAAACTCCGAAAGCAAGTTCCAAATTATTAATAGAATACCATCCTCAATACACAAAACAAACTTCGGCCTTAATTTGGTATGAGTTTTAGGAGCATTTTTAGAACACAGGATTTTGACTAACTATTATTTATAATAAACCAAAATTTGATTTATCCTAAAATCGATATCTTGAAATCCAGGATTTTTAAGGATTCAGAATTTGTAGAGGCAAATATATTTATAGTATGTGATATGCATTGGCCTCTTTCAGGGTACCCAATAGTTGGGAACATGTTGAGTAAAATCGAAGCCATGTTTATGAACATGTTACCACTATTAAATTTTGAAATCAAGTTGATGCTGATTTCACTAATCATGATAGGGGATCTGAACACGCTCAATGTAGAAACGTCAATTTAGCAAAATTGGAAGCTGTTATAAACAACGTCAAGTCGAGACAATGTTGTCTCAATATAAAGTTGTTGAAACTTTTGTACAAACAACTCTAAAACGATTTGGAAAAATAATCTTGACCGACACTAGTACAAAACAGGCACCAAAGACGATTTTACATCAAATTAAACATTTTTTTTTTACAAAATATGGATAACCAGGCTATGATTACACATAAAACATAATCATTAAAAGTAAACAATTGTTCCTTGTAGTAAGATGACACATCAAGAGCATAACAACGAACAAATGAATAATCATTACAGCTACGTTTTTATTACATGTTTTGATTTACATGTTTATGTTGCCACAATTCTGATATACACATTCAAGACGGTAAGCAAGCAGCACAAAAAATGTCATGATCATGTGCGAGATATGAATTAAAAATTATTATATTTTTTAATAATAAATTTCATTTTTTTTTATTATCTTCTACTTATTCTTTATGTTTTCCTTATGTCATCTTATTACTTATGTATTTTTGCATAAGACAACGGCACAACGAGAAAATCATCTTACATCCTTTCGTTAGAAAACAAAAAATATTTTCTATATATATTTTCCATTTTCCCTTTGTATTTAAATTTAATATCATTTTATCGAGCACATATACGAAATACCTACATACGTATGTGATGGAATATACAAACATACTGTGTTGAATATTTTTATCTTGTGTGTGCTCTCGTTGCTCCTCATTTATACACAAATCTTTTGTGGAATACCAGAGCAAGAAAGTCGAACGATGTATTTTGCAACTGTTACTCTTAGATATACGTATATAATATAAATTTTCTGCTTTTATCTTTTTTGACGATAATAATGATGTTGATATATGTGTATAAGGAAGTACGTAGTCTAACCATCCCCATTTTCAATCCTCACTATACAATCACATATAATGTAAAAGTAGATTCACATACCAGGTATTCGTTTGAAAAATCTTCACTTTAATTGTCTTGCAAGTTGGTCTAAATATTTTATATGGGTACAATTTTTTTTTGTTGGTCTGTGCCTAGGGAGTTTTAAAAAATACACTTGACCGAAAAATTACGGCACCACTCAAAATTTACCTAAAGTGTAAATCAATTTTTCCACTGGACCGTTAATCCGGTTTGAATGGAAAGGAAATGCTAGAGAATACTGTAAAATTAGCAGGTTGATTTGAGGGCTACTTTCTTACCGGGCGTCACCGAAATTGATTTTTGACAAGTACAATCTCGTGGTCGTCGCTTTGAAATCTTTATGAAGTTATTGTTGAAGTTATACCTGTGGCACTATTCTGGTAATTCTCCGGGAAAAGGGAACTAGGAAAAGAATTTATTTGTAATTTCTGTTCAAATATTTTTTCCGGCATACTGAGGTAAAAAGCTAGTGTTAAATTTTTAGAAAACAAAATTAATTTTAGATACGGAGAACCGGAGTGAAATATTTCCTTAAAAAAGTCCTTAGTAAAAATTCTGTCTTTGTATTTGTGATTACTGATTACACAATAAAATAGAAAACATTTAGGCGAAACTAAATTTAAAATGTAAAAAGATTAAAATATTTGTTAATATGTAATATCAATCAAAAATCAAATCACATGATTTAAATTATATTTTAAAATTAATAAAATAACTTAAATTTAATATACGTGATCAACTAAAACTTAAAATTAAAATAAGGCTAAACATTAGTAGTGTTGCTTTCGCTAATCCGCTTAGCTTAGCTAAGAAATGTGAAAGCAACAACTTTTGGATTTAATTTTGTAATGCGTTTTAATTTTTCTGTGTTGGTTCATTTTCTTAATATTTATTTTATTTTTTTTATTTTAAGAAATAGAATAAATTAAATTCGGTGTTTTGCTATCAAATAACAAATGCTAAATTATTATACAAGATAAATTTTTCGAGAAAAATAGAAAAAATAACGCCTTGCGGTAAACACCATAACCATAAAATGATTTGATTTCCCCTAATCCTAAAAAATTTTTTCTTAACATTCTAAAACAATCGGCTTGAATACAATGCAATTGTTGTTGTAATATTTCGAAAGCAAAACAGCTATTTTTTTCGATTTCATTGGAATACTAATCGAGATTTTGCGAGGTGATCATCAATTTCACTATGTTTTTTATGTTAGATCTATCAAATGCCCATATCCAAGACGATTTTCAGAAATTTGTCATAGTTGTGGAATGGCCAAACATGGCCAGAAGTTCCGACTCATCGGAATACTAGTCCAGGATTTGCGAAGTAATCATCGATCTCACCATATTTTTATGTTAAATCTATCAAATGCCCATATCCATAACGATTTTCAGAATTTTGTCATAGTTGTAGAATGACCAAACATGGCCCAGAAGCATAGAATAACTGTTTAAAGAGATTTTACGACTTCATCGGAATGCTAGTCCAAATTTTGTGAAGTGATCATCGATAGTATTAGTGAATCTTTCATTTGTTGCTTATAATTCAACAAAATAATTGAATATAATGATTAAAAAAATAGCTAGTGATAATTATTACCAACAGGCGGTATTCAGGCGTTAGCTTTAGCCAACCGAGAGCCACAAACCACTATTAGGTCTTGGCCATGAATGAGACTAATATTTTTAGATGGTGAACATTTTTAGAAAATCCACCAGAAAAGTTGACAATATGGTTAGTAATTTTGTATGAAAAAATGGCAAAGATGGCGTCGACGTTCAGTTTGATAATTATAGTTTTATAATAACAAAAAATTCCTCATTGAATATTGATATTTTGTGAAACGTAATTAAATTGTAAGCGATGGTTCAGTGTGTTATCGGTGTCATATTTTCGTGCAATCAAAATTCATCAATTTAAATTTATTTAAGTTGGTTGCAATTTGGTGTGTTGCAAACATTGAATTAATATTAGTTCGTGGTTTATTTCTTTGACAAAAATGTCTCCAGTGAGGCGTCGAAATATCGGGCGACATACGCGCAACGCAAGCCAACCACTTGATCGTCGAGTCACTGCGACGGATAAAGAGCGTAGACAGCGTTTCGAGGCAAATCGAATTTGATTTTCCCAAGCGCCGTTCATAATGATTCCGGAACAACGGATACAGTCGAGTTCGACTCGCTCAGTTGAAATTTACGAACAAAACAATTTGGAACGTCGACCAAACGGACGGCTAAACGTAATTCGAAATTAACGTTAGGTATTTAAATACGACCCAACAGTCGATTATGGTCGACTTCGGACCAATGAGCACTGCTTGCCAACATTATGCAATATTTTTAGATTTTGACACGAACCGCCAGGATTATCAAATTACCACAATTGACACCGCCATCAAATCCACTGGTATCATTGTTTTCTGGCCAAGTACCCCGGTCGAAGTACTTCTTGCAGAATATACAAAAGTACAACAGTTCATTCGAAATGACATCATTTAGGACGAATGTTATTGAAGCACGAGGTGTTAACCCAACTTTTAGGGTAGATTATTTTTCGATTATAATACACAAACACATCACATAAACACATCAAACAAACCTACATCAACAATTCACAACGTTACATCGCCAATTGCACTAGGAAATATTGTGGTCCTCCGAGACTCATAAATTAAGAATTTTTCGTCAATTTTACCGATTCAAGGACAAATTAACCATCGTGCAGGAGCATTGTTTCGCCAGAGAATGCTGATCGCAAATTTATTCAGATTTATTTTGTTCGAAATTCTGATGATGAAATCAATCAGCGTTGTGACATCAGTCGAGCGTTAAAGTGCAACATTATTACACAACTGCAACAACTCTTACATCAACACAATCAGTTGGTGAAATTGTTTAAATTGTTTAAAACTGCATGCTGATTTTCGCCAGACGATGTCACTCATTCCAAGATCAACAGCTACTGATCTTATTTGACGCTTGCTTGAAGTCATCGAATTCGTAGAGATACATGAAATTTCTCAAGTTAACAACGAATATGCGAGTCGCGTTACAAAATGGTGAATGGACGTGTTTTCAAAGCAATTATAGACATTGGAAGTGGAAGAAACCTGTTTAACGTTACGACTGGTTTCATTTCGTTACCACCTAATTTTTATCAATTCACAACCTCTAAAGAAGAATTGATCACGAAAGTATTCTCGAATATTGGTGCAAATCACAAAAACCATGTTTAGTTCAGCGAACGAGCCATTTTGGCACTGAAAAATAAGAACGTGAACGAATTGAATATAAAAATTGTTATTGCCTGTATTACGCCAAGAGAATTTCCCCAAACTGAGTATGCGTCTTGAATAAACCAAACACTAAAAGAATTTGTCTCATTCATGGCCAAGAGCTTATAGTGGTTTCTGGAATGGATATATTGAAATTTTTCCGTTCAACTTATGACATGGGTTGGTTTTTGACACCGTTGACCCTGTTACTGCCAAAAGAATTTCTTCCAAATGTATGTACTCGAATCGAAGTATTGATCGCGCTCAAGTGGATAAATAATCGTTTAAGGTATGGCTGTGATATTTAACTTCGTCTTAGCATCAAAAATAATCATATGTTATAATTGTGACTGTAATCAAATTTAAGTGCTGCTCTTAATAATAATGCAAGGGATCTAATGAAACCAATTCGATTCATTATGAAATCCATTGCAACATGGTACGTCACACAATATGGTGCAAAAATGTGCTCTTTAACGGGTTCATTGAAAAGCATCTAATCAAAATTTCCAGAAATAAGAATTCATTGAAATCGATTCCTAGAAATTCAAAACCATCCATACTTTTTTATCAATAGTGTGTAAGTAAAAAAAAACTGTGGTTCCCTTTGACTACGCACTACCTAGAAATGCGTCAACGAATTATTTCGGAAGTAGATCTCATTGTAGGCACTTTAATTTATTCAAAATATTTTAATATATTAACACGATTCCGTTAACCACTTTGAGCAATTCTCCAGAAAGTGGTTGTAGTCGTTTTCGAAACTCAAATACAAAAAATAATGATTTTATTGAATATTAATAATATCTTAGATATAAAATAAATTAATAAGATAGATTATATAGAGAAAAAAAATTGCGTTGATATGTTTTTAATGATTAATATTGAATCAATTATTTGATCGTGCTGTTGATCTATTTTCGTATACCATTTCGGTTTTAGGAAAAAATTCACATTACTATATAGGCTTATGAAATATTTCCTAAACTATTCCTAATTTTTTTGTTTTTGTTTTTAGGAAGGAGCTGGACCCCGGGGTCTAGGGGCTGCGGTACAATTTTTTCGAAAATTTTAATTTTCTTTAAATTTTTCCACGAAAATGAGTTTATGCGGGTGGTGATATGAAATTACTCACATGTTCGAATCCGAGGGGCCTAGCCCTGGATCAAAAATTAATTTTTACATGTATAGATACAAATATTTGATTATTCCAAAATGACTTCTCAGTCGCTGAACTGATCGCCATGAAATGAATACCATGCAAATGTTGCATGTTCAGGACCAATCTTACGATATTTTGGAAGGGGCTGGTTCCCGGGGTCTAGGAGCTGTGGTACAAATTTTTTCTCAAATTTCAATTTTTCTAAGATTTTTTGACCGGAATGACTAAGGAAAGCGGTTATATGAAATTAGTGACATGCTCCAATCCGGAAGTCTGCCCTGGATCAAGAATTTATTTTTACAAGAATAGATACAATTATTTAAATGTTCCGAAATAGCGCTTTAGCCGCAAATTTAGACAACAAAAAGGATATCTAGCGTGCGATTGTTATACACAAATCATACCTCTACTATAATTGATTTAATTATTCAAATTAATTTTATTAATTTAAATTGAAGACGATCTTTCATCACTTTAACTGAAGACAAATCTCTGAACACTTATATTATCCATACTAATAATCCATTTTTACTGGTTTGACATGTACTGTTTAGTGATATCCTATTTATCATATCCTGTTTTGAAATATACCATAGTCAGCGAGTTCTAATTTCCACATAACTTCAGAAATAATTAAGATTCTATTTTAATCCACTATTGCAACCGGCGGCTGTTAATGTAAATAGTAGTTTCATACTAAACGCCAATAGTTTATTACTTTATTTAGTTTATTACTTAAATAATCAATGATTGTTTCATAAAATCAATTCTAGGAAAGGTACTAAAAATATTGTACGTATAAACTGATTTACTTTGAAAAGTACTAGCGTTTTATATTTGAAAATAGCATCTTCTACAAGAAACATCCTTGGATTCAAATTATTGTACGTGTAAAATTGCCTTAGTTTGAAACAATTTCTTTTGTTTTTCGAAATGTCATTTTCAACCACAGTTCGTGGTAAAACGTATCGAAGTGGACATAGTTTTAATCGTTTTGAATAAATTAATATTAATTTGTGTTTCGGATGCCGTTGTTCTCGATTAGTTAGCTATATTGCAATAAAATAATTGTTGGTGATTATTTTCCAGGTATTAAATATTATTTCAAGTGAATATACATTCTTATTAGATATAAGTTTTCAGTTTATAAAAATGTTAATCTACGATTACTTTTTGATTGTAGATAACATTTGAATTTGCTTAAAAAAAATTTTAATTTTTTTAAATTAAAGGCCGCAAGGGTGGCTGAATCAAGCGAACAGTATGAAATACGACTTGCAAACGTTCGAAGCAGGATGTCTTCTTCAAGAGCTGATGAAACAACTGAACAGCGTGAAACACGACTTGAAAATGTTCGAAGCAGGATGTCTTCTTCTAGAGCTACTGAAACCATTGAACATCGTGAGGCCCGGCTGGAAGTCGATCGGTTACGATATGGACGATTAATACAAACTTTTAGAGGTGATTTAAAGTTAGCAGCATTCAATTACGAGAAAGACTATGATTACAATGTTTCAATTGGGCAAATGGAAAACATTTGTTTGTATTGTCATGCTTTAAAGTTTCACAATGAATCGCCTGAAATGTGTTGTTCAAATGGAAAAGTGAATTTGCCTCTTCTGAATGATCCACCTGAACCTCTTCTAGCTTACGTCTCCGGAACTACTGAGTTATCCAGACATTTTCTACAAAATATTCGAAAATACAACTCATGCTTATATACCTCACGTGCAACGCCGGGTAACTCAGCTAGTAAAGGGTTATCCAATTCGAGGTTGATAAAGTAAACTTAAAAAAAACACACAAAATATTCAGAATGTATTGTAATTTTTATTTCATTTTACAGATTGATCCTTGCCATTTTTAGTTAAACAAGATATCATTCAAATGTCCTCCACGGGACTTCTTACAGGCCTTGATTCTTTTGAGGTAATTTTCAATGACTTTTCGGCACATTTCGGGCGGTATCTCGGCCATTACCTTACGAATATTAGTTTTCAATTCGTCAAGAGTTTGAGGATTGTTTGCGTAAACACGATCTTTCGGGTAGCCCCACAAAAAGAAATCCAAAGGCGTTAAATCACAGGATCTTGGAGGCCAATTGACATCAGCCAATCGCGAAATCAAACGTCCAGGAAATTTCTCTTGCAAAAGATCTCGATTTGCTCGTGTTACGTGACTGGTTGCTCCATCCTGCTGGAACCACATATCGTCAAGATCATAATCTTCGATTTTCGTAAAAAAATAATCGGTTAACATGCGGCCATAGCGCTCAGAATTGACGGTAACGGTTCGTCTATGGTTGTTCTCAAAAAAATACGGCCCAATCACACCACCAGACCACAATGCGCACCAAACAGTAACTTTTTCCGGGTGTAATGGCTTCTCTACAATCAATTGTGGATTTTCTGAGCCCCAAATTCTACAGTTTTGCTTATTAACGTATCCACCAAGCGAAAAATGAGCTTCATCACTGAAGACAATTTTGTTCGAAAAATCTTATAATAAGATTTAATAATTTTAACGCGTTGGTCGATTGTTAAATGCTCCATATTCTTAAATGGCAGAATGTCAACTAAATAAATGACAGCGTACTTGACGTTTATCTTTGACAGATGTCGGTATACAGATTTCTACTTTATCAACCTCGAATTGGATAACCCTTTAGTTACATATAAATTCTTTTCCTAGTTCCCTATTCCCGGGGAATTACCAGAATAGTGCCAGTGGTGATACAAAAGTCTGCATTTTAATAACTTTTATTTGAACTTAAAGTTCTAGAGTGACTAGAAAAGGACTAAAGGAATAGAAATAGACAAATAGGACTTTGACGACTTATAAAAACTGCTTCACAACGACGGGTATACTACTAATTAGGTTTCTTATTGAATCTTGCTTTAGTTCATTCCAAATGATGCTAATTATTTGTTGGACATTCTCAAAAGAACCTGTAAGGGTTCATGATTTGCAGCTGTTTCCAATGGTATCCTGTAAGTGCTGGATTATATTTAAGTCTGCCGTTCAAGTAAGGCTATAGTCGAAAATAATGAATTTTTGCGTATACAATGTCGATAATTGGTATAGTATATATACAATTCGTAGAAAATAGAGAATATTGTTTTTTGTAGCTGTTCTAGTTGTGAAACAAGGTTGCCATGTTATAGTTTTCTCGTTCAAATAGGCGTTTTAAACGAATGAGTTCTTTACATGGAAGAATTGTTTAATGCCTCTATCAGAAATTTTAAAATTTTCTTGTACCGATCCCAAAATGTCTACACCATAATTGTCTACACCAAACTACCATTTAAATATCACGGGAAATGTTCTTACAAATGATTTTTTATTATTCTATCAAATGCAAATTTAGCCAAACTTCAGTTGAAATATAGTTGCGCCGATCTCCGAAAAGTCTACGCCAAACGGATACTGGGTTCAGGCTTCTTAATCACTAAATAATCAGATAGCGAAATTTTATTACATATCACAGGGACTACTGTTAGCAATAATTTATATTTATTCACATAATACGCAAGTAGTCCCCGTGATATCGTAATAAGATTTTGCTGATTATTTTGGCAGCTTAGATCTGTTAAAATTTTTAACATTTTTTATTTGTTTAATTCTCTTTTGGTTATAATAGTTTGGCGCAACTTCCAGCAGTAATTTACTTTCAATATCGAGTACATGTGAATTGATACTTTGCATGAACTTTTAAAGAAATTTTACATTTTGATCAAAATAAATGGAACTACAATTAGGTTTAAATTTTTTGCATATAGAATGAAAATTTACCATTTCCCAACCGATAGTTTTCAGATTTGAAAGAGTTTGTAGTGCTGTAGTGAAATTTGAATAATAATTTCAGAAAATATTCTAGAGTCTGGCCATGTTAAATGAAACCAAGCAGTTTCCCACGATTTTTTTTTATATTTATTACATTTTTCGATGGAACTCAGTAAAATAAAAGGCTACCGGTTTTTAAATACTAAACACTCGATATCTTGTGAATTAATTAGAAATTTTGATTATGGATTTTTTTATGATTTAATAAATACGAATGGTTTATCGATTATAAACAGATCCTTTTAATAAAAAGTATACTTTTTATGGTCGTGTTGAATAGGAGGGCTGTGTTTTAATGAAATATGATTTTATATTTACATAATTAATTAGTTAGTTTGAAGATATCCAATTCTACTATACAAATCAAATTTGATCAAACCAAAATTGACAATAATTGACCAAATTTTGAACAGAATGGTCGAATTCCAGAACTTCATTCAAAAATCACGTTAAAACCCCAACCCAATCAAGTTTTACATTTAATCACAGTTTGTTGCTTGCCTAAGTACAGGGAATAAATTGCCTTAGTACATTGTGGAGTTCAAGAACTGGTTAAGTACGATTCGCCAAATCCAGAAATCCACAATAAAAGTTCTAAACAGCAAAATTCCAGAAACAAAAATTCCAAAACAAAAAAATTAAAAAACAAAATTTCTATGTACAAAATACCAAAATCCAAAATACTTTCCAGTTCACGCCCATGGAAATAAGAAAGGAGTAACTTTAATATTATCATGGACATAAAATGGAATGAATTTAATTGCTCTAACCAATTAGACTTTTTGAGAAATGTTCCCTTCCAAAACTTGATTCAAAGTTCAAGTAAGAATCCCAATCCAATTTTGCACGCCGAATTTGATAATTATTGGTTGGGGAACAGCCAAGTACCATTGAGCTAGGCTAAATTCCAATTGTTTTTTTTTTAAAAATCAAGTTAAAATGTAAATCACATCCCGTAATCCAAATATAACAATGACCGGTCTAGAAATGACATAGTTCTTAATTAAAATGTAGATAAAAAAAATTTTTAATACGTTTAAAAAAAATTCCGGTTTTTGGTGGGATATTTTAAGATTTCAGCGAAAGCGGGATTTTAAAAAGTGGCACTCTAAAAAGCGAGATTTTGAAAATATTGTAAAGTGGGATTTTAAAAAAGGAAATTTTGTTGATTCAGAATTTTGAAATTTGAGTTTTCGCATCGACCCCATTTTTAAATGATGTACTATTTGTCAAGTATAGTTCTCTGGCCATTCCGCTAACCGATTTTAGAACAACCATAAGTGACAGTCTTTCATCGAATATAACGCATAGGCGTCATATTCGCATTTTAGTTTTCAAATGTTTGTGATTTTTTCCGAATATAGTGCCCCTTTAACGCATAGGCGTTTAAAATAAATTTTAATTAACTCAAAATATGTTTACCGTGTGATTTAAATGCTTTAGTTTGCAAAATCGGAGCATCCAGCTCAATTATTTTAATTCTTTTACCATAATTTCATTCAATTTCAATCAATTTCAGATATTTTTAATGATGATAGCCAACGACCAAATTTGTGGCACATTCATCTAACATCTCTTTGATATCGGGGTGGTTTATAACAAAATTATTTACTTTGCGGAGTAGTGCTGAATGAATTAAAAATTAAAATTTTTAACTTTTCACGTAGTTTTTAAATTGAACAAATATAACTGCAATAGAGCGCTTAGATGCTATAAACGTATAGTACGCCTTAGTGGAACTAAAAGCGCCTGAATTCAAAAGAAAAGTCAATCTATTAATCGAGATTTTGAAAAGCTGAAATCATGCTTTTAATAATATTGTATTACCCTTCACCAAACAAGAGACTTATTAAAATACGTTGGATGAGATAGTTACCGAGAGTAATATCAAGCGCACGACACTTAATGCAGATAAAAATCACGGGAACTGCAAGCATTGGAATAGGAGGAGGATCTAAATAAAGAGTCGCTGAAGTCCATCGAGTCATCTTAAAGAGGCAGAAGTGGTCTCTCTTTACTTATACACCATAACTTCCATTCCTGTTTAAACGTTAGCATGAAATTCTGACAGTTTAACAATAAAATTCTTTGAATACTTTATATACCGGGGCAGCTCACACGATTTTTTGAAAGGATTTCATTAGAGGAAACACCCGACCAGCCAATGGCTTGAAGTTGCAAACAGCGAATTTCCAGTACATTTATCTTAGCTAGGAAGATAGTAAAAATAGTAATTCAAGATATTACTTTCCAATGTAATGTACATATACTGATCGCAAATATTGTCAATATTGTCAAGTTGGACGGGAGGATAAGTAAGGATTTCAAAACTTGTCAGTGTCACTTGCTAAGGAGCTAGAGGATCTCGCCGACCGTCTCCCCCTATAAGAAAAGGCTTTGTCAAATCTTGGCCAAATCGTAGATTTAGTAGTTACTTTGTAAACTTCTGTGCTATGGAGGTCGATCTACTATTTCTATGGTGTTATGGTAAGACACTATTTTGTCTAACAAGATACAAATCGATATAAGCTTTCTTGACTATCAAATTATTCGTATTTCCGTAGAGAAGTGAGAAAAGTAGTATCTCAAAAAAAAGGTAGTCATTAAAACTTTATTTTGAGTGTACTTTGATTTCTAAAATTTTTTGGGTGTAAACTTTTCAAATAAATACCCGGCGTATACAAAAGTATTCATTTTCAGATTGAGCTGTTCAGCATACTCTTCACATGTAGAAACAAAAAATGAAAATAACATTACCATTTGAAATACAAACATTAAATATAAATATACAACAACAATTTTTTTATGGATTTTATTTCAGGACATGAAAATAAAAGATTAAGATTTTCTTTTTTATGTATGTACGTACGTATGTATGTTTTGTCTTAGATAATGTGTACAAGAAAATTAAATAACAAAAAAATAATAATTAATTTCTTTATAATTTTTTTGTTTTTTAATACATTGTGTTTTAACCCTTTTAGTTGGTAGACAACTGATACGAGTATGATGAGATCATAAAAAGCTCAAAACTATTTTCGAAATCAAAAGCACTGTATGTGCCCTAATCGCAACCCTGTAAACCGCTTCATCACTGTTACATGTACATAAACACTCATTCGTTTATAAACAACTCTTCTGTATACGAAAATAATTGTTTTTCCGTTTACTTTCTTTAAGAATAGAAAAGCACAACAAAAAAATTAAAGGAAAACCCATTTTGATAGGATTGATTAATGAAATTACATTTTATTGTTTATTACGGATACATGGGAGTTGTACATGGAAAGAAAAACTTTATTGTGTATTAAAAGAGTTAAAATCTTAATGCATTAGTAATTACTTTGGATTAAAGATTTATCGTAATAGCTATCATATGAAAATAATAATGGGGAGAACACAATTACAATTATAATGAAATTAATTTATTATTATTAAGTTGGGTCCATGACATACCTGCAAATATTAGTGGCGCCAACAAATTGTAAAATTGTTTTTTAAAATTCGAATGTAAAGAATTATTTAGGACAGGAAACAAGTTTTGTTTTTAAATTAATTAGTTTATTAGTTTTGATTAGTTTAGATTTGTTCAAATATATATATATATATATATATATATAACCGATCGGGTTGCGTGTTCAAATCACGTCAGCGGTCACCAATTTATAGGAAATTATTTTATTATTACAAATATTAACTCTATTTAATTTTAAGTATTATTTACTTTATTTATTCACTATAATAACAATTATCAATTAACGTTTTTTTATTTTTTATTATAATAATGACGGTTCGTTTTGAATTAATTTTTTTCTCAACTGAAAAAAAATAATAGAATTTTTTTTATTCATTTCTGATTTTGTTTCCCTACCTCCGTAGGTAGACCAAGTTTTTTATCTCTTCCATAATTTTAGAGAGCTCATTGAATTTAGATTTGACATAAAATTTGTGACAATTAAAATTTGTAAACATCGCCACGAGGTATGGCCTTGATCTATGTAGCATGTCGAATATGTTTTTGTAACTTTCATTATCAGAATATTTCATAATTTTTTGGCACCTTTTGTAATTCTCACTGAGTATTTTGTACTTGGACCATCTAACAACATGTCGCTTAATTTTTTAGTGTCTAGGTTCGGTGCCATAATTGGTGAAATTTTCTTATTTGTGTTTCGCTCTACTAATTTATTTGCTAGAGCCACGATCACAACTTTATTTATACCATTACTATACATTCGCGATTCACTAGTTGATGTTCCAGCCACCATCTGCGTTGTTATTTTATTGAAACCCGTCTTACCCCCGTAGGTGGCTCGAATAATGGAATATTCTGACTCAATTCCATATCGGAATCTTCTCCATAGTGATAAAATCGTCCATGTTTTGTTTTTCCGATTCTTCAGTATTGATATCATTTTTCCTTCTTAACGCTATTGATCTGTTGCTCACTAGAGTCTCCATCGAACTTTTAATCAAACTATTTGATGCATCGCGTCATCACTTTATTCACACATAACGATTGTTATTCGGTTTTTACAAAGATCTAT